>CM052538.1:53994759-54057469 GCA_028533065.1 Trachops cirrhosus
TTGGTTCCCTGTGCATTTTTCTTCATTTCACTTATTGTACCCTTCATTTTTTCATCTAATTTGTGACCAAAATTAACCAGTTCTGTGAGCATCCTGATCACCAGTGTTTTGTTTGAACTGTGCATCTGATAGGTTGGCTATCTCTTGGTCGCTTAAAAGGATGGGTTCTGGGGCTTTCATTTCTTCTGTTTCAGCCATCTTTTTTTTTTTTGTATAGTCGCGCCTGTTACATGTGAGGGGCGGAGCCTTAGGTGTTCACCAGGGCAGGGCACCCCAGTAGCTGGGTTGTGACGCTGTATGTGGGAGTGGGGTCCGAGAGGGAACAATGGCGCTTGCACTCCACCACTTCCCCCAAGCAAACTGGGCCTTTTTGGTGCTGATTCTCGTGTGGGTGGGCTTGTGCACCCGTGGATCTTTCCAACAACCTCTCCTATGAGTCTGGGAGTCTCTCCCTGTGTCTCAACTCCCACAGTTGTTTTCAATCAGTGCTCCGAGGCTCTATTTCCCAGCGCTGGGATCCTGGGTTGCGCTCAGTGCCTTGCTTCACAATCACTGCCTCACTGGGTCTGCCAGTTGCCACCCCTTGGCTGTGGTCTGCCTGCCACCGCTTGAGCGCCCAGGGTCTGCCCACTGTGGTCTTCTGCCCAGGATGCCTTATGCACACCTGGTCCCAATGCTGTTTGTGCGCGACCCCTCTCTGCCTGGCTGCCTGACTCTGCCCCTCCTACCAGTCTGGATGAATGTGTCTATTTTAACTCCTTGGTTGTCCAACTCCCATACAGTTCAGTTTTCTGTCAGTTCTGGTTGTTATTCTCTTTCTAAATTGTTGTTGTCCCTATCTTGGTTGTTCGAGGAGGCACAGTGTGTCTGGCTATGCCTCCATCTTGGCCAGAAGTCCTGTTTTGTTTTGTTTTGTTTTGTTTTGAAGATATGGCTTAGCTATTGATGTCAAGAAGGACAGTTTTATTCTTCTATGATAGATTCACCGATGTCACAGTATAAAGCTACCTCAGTGTAGCAGTTTTTATGAGGCCTGTCCAGAAAAAGTCCAGTCATTGTTAATATAACAAGAACAGTTTGTGTGATATCAATATAACCTGGCAGCCAAGGAGACTGGACTGGAATGGGCATTTGTGACCAACAGTACAGTGACAACTTCACTGTACTAGTCAGTGTAGGTAGTAGATACCGTTGAGTGAGCATGTGCACTGTGTGGCCATCTCATTCAAAATGACTGAGTAGAGCAACAAATCTGCATCAGATTTTATGTTAAGCTTGAACATTCTTCCACGGAAACGATTTGGATGATTCAGAAAGCCGCAGCTATGGGCAACTGGTGATGGCAGCTTCATCACGACAATATGCCCACTCATGTATTATGTCTTGTGCAGAGTTTTTCAGTGAAACATCGAATCACCCAGGTGACTCTGCCCTCCCATAACCCAGATTTGGTGCCTTGCAACTTCTGACTTTTCAAAAAACTAAAATCACCTTTGAAAAGGAAGAGATTTTGGATTATCAATGAGATTCAGGAAAATATGATGGGGCAGCTGATGGCAATTGGGAGAACTGTGTGAGGTCCCAATGTGCCTGCTTTGAAGGGGACTGAGGCATCATTGTCCTATGTACAGTGTTTCTTGTATCTTGTATCTTCTTCAATAAATGTCTCTATTTTTCATACTACATGGCTGGATACTTCTGGGCAGACCTCGTATATTTTTACCAAGAGCAAACTATTTAATTCACTTATTTATTCAACAAACACTTATTGACTATCCACCATGTGACAGTGTTTTAAAATGTACCTGGGATTTGTTTTTATCAGGTGTGGTAAGACACACAGACATGAAAATAATTGTCATGAAGGAAGATGTTTGTTCAGATCCCCAAAATCAGGAGGCACGGTATGGCACACCATGCAGGGCCACATGAGGAAGCACCAGGGCTGGGAAAACATGGGCAGTAGCCTTTATGGTGGTTTCTGTGGAAAGAACTAATGAGGTTGGGTAAGCAAGCTTTGGATTGGCTAGTTTGAGTAATTTCAGCAGACTCTGGGGTGTAGGGGCTGTCTCTAGTTGTCTGTTACCTTGCTCCAGAGTAATTAGGGCAGGGGAATAATGGTGTGGAGTATTGAGGGCCTTGTGAGAACCTAATAAAGGAGGTGGTTGGATGTATGGCTTATGGATTGGTTAGTTTGCAAAGGAAAGGTGTGTCTGCAGATGAGTCTTTTACTATCTCTAGGAATTGACTAGGCCTGGGAAGGACAGTCACTCCTAGGTCAGGGAGATCCCAGATGTCAAAATCTCAGAATAAAAAGACACAGTATAGACAGGTACTGTGTTAGATGGCGAAAATGAGTAATATATAGTCCCTGCCTATGAGGAGCTCACAATCTGGAAGGGAAACAAGCACAGACATGTGTTGCAGTCCACCGGCCCGCGGTGGACCGCAAACGTTGTAGATGGCTTGCGAGTGGCGAGAAAAACATACACATGGACTACCGAGTCCTGTGGAGGAATAGGGACAGCATGGGTACCCTCTCAAGGGGAGGGTGCCTCCGAGTGGCCCGGCCACTCTCTCAAAGGAGAGCGCCCCGAGCCGCTGCCTCAGTAGGCTTTTATTAGGTAGTATTGGGTAGATGAACAGATACAGAATGTGGATTCATTTTCTAGCAGAAAAGATCAAAACAGGTACATAATTTACATAGGGTTCAAAAGTCTCATGCTGGGTTTTGGGGCTAGTATCACCTAACAGGTACATGATTAGTCTCGTTTCCTGCCAGAGCCTACACATCAAGAGCATCCTAGCAAGCAGGTCTCACAGGATTTTATATATCTTATGCCTCAGGTCCAATTTACCCCAGGTGTCCGCTGACTGTAGTCTGAGCCTCACTGCCCCTGCTATTTCCGCAGGCCCTGAGTCGGGCAGAGGAGACAAAGGCAGCCAGGAGACTTGGATTTCTCACATCCAGAACTAGGACTCAGGTTATTGTCAAAGCCGAGGGGGTAGGGGTGATGTCGATCACTCCCTCACTTCCACAGCCCCTTGAGTCTCTTCCCTGATGGCTTATTCCCACGTGATCGTGTCTGTCTTAGGTCCATTCTTTCCAGAGAATGGTTGCCCATAATTGACTATCCGACCAAGCTGAAGGGAATAGCAGAGCAGGCAGTGCCCATGTTCAGGGAAATAAGTTTTGTCTCCTTAGGCCTCCCAGTTCTGGGAGATTTCTCACTCAACCTTAGCCACGGGGGGTTACGGCTCCTGAAACCAGGCAGGGCGGACACCACAGACATGTTGATAGAATAATGCAGCAAGTGCAATGATAGAGATATACTGGGTATTGATATTAAAGATAGTCATCTAGCTCAAGTAGAGGCTATTGGAAAAACCAGAAAGGAATTTCTTGAAGAAATGATGTAGAACTGAATGTCAAAATAGGCGTTATCTAGACAAGAAAGCTAATAAAGAGAAGCAGAGCCTGAACTAAAAAAAAAAAAAAAAGAAGAAGAAGAAGCCCCCAACATGGCTTATATGGTGAACTACAAACATGTAGTGTTGGAATTTAAGATCTTAGACAGTGAGCAGAAGGATTTGAGATTCAAGTGGTAGGCAGAGATGAGGTCAAAAAGGGCTTTGTGTTTCTTGAGGCTTTAATTCTGGTTAGTTAGACCAGAGTCACACTGAACTGTGTTCCTAGAAATGCTTAGGTACTGTGAAGTCGTAATAGTGGGTTTTTTAAGGAAGGCTTTGTTCAAGACTGTAACAACAGGGGAGAGATTGAATTCAACTCCCAGGTAACATGGTGTGTTTTCTTTTTCAGCTTTATTGAGATGTTATTGACCAATAAAATTATAAGATATTTAATGTGTACAATGTGGTGATTCAATATGTATATAATTGTAAAAAGATTTGCCCCATCGAGTTAATTAAGATACCCATCACCTCACAAAACTTTCCCCTCCCTTTTTTTTTGGTGAGAACATTTAAGTTCTGCTTACCTAGCAAATTTCAATTATACAATACAGTGTTATCAACTACGGTCACCATGTTACACACTAGACCCTCAGACTCCACTTATCTTAGAGCTGAAAGTTTGTACTCTTTTACTAGCCTATCCCTATGTACTCTTCCCCCAACCCCTGTCTACCAATTTTTTTACTCCATGTTTCTCTGAGTTTGACTTTTTGTCAGGTACTAGTATTTTAACTCATCCCCTCCTCCCACTAAAAAAATAAAAGTTTAAGCTGGTCAAATATATTTGAAAATCCCTGAATATTCCATTCTTCTTAGAAATCCATAATGCACATTGGCATATTAAAGGTTCTGAAAAAGAAACAAGCATATTTATAGCTCAGAGAGATATTTCCAATACAGAGAGAAAGCAAGGCTGAAGGTACAAGATGCTGCAAAGCGAAGGTCTCAGGAGAGGAAGGAAAGGTTGGGATTTGAGGCACCGGTGCAGGCATCCAGGAATATGAGGAAACTTGGTTTGTCATTCAAGACTGGAAGAAAGATGGAATCTCTAAAAATGAACAAATATTTGCCATTCAACCTGTGTTTAAACTTGTGGAACTTCACATTTGTTTTCAAGTAACCTGGGCTGCTTCTGGCTTTGGAAGCTAATAATTACTGCCACTTGTTTTTCCTTTGGGCAAAAGTCTGGATTTTTCCCTTAGTCACTCACATGCGACACTATTAAAAATACTTGTATTTCTAAAAAAAAATAAGGGAGATATAACACATGTGAAAAGGAATATAAGTATTGAAATACTTAGGTCTATATTCCAATAAATTCCAGTCATGGGTAATTTAGCTGTCCTAGATTCCAGATTTGGATGGGCAAGGAACAAATCCTGTATTTGTTGCCCCCATTTATCCTGCTTCTCCTGCCACTCTAAGGCCCAGATTCAGGCTGCTGTAACTGCTTATGTTAGTCAATTTCAGACCAAAGTTCCTCTCACTAAGGAATATGAGGTCAGGATCATGGATGTCATCTTGCTCTTATTGCCATTTCTAATCCTGGTAAGGAAAACAAATAATTGAGACTGGAGGGAAAGATTTGTATGTGCATTTTCTGAGCCAGGAGTGTGTCTTATTCATCTTTATATCCTCATTATCCATTTAATAAATATTTATTAAGAGTACAGTATTTTCTGGGCAAATTGCCAGAGGCTAACGATGAGGGGATAAACACACAGAGCTTTTAGTATAATGGGAGAGACATATATTAAGTAGCCACACAAATAAATATATATATAATTACAAAAGGTAGTACATGCTCTGAAAGAAAAATAATGAGTTATATGAAATATTGAAAAAAGATTAAGCTGACCGAATTTCTAGAATAAGAGGGCCTCTCTTGGAGCGTTCTGAGTAGGAGTTCAATAGGGAAAGAGCATTCTAGGAAGAAGGAACAGCCACTGAAAAGGACTTGAGTCAGGAAAGCTTCGTAATCTTTAGTAAATAAAAGTAGTGTGAGAAGATCTCCTGAGAAAAGAAGGGCTTGAAGAGGTAGACTCTCTTAAAAGTTTTGGATTTTACTCTAGGTGCAATTATAAACCAATGAAAGGTTTAAGGCAAGGAAATGACATAACCTAGATTATGTTTTTAAAAGATTACTCTGGCTGTTAAGTGCAGAAGGAATGGAGAGGAACAGAGAATTCAGGAGTCCACTTTGGAGGTGAGATTATTTGATCAAGTGAAAAGGTAATGGTGACTTAGACTAAAGAATTTGCCTTGGAGATTGAGAATAGGGTGCAATTTGGATTAGATTTTCAGAAAAACTCTACTATTGTATTGTATTTGTTCAATACTTTACTGTCTGTCTTATATAAAAAATAAGAAAAATGAAGGCATAAGAACTGGAAAGTAAGAATCTAAAAATTTTTTCATTTTTGCAGATGACATACCTAGAGACACCAAAAAATAGAAATTTTGGTGAGTTATTTCTGCAGAATTAGAAATATTGTGAGTTCCTTAAGGTATCTAATCACAATATTTTATTTTAAAGTGAATAGAGGAGGAATTGAATACAGGAGACAGGTGGTAGCCAGAAAGTGGGGGAATGTCAGTTAAAAAGATAAAAAAGGGAAAGGGAGAAAAAGAGAAAAAAGAAAAGGGAAGAAAAGAAAGAAAGGAAACAGGCAAAGACAAAAACTGTTGTACTCTAAGTACTTGAAATAGAAGGACATAACAATTGTTGGAAGGGGGCGAGCATTCATTAGTGTCATTGATGTGATGCAGTTCCTGATCTAGGTGTGATTTGGAAGTGGCTCATCAAAGTGGAAAAGGGAATGTAACCAAAGAGGAGACATTCAGGTTGTTGAATAACTAGTTGATGAGTCACCTAAGCTGTGTTGAAATGACTGAAGATGGTGACAGGAGCTGAGGTAAAGGAAGCCTGAACCATCCACTGGACATGAATGAGGAGCAGTAGATGATTGCTGGGGAGGGGAAAAGGCAGGTATAATCAGACAGTTAATTTTCTAAGGAGCAGGAGTTTTACAAAAGGGAGAGGAAATAATGTGCTGGGAAGAGGGTGTTTAGGAGGGTCCTCTGTTGGTCCTTCTTGCAGAAGACACGGTATCCTTGTGGGACATTTATGGCTCAGTCATGGCAAGAAGTTGAAATGGTTATTTGGAGATGATAAAAGTAAAGAAGAATTTGTTCATTTTAGATCAAAATTTTGAACAGTGCCTGGCCAAGTGTCAGTGTGTAGTAGATGCTCAATACATATTTACTGATTGAATTAATAAAAGAACCAGTTAATGATGAATGGGGTAGAGAAACCTGTACCATCTCTAGCCTATAATCCAACCTGATTTGCATGTTACCATTAAATGGGCTATTTGACTCAGACTCCTTCAGCTCTGCTTTCTTTATTTTAAAACTCCATTCAGGCATCATGAAGACCCTCAGCTCTCAGTTGCAGACATACTTTTTTTTAGAATTCTTTGTTTCTACATACAGGGGATTGTAATCAAAGAGGGTGAAGTTCCTCCACATTATCTTGTAATTATTATTCTCCAAATGAGGTTCAATCTGGTCCTCATATTTCTGCTGAACTGAAAGTATCAAATGCCTTTAACAAGTTCCTACTTATCTACTTCTTATTTTTAATTTTCTCTACGGACACCCTTAAACACACTTTTAATTATTTTTAAATTTTTATTTATGTTTAATAGTTCATTTTTGTTACCATTTATCCCCCCAATACCTTCTTCCACCTCTACCCACCCCCTTCTTACCACACTGTTGTCTGTGTCTATGAGTCCTTTTTATTTTTTTTCACATTTTTTAATTGTTGTTCAAGTACAGTTTTCTCCATTTTCTCCCCACCAGTCCCCAGCACCACAGCCATCCCCATTTCCCCTCCTTGATCCTGCCCACCTTTGGCTTTGTCTATGTGTCCTTTATACATGTTGCTGAAAACCCCTCTGCCTTTTGTCCCCATTATCCATGTCCACCTCCCCTCTGGTTACTGTCAGTTTGTTCTTAATTTCAAAGTCTCTGGTTATATTTTGCTTGCTTGTTTGTTTTGTTGATTAGGTTCCACTTATAGGTGAGAGCATATGGTATTTGTCCTTCACCACCTGGCTTATTTCACTTAGCATAATGCCTTTCAGATCCATCCATGCTGTCACAAAAGATAGGAATTCCTTCTTTCTTCCTGCTGTGTAGTATTCCATTGTGTAAATCTACCACAGTTTTTTGACCCACTCATTTACTGATGGACATGTAGGCTGTTTCCAGCACTTGGCTATTGTAAATAGCTCTGCTATGAACATAGAGGTGCATAAGTTCTTTTGAATTGGTGTTTCAGGATTCTTAGGGTATATTCCCAGCAGTGGAATCACTGGGTCAAAAAGCAGTTTGATTTTTAATTTTTTGAGAAAATTCCATACTGTTCTCCACAGTGACTGCACCAGTCTGCATTCCCACCAACAGTGCACTAGGGTTCCCTTTTCCCCACATTCTCTTTAGCACTTGTTTGTTGATTTGTTAATGATGGCCATTCTGACAGGTGTGAGGTGATTTCTCATTGTGGCTTTAATTTGCCTCTGATGGCTACCAATGTTGAGCATCTTTTCATATGTCTATAGGCCGTGTATTTATCCTACTTGGAGAAATGTCTATTCAGGTCCTCTGCCCATTTTTTAATTGGGTTGTTTGTCTTCCTGGTGTTGAGTTGTATGAGTTCTTTATATATGTTGGAGATTAAACCCTTGTCCAATGTATCATTGGCAAATATGTTCACCCATACAGTTGGTGGTTCCTTATCCATTTTCATGATGGTTTCTTTAGCTGTGCAGAAGCTTTTTAATTGGATGTAGTCCCATTTGTTTATTTTTCCTTGATTTCCCTTGCCCTAGGAGATATATTGGCAAAAATATTGCTATATGGGATATCTGAAATTTTACTGCCTGTTTTCTGCTAGGATCTTCATGGTATCACACCTTGTATTTAGGTCTTTTATCCATTTTCAGTTTATTCTGATGTATGGTGTAAGTTGGTGGTCTAGTTTCATTTTTTTGCATACAAGCTCAGTTCTCTGACCACTATTTATTGAGGAGACTATTTTTACTCCACTGTATTTGTTAACATCTATTAAATATCACCTGTTCTTCAAAATACCACACTATTGCCCTGCCTGGATAGCTCAGCTGGTTAGAGCATCATCCTGATTAGCCAAGGTTGTGGGTTTGATCCCCAGTTAGAGCACATACAAGAATCAACCAATGAATGAATAAATGGAATAACAAATTGATGTTTCTCTCCCTCTCACACTCTCCCTCTCTCTAAACCAAACAAAAAAATAAATAAAAATAAAATGTTCTGGTTAATGACAAATAGCATACTATTTTTACTTAAGTAAATTTGCTTAGATGTGCTTTTATTCTGGGAGTAATGCAGCCATATTTTTCCTTTGGATTATCCATAGTACCTAACCCACATGTTCTTCACTCATTAGAATAGGATTTCTGTCTTGCGCCAACACTTTTTCAGGCTTGAAAAAGAAGCTCCATTATAGTCAGAATGGTTTAGTCCCTCTCAACTGTAGGCAAGGAAGCTAAGGAAGCTCTTAGTGAATTCTCTAGTTAATCCCAGTGAGGCAGTCATATTGAATAAACCTATCCATCTGCTGTTGAAATATGGATTTAATCTTAGAAAGAAAACCTACACATAGGTACTCTGGGCACATACAGGCCTATTCTTACAAGTGTTCACTGGGCATCCCTCTTGGTTTTCTTATTTGCACAAGGACCTGAACCTTCCCTGAACTTCAACTTAAACCAAGGTTCTGGTACTCTGACTGGTGTTTACCGTCACTGTTCCTAGAGATTATGTCCCTCAGGAACAAGCTAAGATTTTGTCCCTAACCAGATATTATACCATTAGCAATCAGGACACCACCACAGTTCTGTTCCCATTCTCTGTCCTCTGAGTTAAACCACCCTTGATACCAAAACAAGTCCAGATCAATCCTGGGGTTACTATACACAATTGTACATCTCAATTAGTTTTCCAAAGTCTGTGCCCATTGTAGGTTAGCCTGATGCGGAGATCACAGCATGCTTGGAGCTTGTGCCTGTCCAAGATTCTTATGCTAAATTTACTCCTGAACTTTCCTCTTTAAAAATGTATGGAAAGAAAATGAGGTATTTCTCTATAAGCTGGCTGAATATCAAAGCTGCCCCACTTTGAACACTTTCACTTATTTTATTTTAACTTATCTTTAGTAATGATATATAATAACCTTTATACTATTTTAGATGTAATAGTAGCTTTAAAAACACCTTTGGTTTCCTACATCCCAAGTATCTTTAATTTTCCACAACCATTATTGAAATCTGTGTATGATAGTTTTTAATTCTTGTTATTGTTGTTAAGTGTGTCCCTTCTATGATTAGCAGTGTACATCCAAGCTTAATAGACACACTGAAGTTCTAGGCTTTGAGTGCCCCCAACAAAGGTGGCTCAATCAAGACCGAAAGAGCCAATGCAAGAGCTGATATATCCAAGTAATGCAGGTCCCTACTGGGAGCACTACAGTTTTATAGTTCCTTTTTGTTTGAGGAGTTGCTGATTCAAATATCTATGAGTTAACTGGGGACTTCGTTGCATTTGCAATGCAATGCTCAGTAAACATTATCATCATTGTGTATTATTGTTATTATCATCGCTATGAGCTGACATTCTTCAGGTATAAGCTTACCCTTTTGTGAATATCGTACATTAGAAATACATTCTCTGTGAATAAAGTACTATGGGATGAGATAGAATAACCTTATTGCAGTGAGTGGGTTTTAATTTCTTATGCACAACTTTGGTTCAGAGGATGAGTGAACCAAACAACATGGTAGAAGGTGTCTAGTCAACATACTAGAAATGCACTGTGTAAAGCCTACTAAGAGCTAGAAATTCGAATGATGTTGTGCTCCTCAGCCTGCCCTCTCACTGCAGACCTGGAACAAGAATTCAACCATCACACAAGGGCAAAAGACAATGCACACTTCTTGTCCAAGAACTTGCCCTGATTGAGGAGTAATAAAGAGAAACAAACCTGAATATATTTATTGAAGCTAAACTTATGGAGTGCTGCTCAATGCTAGGCACTGTGACAGGCATGTTACACACAGGAGCACATTTATTCCTTTCAAAAACCCAGTGTTATAGGAGCTCTTACTGTCTTTTTTACAGATGAGGAAACTGAAGCTTAGAAAAATAACACATCGTATATTATGAGCTACTAAGCAGCAGAGCTGAACTTTGAAACATTTCTTCCAGAATAAGAAATAAAAGAAAAAATGAACATCATCTAGAAGAGTCAGAGAAATCTCTGAAAATAACCTGTTGCAGGACTCAAAAGAAAATTTCGGAAAACTGCTTCTTCGATAGGCTGCAAGAAGACATGGCCCCAATGAACTGGGAAGAGAAGCCATAAAGATACTTAAGGTAAAAGTTTAACAGAATACAAGGAAAATATGAAAAATAAAGGGAACCAGAATAAATCATCCAAGTTCTTATTTTTATTTGCATCTATTTCTAGACTATAAACCTGCCATTGTTCTATCTATCTTAGTGTTAGTACCACACTCTTGGTTGTAACTTTGTAAGATATTAATATGTGATAGGGCAATACTGTCTTCATTTTCTTAAATATGCATTTATGATTTTAAAATCTCTCTCAGAAAAATACAATAAAAAGGAAGTTTCCCATCATGGTGAAGGGTACCTAGGAAAAACAACCTGCAAATGTCATATTTAATGGTGCACTATTGAAAACATGTCCTTTAAAGTTAGGAACAAGATAAAGATGCCAGCTATCACTGTTTCTATTCAATATTGTTTGAGAAGTCCTACCCAGTAAGATAAAAAGAGAACTAAAACATATAAAGATTTGAGAAGAAAAACAAAACTGGCATCAGATGATGTGATTGAAAGCATAGGAATGTGGAGGGAATCTACAGATTAACTATTAGAACTGATATAAATGCTCACCAACCTTCCTGAGTACAAGATCAACTATCAAAACAAATTACATTCCTATATAATTAGGAAACATAAGTTTTTAAAAGCTTTCATTTACAATAGCAATATAAACTATAAAATACTCTTAGGGCTTGAGGAGTCAAACAATAACAACCTAACCCCTCCCTACATCTGGGCTTGGAAACTATCAGAAGATAGATAGGGAAGTCAAGGAGAGGGCCTTCAAAACATCAGCATAGATCTAATCAAAGCCAGGGGTTGAGACTTGGGAATATCTAGAGAAAGAGATTTCAAGTAGAGGGAATAGAAATTGCCAAGATTCCTGAGTAGGAGCATGTCGGGTGAGCTGAAGCAGCATGATAGTAAGGAAGCTGGTGTGGCAAGAGCAGGGCGAAAGAGCAACGAAATGGTTAAAGTTGGGGAGGCCAATTCAGGGGCTATGTTTGGATGGTAGATGTGGAAATAGTAAGAAGTTTTGACTAACAAACATTAAACAATGATTCATGAAAATAATTATTTTAAATTGGTATAAATACTAAAAAAGAAGAGTTAAAATGCTAAAAATGAACATAGTAATAGGACATAATATGGCAAAGAATGAATAGCCCAAGACGTAATTTCTTACATGTGATGGGAAAACACAAAGTCCTTAATAATTAGTGTCCACTCTGCTTGCCTCTGTGAACTGATTGATATTCAGTCACAAACTTCAAAATAAATTCTGGTCAAGTATGTTGACTTAAAAATCTATTGACATACAGCAAGAAAAGAGAAAGTTCAAAATGGATTCAATTCATTCACTGGTCCAAAAGAGTAACACTTCATTCTGAGAGTCAGAACAATTCCAAATACTTATGAGTTAGAAAATACAAATAGCACATTTTAATCTGGATAATATAAATCAAAATTTACATCTAGTTTTTATTGTTGCCATTTAAAAATATTCCCAATGGGATATTTTATATGAAGAATCTGGGAAACTGAAAAGAAAAGGCAAGCTGGTGTTGCCAGGACCCCAGCAGCGACAGCAGGTCCTGCAGGCAGGACACGGCACTGCCCAGGGGAGAGGGCTGTAGTAGGAGGCAAGGAGAAAGAAGGCAGAAAAATGAGAGATGTCACGAGATACTACCCAGACATGGGTATAACCTCTTGGGAAACACTCCTATGGGCTCCCAGAAATCTTTTCCAGAGATATCACTAGAGGATGAAGCTGATACCTTCATTCATTTCCCACTCTAAGTATTATTATATTTTAAAAATTAGAGAAAACACACCTGGAAATAAAGGCCATATTTAGAGATGCTTGAGCTTGAGAACTGAACAAAGCAAATGGTTGTTTACCTCTATAGACAACTCAAGGGTGTAAGTCATATTGATGCCATCTGAGCCTGTCTTGTGACAAAAGGCCTTCTTCACCATTAAAAAAGATGAGACATAGTTTGTGCAGAATCATTTGAGTCTATGGGCAGGTAGAGAGCAAAAATTAAATCCCTGTTGGCTCTTCCACTTCCTTAGGTGTATGAGCACCACTGCAAGCTAACCCCTTTGTGCTCAGCTTTTTTTTGTGAATATTATATTTTAAAATATATAGTACCTTGAGCAATGCTTTAAAAAATCTTTACTTTAATTAAAATAAGCTATTGAAGGAAGAGGTAGCAGCTTGAAGAGTTGCTCTAAAATAAGTCAAGGGTAGTTCTAAAGCTATGTTAGTGAGGAAGTCAAAGGAAATGGAATCAGTTTAAGCCTTGAGAACTTACCTCTTAAATACCCCAGCAAATCTGTTCTCACCATTTTGCATGAAATCAGAATTAGCTATGAACATTGATGTCTTTTTATTTTGTTCCATTTGAATGGTGTTTCTGATTTGGTCTACCATCAAAAAGAATGGAGATAAGAATCAAGCTGCCTTTGAAGATGGGAGCACAATGCTGGTGATAAAAGAGAGGACCTGGGCCAAGGTAGGGCCTTGAAGTCCACCTGGTGTTTATGCTGAAACATATTTCCTAGGAAGACTCAGATTTGGACCGCTGCCCTGTGCAGAATTCTCTTTCACTTCCCTGGCCTGTAAGGAACAACGGAAACAGGTCCTGGATGATTTTTTAAATGTGTTGAAGTGATACTGGAAAGCCCAGATGATGACTAGGGATGTTGAAGAACCAGTTTAGGGGAATGTGCAGGAAGCAGGATGATAGGAAACAGCAGGAACTGTACTTGAATGCTGCCAAGGAACCACCTGTGGGGCTAGTGGTATCCCTGCAGCACCCTCTGGGCCTCCCTTGGTACCCCACACCCATACTGCCAGGCCCACGCTGCTGCCTCCCTGGCATTTAATTCATGTCTCTGGTAACTGTGTTGGTCAAGCTTAGGTCATACGTCTGCCCCCAACTGCAAACAAGACTAAGAAGAGAAGATCTGGACTTTTCAGCAATGTTTCCCATACAATACTCATAAGATAGGGAATTCCTCACACAGAGGGGTTCTAATGGTGGGCTGTCAAAAACAAAACAAAACAAAAAAGCAAAAACACAAAATAGCCTCCTACAAATGTCCATGACACACCAAGTTTAAGGTGCAGAATGCAGTTAACTGTTGCTGAACTCAAAATATGGCAAAAGTGCCCATTAAACAGTGTTCAAATGCCATTGTTTCAAAAAAAAAGACAACTCTAGTTTGAAATGGTGAGCCTGTTCCTCCATTCCACACTGATGATGTTCAAGAAGCTGTTGTGCCTTCATGCCAACAGTGACACATGGAGAGCTATTCTGGGCCACTTCCTTTGACAGTGATTTTGTAGATACAGGTCCATGCATGGCAGTGCCCCATTGTTGGCTGCTGTTGCTGCATGTGGGGGAACACGCTGTCACATGCCTTGCCAACCAGCCTCTGAATAAGTTCCACTCAGATCTCGGTGGGCAATGGTGGGAATCTTGAACATAGGATTAAGGGAGAATGACATCGAGTCAATGTGCTTGAAATGACACCATGTGTGTGAAGGAGAAACTAATTAAAAAGCCAAACTAAAAGACCAAAGATGTTTTCTTCCACCTTCACATTTTGTAAAATAGACATGGATGTTTACATTATTTGCAAGAGAGAGAAATCCCTTAGCAAAGCTACCTGCTAAGCACTGACCCCATGTAAACCAACCATGTACAATGCAGAAAATAAGGACATTCTAAATAAATCTGGATTGTTCCAAACAGCATCTATGCATATCTCATACATTAAAATGGGAGAAGAAAAGGAAAATAAAGAAAAAGTATGAGTCTGAAGAAAGGTAAACTGTTTAAGCTATCTGGCACTTGATATCATGGTGATATCTAGCCAAGGGTATATATTATAGAAGTTCTGTGGGGGTTCTTTCTTTTTTCTTTTCCCATTGAAAGTGCATGTCTGGCAACCTTCCCATGATTTGTGGAATGCATCTAGAGCACTGTCTCTACACTGGGTGGTCAGCCGACTCTCCTAAAGTTTCACTTGGCAGTTCCTTTTCAACAAAATTTAAGTCCCAGAAAGGCCTCTGGACCCTTCATGTGTTTTTCCTTCGCTGTTGCTCACAGCTGACTCATGTCAGTGGTCACTTAAAGTCTGTTTTTCTTGTTGTTTACTGACGTGTTAGAGATGTGTCTTGCAGATGGCAGATTGTTTTAATGTTGGCTTATAACACGTCATGTCAATCAGTTTGCACTTCAGATATACTGAGTGCCAATTGAGCTAGAGAAGGGTTAACGCTTGGCGTGAGGCGTCTTTATGATATTTGAAGAAAAAAAATATGTTGGCCTTAACAAAACCCGTGCTTTCAAAAAAGAGGAAGTATTTTTTCAGGACACAGCAGTGGAGAGATAAAAACTAGAATAATTCAGTTTAGCTACTTTGGCCTGGGGTTCTTCAACAGATGTGATAACAGAATGTAAATATTGATATCCAGCTGTCAGCCTATTGGCCTTCCTCACAGAGGTTAGGAGAACTTGGCTTCTCTTGCTGAGATCTGGCTAAGGGCAGGCAGGAAATTCAAAAGAGAATATATTTATCAGATTTTTTCCTTCTCAGTTTGAAGCTTTAAAAAAGAAAGAACACAGAGGAAATGCAGGGCTTCCTCTCTGATGGGTCTTGTTTGCTGAACTCCCACCTTTTTCATCTGTCACAGGTCCAAGGGACTAAGCAGCTGGCTCCTCTGAGTATGTTTCTAATAGGTTAAATTAGACCTTGATGGCGAGTAACCAACCTGACTTAGCCACAAAGCACAGAACTTGACCTTCAGAGCTTTGGGGTTCACCACCAGCCTCCTTGGCTCCCCCTGGGTCCTCTGTGTTTGCTTTCACCCACTCAGATTTGCCTTCCCACTTACTGCGTGAGTGAGTCTTCCAAAGTGCCAGCCCCATCCTATCATGGCCTGTATGTAAAGCTTTCAGAGTGGGGCCTACTGCTTAGTGAAGTCTTTTCATTTGGTTTGCACTCTGACAATATGCGAATAAATAAAATATTAGGTAATAATGAGTGCTATCATGAAATAAAACAGGACAGAGAGAGAGAAAATGACTCAGGCTAATTTATATGGTATCAGAGAAAGCCTCACTGAGAAGGCAATATTTTCACTGAGATCTGAATGAAGAAGCAGCCAGCTATGTAAAGATCTGAGAGAAGATAAATCTAAGCAGATGGAATAACAGAAGGCCCTAAAGCAGCTATTTGGAGAACACTGGAGCCCAGGGGAAAGGAAAAAGGAACTGGAGTCCACCCCATAATGGTGGTACTGGGCGTTACGGAGCCTTGAGTCTATGGCAAAGGCTTTAGATCTTATTTCATCAGTAATGATAGAATTTTAAGAAGGGGAGTTATATGATTTGGTGTACAGTTTCTAAATATCTCCTTGGCTGCTATGTAGAGAATGAATTGTGTGTGTGTGTGTGTGTGTGTGTGTGTGTGTGTGGTGGGGAATGGAAGAAATGATCTCAGTGACAAGATTGTCGTAGCAGTCCAGGAAAGAGAGGCTGCTGGCTTAGGCTCAGATGGTAACAGTGGCAGGAGAGACAATGGATCGATTTAGGATGTGGTTTGAAGGTAGAGTTGACCCACCTTGCTGGTAAATTTGATGTTGGGAATGAGAGACAGGAGAACAGTACTATGATGGATGAGTTTTTGGCTTGAGCAACTGGGGAAATGGCAGTACCATCTACTAATGTCAGGAAAACTGGAGAAAGAACAGATCTGTAGAAGGGGACTTGAAGAATTCTTATTTGGCCTTAGGAACTGTGAAATGACTCAGAAACCGAAGTGAAGATGTTAAGCAGGCCATTAGATGTGCTAGAGTTTATGTTAGAAACTCCAGGTTAGGTTGGGACTAGAATGTAAACTTAAAAAGTAAAATGAAAAAGCTCTTAAAATTTTTTTTCTTTTATTGATTCTAGAGAGAGAGGAAGGGAGAGAGAAAGAGAGGGGGAGAATATTGATGTGAGAGAGAAATGTCCATTGAGTTGCCTCTCATACACGCCCCAATCAGGGACCGAACCCACAACCCAGGCATGTGCCCTGACTGGGAATCAAACCCACAACCTTTTGGTTTGCAGGACAACCAACCAATTGAGCCACACCAGCAAATGAAAAAGTTGTAACAGAAAACTAAGATGACTATTTCTATAATCTGGAGTATTATAAAAAATTTGTGATATCAAATATAATTTCAAATAATAAATAAAACAAAAAGACTGACAGATTTGACTATATAATTTTTATCGAGGTATAATTGACATATAACATTATGTTTTAGGTGTACAACATTGTGATTTGATATTCATATATATTGCAAAGTGATCACTACAATGTCTAGTTAACATTCATCACCATCCATAGTTACAAAATTTTTTTTCTTGTGATAAGACTTTTTAAGATCAATTCTCCAAGGAACTTTAAATTTGCAACTCAGCATCATTAACTTTAATCACCACGCTGTATATTACATCCCAGTGACTTATTTATTTTGTAACTGCAAGTTTGTACCTTTTGACCCCCGTCACCCATTTCCTGCACTCCACCCCCTCACGCCACCTCTACCAACCACCAATCTATGTTCTATATCCATGAACCTGCTTTGTTGTTTGTCATTACTTTGGCTTTGTTGTTGTTGTTGTTTATATTCCACATATAAGTGAGGTTACATAGCATTTGTTGATCTCTGTCTGATTAATTTCATTAAGATAATATCCTCAAGGTCTACCCATGTCATCACAAATGCCAAGATTTCATTTATTTTTATGGATGAATGATATTCCAATTCATATATATACCCACATTCATTGATACACATTTAGATTGTTTCCACATCTCAACTATTGTAAATAATGCTGCAATGAACCTCAGGGTGCATATATCTTACTGATTTTATTTCTTTCTAATAAATTCGCAGAAATCAGGTTGCAGTTCTATTTTTATTGTAGGTCTATTTTTAATTGTTTGAGGAACCTCCATACTGTTTTCCATAGTAGTTGTACTAAATTACATTCCCACCAATATTGCACAAGGGTTCCCTTTTCTTCATATCCTCACCAACACTTATTATTTTTTCTTTTAGAAAATAGTCATTCAGGTGTGTGGTGGTATGTCATTGTGGTTTTGATTTGCACTGCTTTGACGATTAGTGATCTTTGGCAGCTTTTCATGTCCCTATTGACCACCTGTATGTCCTTTTGGGAAAAATTTCTATTCAGATCCTCTGCCCATTTTTAAATAGAATTTTGTTTGTTGGTTGGTATTGAGTTGTGAGTGCTTTATCTATTTTGGATATTAACCTCTTATCAAACATATGAGTTACAAATATTTTTTCCCATTTAGTAAGTTACCTTTTCATTGTGTTGGTGGTTTCCCTTGCGGTGCAGAAGCTTTTTAGTTTGAAGTAGCCCCGCTTCTCTACTTTTCCTTTTGTTGCTTTATTTTTGGTGTTATACCCCAAAAATTATCACCAAGACCAACATCAAGGAGCTTACCATCAGTGTTTTCTTTTAGGAGTTTAATGGTTTCAAGTCTTACATCCAAGATGTTAATCCATTTTGAGTTGATTTTTTGTGTATGGTGTAAGATAGTGGTCCAGTGTTTCCAACACTATTTTCTTTAACCCTCGCCTGAGGATATGTTTTTATTGATTTTTAGAGACAGAGGAAGGGGAAGAGAGAGTGAGAGAAACATTAATCAGTTGATGCACCGGATTGCACCTGACCAGGGATTGAACCCACAAACTAAGTACATGTCCTGACTGGGAATCAAACCCGCAACCTTTTTTTCAAAAGATTTTGTTTATTTCATTTTCAGAGAGAAGAGAAGGGAGGGAGAAAAAGAGGGAGAGAAACATCGATGTGAGAGAGAAACATCAGTTGGCTGCCTCTTGCGTGACCCTAACCAGGGACCTGGCCCACAACCCAGGCATGTGCCCTGACAGGGAATTGAACCAGTGACCTTTTGGTTCACAGGCCAGCACTCAATCCACTGAGCAGCCCAGCCAGGACCCAATACCATTTATTGAAGAGACTTTTTCCCGCATTATGTATTCTTGTCACCTTTGTCATGCATTAATTGACTTCATATGCATGGGTTTATTTCTGGGCTCTCAATTCTGTCCCATTGATCTGTGTGTCTGTTTTTGTGCCAATACCATACTGTTTTGATTAATATAGCTTTAGAATATAGTTAGAAATCAGGTAGCATGATGCCTCCAGGTTTGTTCTTCTCTCTCAAGATTGTTTTGGCTATTCAGTG
This sequence comes from Trachops cirrhosus, assembly GCA_028533065.1. NCBI lineage: Eukaryota > Metazoa > Chordata > Mammalia > Chiroptera > Phyllostomidae > Trachops > Trachops cirrhosus. The sequence goes on from CM052538.1 coordinate 54,013,999, forward strand.
TCTTTTGTGGTTCCAAACAAATTTTAGGATTGTTTGTTCTATTTCTGTGCAAAATGCCATTGAAATTTGATAGAGATTATATTAAATCTACAGTTGCTTGGGGTAGTATCAATGTTTTAAAAATATAAATTCATCCAATCCTTGAATACAGAATATCTTTCCACTTATGTGTGTCTTCAATTTCTTTCATTAATGTCTTTCAGTGTTTAGTGTACAAGTCTTTAACATGCTGCTTGATTAAATTTATTCCTAGATATTTTATTCTTTTTGGTGCAATTGCAAATGGGATTACTTTCTAAATTTCTCCTGCTGATAGTTTATTACCAGTGTATAGAAATGCAATAGATTTTGAGGTATTGATTTTGTATTCTGCAACTTTTTAAAATTCATTTATTTTAACAGTTTTGGTGGGGATTTTAGGGTTTTCTGTACACAATACCATGTCATCTGCAAATAGTGAGAGTTTTACTTTTTTCCCAACTTGGATGTCTTTTATTTCTTTTTCTTGCCTAATTGCTATGACTAGATCTCCCAATATTCTGTTGAATAAAAGTGGTGAAAATGGGCATCCTTGTCTTGCTCCTCATCTTAGCTTTCAGCTTTTAATCATTGAGTTAAGATGTTAGCTGTGGGCTTATTATATACAGCCTTTTTTTTGTTACAGTATGCTTTCTCTCTACCCATTTTGTCAAATGCTTTTTCTGTATCTATTTAGATGATTATATGATTTTTATCCTTTATTTTGTTAATTTAGTATATCACATTAATGTGTTTGAGGTTGTTGAGCCATATTTGTATCCCTGGAATAAATCCCACCTTTACCATGGTATATGATCCTTTTATTGTATTGTTGAATTTAATTAGCTAATATTTTCTTGAAGATTTTTGTATCTGTTTATCAGGGATATTGGCATGTAATTTTTTTTTACTGTAGCATGCTTGTATATTTGGTATCAGGATAATTCTAGCCTCATAAAATGAATGTAGAAGTATTCTCTCACCTTTTTTTTTTGAAGAGTTTGAAAAGAATTTGTATTCATTGTTTTTTGAATGTTTGATAGAATCTACCAGTGGAGCCACCTGATCCTGGACTTTTGCTTGTTAGAAGGTTTTTAATTACTGATTCAATAGCCCAATAGTACTTGGGCTATTCAGATTTTCTGTTTTTTCATGTTTCAGCCTGGATAAGTTGTAATTTCTAGGAATTTATTCATTTCCTCATAGTTGTCCAATCTGCTGGTTTATAATTGTTCATAGCTATCTCTTACGATCTTTTGTATTTCAGATTGTATCAGGGTATTAGTTGTAACATCTCTCTACTTTCTGATTTTACTTATTTGAGTTCTATTTTTTTTTGTGGAGTCTAACTAAAGGTTTGTCAATTTGTGTTTCTTTTCAAAGAACAAACAAATTGTTTTGTTTTCAAAGAACAAGCTCTTAGTTTCATTGATGTTTTCTAATGTCTTTTTAGTGTCTATTTCATTTATTTCTGCTAAGATGGTTATTTTCTTTCTTCTACTAATTTTTGGCCTTTGGTCTTTTTTTTTTTAGTTCCTTGAAGTGTAAAGTTAGGTAGTTATTGGGGATTTTTCTTGTTTCCTTTTTTTAAAGATTTTTAAAATTTATTTTTAGAGTGAAGGGAAGGAAGGGAGAAAGAGAGGGAGAGAAACATTGATGTGAGGGAGAAACATTGATCAGTTGCTTCTCGTACACTCCCTGTCCAGGGACTGAACCTGTAATATGTGCTCTGACCGTGAATCAAACTGGTGACTTTTCACTTCGTGGGACAACACCCAACCAAACGAGCCATACCAGCAGGGTAGATTTTTCTTATTTCTTGATGTAGGCATTTATTACTATGAAGTTCCCTCTTAGAACTGCTTTGCTGCATCATATAAATTTTAATAGATTTCCATTTTCATTTGTCTCAAGGTATTGCTTGATTTCTCTTTTGACTTTTTTTGACCCATTAGTTGTTCAGTAGCATGTTGTTTAATTTCCACATGTTTGTGGATTTTCCAGTTTTCTTCTTGTAATTGATTTCTAGTTTTATGCTGTTGTGGTTGGAAAAGATGCTCAATATGACTGCAATCTTCTTAAATTATTTTAAGACTTGTGGCCTAACTCTGATATATCCTGGAGAATGTTGCATGTACACTTGAGGAGAATGTGTATTCTGTTGCTTTTGGATTGCATGTTTTGCTTATATCTGTTTAGTACATCTTTTAAGTTTGTGTGTCAAACCAGTAGCTTGAACCTCAGGCTGAAGCTCCAGGACAAACAAGTAGGTTTCTTTCACAGAAAGACTAGGGATATGTTTCATCTGCTGTCCTTGTTTCCCACAGATGGGAGCCAGCCCAGAACTGTCTTTCTGGTTGTTGCAGTCCTATGGAACTCAAATTCCCTTTGCTGCCAGAGCCAGGAGATCTAGAGGTGTCCCCTGGCAGCAGCCACAAAAATTCAGGGCACCCGAAAAGGGTACAAGTTCCTTTCTGGGAAATCCCAGCAAGCTAGAGTGAGGCAGAGGGAGAATGCAAATATGGCTCCCACCAGCCTCTGTTTCTAGGGAGTACCCCAGCAGGCCACTAGGTGTGTACCAAATTAGATGTCTGTCCCTGAGACCAATGCTTTAACATAAGCAAATAAGCCCTTTCACATGAAGTCTGGGTGCCTCTCAATCATCTGGCTCTGTGCTGGTCCCTGCCTAGAGCAGGTAAGTGGGGGCACACACACCCATAAGAGCCATTTCTAAGTTTATTATAGCTTTGTGGGTCTTATGGACATGAGCTCTGCTGGTTTTCAAAGCTAAGTTATTTGGGGGCTTATCTCTCAGGTGCAGGTCTTAAAAGTTGAGGTGCCTAATGTGGGGTTCAAAGCCTTTGCTTCTCAGGAAGAAGTTCCAGGTTCTGATTTCCTTCGTGATTGTGGGTTGCTGCATCAGGGGTCAGGTTTATGGCCATACTGTGTCTCAGCTCCTTCTATCTGCATCAGTGTGAGTTTTCCCCCTCATTTGCCTGGTATGTAAGAGTCACTCAGCTATGTTTCCTCTGGATGTTTTCTCCAGAGGAAATTGTTCCATATGTAGTTGTCGATGCAGTGTGTCTGTAGGAAGAGGTGAGTTTAGAATCTTCCTGTCGCCACCTTGAAAGCATACCAAAAATTCCTTTTGATTTTATATGAAGGGTAAGCTGGGGGAAGGTGCCAAAGACATCCTTTAAGTTTTCAAGCCTAAGAAACTAATAAAAAATGGTGCCAATCAGAAAAATAAAAAAAATCAGTGGGCGGGAAAGGATATCGACCTAGGGAAAAGGATGAGTTTGATTTTAAACAGGTTGAATTTCAGGTGACAACATTTATCCAAATGACATATGGTTCTCAGGCAGGTGGAAAAGTGAGTCTGAAGCTTAGAGATATCAGAAGCAGACAGATCAGGGACTCGTCCAAAAAGCAGCCATCAAAGCAGATGAAACTGCTAAGGTTGGGTGACCACAGAGAAGGCCTACATGAGAACAACTGAGTCTTGAACATTGTCCACACTTCTCGATCTGAAAGAGAAAGTAAATCACAAAATAAGAGAGAATATTTTAAAAAACGTAGGAGAAACAGAGCAGGGTAGCATAATTCGTGAGAGGACAGTTTGAATGTGAGAGTAAATGACCAAGACAAAGTGAATATTATATATATCATAAATTATATATAATTTTACTTTTGTTATTCTATATGTAATAAATTATAACACAAAAAGTTATCCTGTCATTTAAGTGCTCAGAACTGAATGTTTCTGCAGATTTTGTGGTATTTTGTGGTCTCTCTGGTGTGATATATAAAGGTGCAATTAAGACAAATTTCTAATCAAGGTTGCTGTTAATTTGCATTAACAGTATAAAAGCTTTTATACTGTTACATACTATATTGTCATGCAACAGTTTTATACCCTTTGCATAATTAATAAAAATACATGATGTTTTTGTTTTTAATAGACTTTTAAAATTATAATTTTAGGTTTGACATGTAGACTTTTGTACACTTGACTTTTTGACATAGCAAGGACAAAAATAACCTGAATATTTTTTTCTTCTGCATATGTGGAGAGGGCATTTTTCTTATTATAAGTGGACTAACCAATACTTTGAAAAAAACTTTATCACTGTGCAACTAACAACAATAACTAGCCCTTAATTTTTATGACAGTTCCTTATTGGTGTGTGTGAGATTACTCCAGCAACTATTACAGTGAAAGACAATTGGATGATTTCTTCCCTCCTGCCCCCCATATCCTATTGCCCAGATCATTTACAGTTCTATTCACAGTGAGGTTGATAAAGTATTTTTTAAAGATTTTATTTATTTATTTTTATAGAGAGGAAAAGGGAGAGAGAAAGAAAGGGAGAGATATATTGATCAATGTGTGAGGGAAACATGGATCAGTTGTCTCTCGTATGCACCCCAATCCAGGACTGGGGCTAAAACCCAGGCATGTGCCCTGGACAGGGAGTCAAACTGGTGACATTTCGCTTTGTGGAATGATATTCAGCCAACTGAGCCATGCCAGTTAGGGCGAGGTTGATAAAGTATTACTGATTTTAAAAATTAAGATTATCCAAGGGAAAAAAAACAAAATATTATTTGTTGTAACCATCTTATATGCTTATGTGTCCTGCAAAAAGCTAAATATTTTAGCAGTGGTGTAATGAAATTACATCCTACTGTTGATGGGTGTATGCTGTCATACACAAATGTCATTTTCTTGTCATAGCACCACAGTAAAATACACAAATAAAAATTTAAATTTACCCAATCATCTGTTGACAGACACTTGATTGTTCCCATATCTTGGCTATTGGGAATACTGCTGCAATAAACATGAGAATATAGATACGTCTTTGACATAGTGATTTCATCTCCTTTGGATTTATACTCAGAAGTAGAATTGCTGGGTCATGTGAGAGTTCTATTTCTAATTTTTTCCATACTGTTTTCCATAGCGGCTGCACCAATTTGAGAAGCATCTTTGACTCTGCTCAGACACTCATTGGTACCTTGGTGAAAACCCTGAATTCTGCACCCTAAGCATAGGAGACATCATCTTGCTCTGAAAGAACTTTGAGGGGTTAGAGGTAATGATTATCTGCTTCTGCTGTAGTAGCACCTCTTCCTAATGCCTGTGCAATGTTTGGCTTTGAGCAGGGCTGTGGCCAGACCATGATGATTTAATTCCAAAACCCACTCTTAAAGTCAGTGTAAACCAGAAAGGTCATAGGGGCTCAGCTCCCCAGAATGTGACACCTAAACCACATCTACACAGAAAGTCTCCAGGTTCCCCAGACTAAGCTTTAAATTTAGGGTCTTTGGAAAATCATATTGTCTACATCCCGTGAGGTGCTGCCATTTTTGTGGAATTTCTGTATGTACACAGTTGACTCTTTCACTGCTACACATACCTGACAGCTTCTGCAAACATTTTCCAGAGTCACCCACCAGACAGGCCATGCAGAAAACCTACAAAGTGTGGGCACAGATTCAAGAAATAAGAGCAGGCCTCTCAGAGTGAAGCCAGGAGCCATAACTTCAAACCGAATGATCTTAATTAGCTTGTGTGGAAAAACACCAAAGATGTTTGCATTTCACATGCAGCAAGGCTCTCACAGCAGCCTGTGCTTTCTGTCCCAAGCCCCTCTTTCAGGGTGAGGACCCTGCAAACCTCTAGCTAGTAGGTTCTAGCTGTTTATCCTCCTCTCTGCTTGTTCTTTACCCCTGAGGGTATAATGGAGTGAATCTCACTATTTGTTATTGCATGACAGGTAAGTCCCTTCAGTTTCCCAATTAGGACATAATTGGGTCAAACACTCATGGGCAAATGATCTTGTTGGGTAGGAGATAATGCCATTGCCCTGATTCTTCCATAGCCAAGTTCTGTATTTTTTTAAGTATATTTTATTGATTATGTTATTATAGTTGTCCCAGTTTTTCCCCTTTGCCCCCTTCTACCTGGTACCCCTCTTCCCTCCAGCAATCCCTGCCTTAGTTCATGTCCATGGGTCGTGCTTATAAGTTCCTTGGCTTCTCCATTTCCTATACTACTTTTAACACCCCCCTGTCTATTTTGTACCTACTAATTATGCTTTTTAATCCTTGCACCTTTTCCTCCATTCTTCCCCTTCCCCCTACCGGTTGATAACTCTCCAAAATGATCTCCATACCTATGATTCTGTTCCTTTCCTGATGTTTGCTTAGAATTTTTTGTTTTTATTTTTGCTTTAGATTCAATTTGTTGCCTCTTTAATGTCCATAGTTCTGACCTTCTTTTTTTAAAAATAAGTCCCTTTAACATTTCATGGAATAATGGCTTGGTGATGATGAACTCCTTTAGCTTTACCTTGTCTGGGAAGCACTTTATCTGTCCTTCTCTTCTAAATGACAGCTTTGCTGGATAGAGTAATCTAGGTTATAGGTCCTTGCTTCTCATTGCTTTGAATATTTCTTGCCAGACCCTTCTAGTCTGCCAAGTTTCTTTTGAGAAATCAGCTGATAGTCTTATGGGAACTCCTTTGTAAGTAACTCTTTGCTTTTCTCTTGCCACTTTTAAGATTCTCTCTTCATATTTAACCTTTGGCATTTTAATTATGATGTGTCTTGGTGCGATCCTCTTCGGGCCCAAGTTGTTTGGGATTCTCTGTGCTTCCTGGACTTGTATGTCTATTTCCTTTGCCAAATTAAGGAAGTTTTCTTTCATTGTTTTTTCAAATAACTTTTCAATTTCTTGCTCTTCCTCTTCTCCTTCTGGCATCCCTATGATTCAGATGTTGGTCCTTGTGGAGATGTCCCAGAGTCTTCTTATACTATCCTCATTTATTTTTTTGAATTCTTGTTTCTTCTTTCTGTTCTGGTTGAATGTTTATTTCTTCCTCATGTTTTATATCATTGATTTGAATCCTGGCTTCTTTCCCTTCACTGTTGGTTCCATGTAAAATTTTCTTTATTTCACTTCAGTTCTTCCTTTATGCTGTGGCCATACTCAATGAGTTCTTTCAGCATCTTGATCACTAGTGTTTTGAACTCTGCATCTGATAGGTTGACTCTCTCTGTTTCATTTAGTTCTTTTTCTGGGGTTTTGTTCTGTTCTTTCATTTGGGCCATATTTCTTTGTCTTACCAATTTTTCAGCCTCCCAGTGTTTGTTTCTGTATATTAGGTAGAGGTACTTCAATTCCTGTAAAAGGCATCTGTAATTTGTGTGGAGTGGAGCCCTAGGTAATAGCCAGGGTAGGGCAGCCACTTCATTGCTTTGTGGGGGAAGGGCTCAGAGAGGGGACTGTGCCACTGCCTGGCTTCTGAGGATTTGCCCAGCACTTGCTCCTTTTCCAGTCACTTCACTCACTCTCTATATGCAACTGGCACCCTTCCAGTTGTTGCCCTGGTGTTGAATCCCATAGGGGATGGGTTTGCATACATTTTAATACCATGTGGTATTAAAGTTTCCTGAAAATCCAGCTGTTTTTTCCATCACCACAACCCCCACTGATTTTTATAGCCAGAAATTATGGGGATTTATCTTGGTGCTAGAACCCTGGGCTATGCAGTCTGGCTGGGGGCTGGGATTGCTTGCTCCCAAGGTATCCCTCCCCTTTTTTATCCCACCACATGTGAATGCAGGACCATCCATGCCTGTTCCACTGCCACCACTGTCTCACTGCACTGCACCACATCTCCTTACCTCTCTGCTCCATCTCCATGTCTCTGCCCCTCCTACCCATCTGGATGAATGTGGCTTCTTTAAATTATTGATTGTTGGACTTCCATAAAGTTTGATTTTCTCACAGTTCTGGTGTTATTTGTTTTGTAGTCTAGCTGTAATTCTTTTTGTTGTTGTGTAAGGAGGTGAAATGTATCTACCTCTGCCTCCATCTTGACTGGAAGTGCCAAGTTCTGTATTTTAAAACAAATGTTTATGGATGGTGATTGTGGGGGCAGGGAGGGGTTGGTGGAGGTGGAAGAGAGTATGGGAGGATAAAAGGTGATGGAAAAATTAAAATTAAAACAGTATTTTAAAAGTAAGATAAATAAATAAATGTTTGTAGTTGTCAATGTGCTAATGAATAGGCAACTTTTAATAAGAGGACCAGAAGGATAACAGCAATCAATCTGACTCCCAAGAATATAGAGGGTAGTAAACAATATTATTGTGCAGGGACTGGACCTCTTCTTGCCACCACTCCCAAATCATAAGACAGAAATCTAAAGATTTCCTGGCTGTCTCCCAAATGCATTCATTAACATTGCTATCCTCAGGAAGCTTTAGAGAACATATAGAAGTCCAAGCCACACAGAGGAATGGGGAAGGATGAGGGGTTGACCCAGGGCAGACATACTGGGGAAGGGGATCTATGCTCTCTTCTGGTAAGCAGGCCATCAAGAGGTGTTCAGGCTCTCCATCTTCAAGGATGTTGGGAGGCTTGAGCAAGAGAGAAGGGGTTAGAGATGGGGATTGCAGGTTTCACCTAAGGATTAGGCTACTGCCTCAGGGTGCTCAGGGAGCTGTCCTGGTAGGGGACCAGGGGCCAGAGAAGGCAATGATGACCTCATAACAGCTCCATTTTTGAACACTTGGAGCAGGCTTTTCCCCAAGTGAAGAGCAACAAAAAGTAGCATGGCCAGCATCCCAGAGTGTACCCAGAAGTTCTTCTATCCCCAACCAGGAGTTCCCTGAGCATAGGGCCATGCCACCAGCTCAACAGACACCACATCTTACTCCTATAATGTGTACTAATACCAGCAGTATTAGCATTAAAGGACCGGGAGGGGAGATGAGGCACTTAGCAGCATGGTACCTGTCCCCAGTCTGCTATTCCCTTTCTTCCCCTAAGACCAGCACTGGAGTATAATGGGATGTAGAAATGGGGGAACAGGTGAAACACTACCTCAGGTTTTAGTGTGGTGTCAGAGGTTGGGTGTTCCGGAAGTACACAGTGAATTTGGGGTATAAGATATTTACTAGAGGTTGAAATCTGTGGAGGGGAAGGGAAGGAAGGAGAATCAGGCAGAAGGAGAGGTCAAACAAATGCAAGCTGAAAAGCCTTGTCTAACCACAGGAGAGTTCTGCAAAGGAACGGGCCCATCCAAGTTTTCCTCTGTTGGGCCCTTATTCCCCTGCTGGGAACAGAAGCCTTACCACTTTCTGAGACTTTAACATCACCTTGAAATAAGGTTACCCTGACATCACCTTTGGCATCTTGTTCAGTTGAACTTTGATCTACTGTGTGGTTACAGGGATCTTCATCTTTTACTCCATGTTGCACTGTGAGATGGACTCATGTTGGGCAGCTGCCACTGTGACCAGCAAGAATGGACTTGCAATAGGAAAGAACCACAAAGACAGAGAGAGATTTGCTTCTGTTATAGAATACCTCAATCAGCAATAAACTTCAAAACCTTCATACAAAGTATGAATCAAACCGTTTGCTAGCCATGAAGTACATATTGACTTTTTGTAAATTTTTAAAATCAGATATTTGAACAAGTACAAGTATTTGAAAGTTTGTTATAACATTATTCAAAGGTTCATTCTATTTCTCATCTACAAGTTAGTACATGCTATTTTCATTTTACTTTATTCTGCCTTGTGCAGTGATACTGTTTTATGACAATAAGATGAGGCTTTGAAAGCATTTGGTGGCAGATATTCAGAAAAAAATACAGATGTTGTTAGAATGTGAAATGGACTTTTCCTTTTTGTTAGTCAGCTGATGAGCTCATATTTATTGTACTGTGGAGAGAATTTATCTTGCTGAGAGTGCCACATTTTGAAAATCTCAGAGTAATTTTGTAACTAAAAGGAAAATACAGAGTAGGAACTAAACTTAGAAAAACCTAATAGAAATATAAAGTGAGCCACATATGTAATTTAAAATTTTCTAGTAGCTATTTTTTTATCCCAAGGTTGTTGCTTTAATTTTTTTCAATTTTATACTTTTCTGCATTTTTCTTTTATAAAATTAAATTTCTCAGAATGACACTGATTAATAACATGATATAAGTTTCAGGTATACAATTCCATAACACATCACCTGTATGTTGTATTGTATACTCACTACCCAAAGTCAAATCTCCTTCTGTCATCACATATTTGACCCATTTACCCTCTTCATTCTCCCCCATCCCCTTCTCCTTCAATAGCCACCATATCATCGTCTGGATCTATGAATTTGTTTGTGCACTTGTAACTTTGTTTTATATCCCATATATGAGTGAAATCATATGGCTCTTATCTTTTTCTGTCTGACTTATTTCACTTAACATGATACTCTCAAGATCCACCCGTGTTGCTGCAAATTGCAATAGTTAATAATTTTTTGTGGCTGCATGGTATTCCATTGTAGATATGTAGCATATCTTCTTTATCCAAGCTTCTGTTGAAGGACACTTAGGTTGTTTCCATGTCTTGTCTAATGTGAATAATGCTGCAATGAACACAGGAGTACATATATCTTTACAAATAAGTGTTTTCAAATTTTTCAGGTAGATACCCAGAAAAGGGATTTCTGGGTAATATAGCAGCTCTATTCTAAATTTTATAGCATAACCTCCATACTATTTTCCATAGAAACTTCACTAATTTACATTTCCACCAGCAGTGTACAAGGGTTTCCTTTTCTCCACATCCTTTCCAACACTTGTTATTTCTTGTCTAATTGATAATAGCCATTCCAACAGGTATGAGGTGATATCTCATTGTGGTTTTAACTTGCATTTCCCTTATAGCTAGGAAAGTTGAGCATCTTTTCATATATCTGTTGACCATCTATATGTCTTCTTGAGAAAAGTATCTGTTCAGGTCCCCTGTCCATTTTTTAATTGGAATGCTTGGTTTTTTATTGTTGAATTGTATGAGCTCTCTACATATTTTGAATATTAGACCCTTATAAGAAGTACTGTTTTCAAATCCTTCTCCCATTCAATTGGTCACCTTTTGGTTTTGTTGATGATTTCCTTTGTTACACAGAAGCTTTTTTTTTTTTAGTTTGATGTAGTCCCATTTATTTATTTTTGTTTTTACTTCCTGTACCTTGGAAATTGAGTTCATAAAAACCACTCTGAGACCAAGGCCCAAAAGTTTAGTACTTATATTTTCTATGTATTTCTTCTATATTTCAGTTCTTAAATTCAAGTCTTTAACCCATTTAAGTTCATTTTTGCGTTTGGTGTCAGATAGCAGCCTAGTTTCATTCTTTTGCATGTAGTGGCCACATTTTCAAACAGTAAAATATAGCCAATAAACTACAATTTTGACACATAATCAATATACATGGCAATACAATCAACAGTGCAACATTGATTTACAGCAAACCAATAGTGAAACATTTGTACATTCTTTTTTTTTCATACTAAGTCCTTGAATTCCAGCATGTAGTTTACACTTACAGTACATCTCAGTTTTGACCAGCCACACCTCCAGTGCTCAATAGTCAGAAATGTGGGCACCATATTAGGTGGCACAGATTTAAATAGTACTTTCAACAAATTTTGCAATCCAAGAAAGAGACTGTTTTTTACCATCCCACTTGCTCAACTCTTCCCTCACTTTTTCCACAGAGAGATGCTACTTTACTCTCAGATAGCGTCCCGTGATTGGAGATTAGGGAAAGGAAGAAAATGAGAAGGTAGTACTGTCCTCACTTGGCTGGATGGCCTTGAGCTCTGAGGTCTTGGGGTTTGGCCAGGCAAATATTCAAGACTGACTCTTTAATTGTGTGTTTTCCAGGGCTCTTTGGCTAGGTTCCTTGGGGCACCTCTAATGTCCTCACTTTTTAGGTGGCCCTATTGTATAGGATTCAGCTCTCTCCTGCAGCACCTGATATACAGTTCACTGAGATCCCTCCACCATGCTTGGCCCCAACAACCTCTAAGAGGACAGGCCAATCCAAACACAACAGTCCTCTTCTGGCTCTGCCATCTAAGTGACAGGCCAGTCAGACTCTCTCTCTGGACTTTATGTCTGAGTTAGACCTTCTCCACAGGCTTCCATTGAAATTTGACCTCCCTAAACTTGGTGTTAGGAAGTAACACCTCCACCCCTACATTCAAAGAGGTAGTGTGGAAACTCCAAGCTCTGCAGCCAGCCTCTCCAAAGAAATTTCTGCAAAAGTAAGAAAGAAGGAGCTACTACCTTTTGTGACAGCATGGTTGGAACTGGAGAGCATTATGCTAAGTGAAATAAGCCAGGCGGTGAAAGACAAATACCTGATAATCTCACCTATAAGTGGGACCTGATCAACAAAACAAACAAGCAAAATAAAACCAGAGACATGGAAATAAAGAACAAACTGACTGTAACCAGAAGGGAGGGGAGGATGGGTAACGGGGGAAAGAAGGGGAAGGGTCATCAAGGAACATGTATAAAGGACCCATGGACAAAGCCAAAGAGGGGAAGGATTGAGGGTGGGAGGTAGGGGTGTGTGGGGTGGGGGAAAGTGGTGGGAGGAAAATGGAGACGATGCTACCTGAACAACAATAATAAAAAAAGAAATTTCTGCCACAATATTCTACAAATTTTTTTCAGTACTTTAACCCTTGTTCTCTAAGTGGGTAAGGGAGTTTAAGAGTTATTGATAAATAACTCCTGCGTCTCCACTGTACATTTTACACTTGGTGGAGGGAGATGTCTCATTTCTTATTGCAAGTATATGTTTGGCAATATAGTCTTTCCTATAAGTCAGTTGGGCAACTTACTGCTCGGCTAGCTGCCTGCTGAGCCACCTGGCACCAAGGAACAGGCAAGAGTCACACAAGGTAACAATGCTATTCACTCAGCTTTTACTGAATGCAGGTTCACTCAAATTAGAACATCAACATACATGAATATCGTACTCACACTCTAACAGTCTAAGAGAAATACAACACACACACAGCAGTCAATGGGGATAACAAACCTGAGTTCCACTGTCTTAATCAACAGGTCCAGGAGACAGCATGGTGGACAAGGGAGCTGTCAGGGTCTTGCAAGGATGAACTGGTCTCACAGGTTGGAGAGGGTACAGTCTTGATCCAGTGGAGCAGAACCTCCAGTGGCTGATTCCAAAGATCAGCATGGCATGGAGCAGCTCTCTGGTATGTGGAGCTCAGCTCTCTCAGCAGTGGTCTGGAGCCTGCCTCAGTTATACCTTTGAAAGTGGTACACTCCACCCTCTGGGTCTCTTGATAAGTGTCTTGGCACCCGTGATGGCAAGTGGGTAATTTCCCCAGGAACCTATCTAGGGGTGGTCCTGCTCTGCAGACATAGCTGTTCTGGTCGTGTGTGTAGATACCTTAGGTGTTTCTCCTTGCCACATGTGTCTAGCATGACTTAAGTAGTTTCCTTCTTGAACCAAAGTGTCATGCCTGACTGGCAGCCATCTAGGTTGACATGAATGATGCCATTTTATTTTATATGCTTTATGCCAAGGGTGTCAAACTTATTTTCACCAGGGGCCACATCAGCCTTGTGGCTGCCTTCAAAAGGCCAAAATAATTTTAGGACTTTATAAATGTAACTAACTGTTAAGGAGTTGAAATTACATTCGGCCCTTTGAAGGCAACTGCAAGGCTGATGTGGCTCTTGGTTAAAATGAGTTTGACACCCCTGCTTTATGCTATTTTGATCAGACCAATGCCATTTTATTGGTCCTACTCTCCACATCTCTCACCCTCATTGGTATTTGGATGTCCACTCTCCCCTCAGCTGACCTTGAGGCCAGGAGAATGTAACCTCCTCTTCCATCTCACCACCTTGTTTAATCCTACAGTCCTAATGAAGTAGACACATTATTCTAGTGTCATACACAAGGACACTGAAGCAGATAGAAGTGACCTAGGTCACTACCTAGGTTGTAAAGCTAGACATTGGATTTAGGTCTTTCTGACTCCACTCTGCTCTTAACTGCCAAATCAACTCCTTCGTTTAAACATAATATAAATTGCTTTGAAGCCAAATAAAATTAAAGTGCTTGGGTTTATTTTGAATAATATGAAATGAAAAAAATACAACTTCAAAGGAGAGTTTGTTCATTCAGATACATCATTATAAATTGTATTTGCAGGTTTCAGGAACTTGATAGAACAGATACTGTTATATCAATTAGCCAAAGATGGCATCTGTGTATTGGACCCTGTATTGTTTATTCCTTTACTGCAGGCTGAGACTCCTGAACTCAGAAATCCAGGGGTTTCAAATTCCAACTTTTACACATCTGATTATTTAAAAAGTAGCCCAAATAAGCAGGTTATAAGCCACTGAGGGCCCTCCTGCTTTGTATCACATCACCCCACATGTCATTAGTAAAACAGTGTCTTGTGGTTATGAGTCCCCAGCCTACTTTGGCTGGCCCTTCAGACCTCTCTGGCCAGAGATACCCTGCCATTCTGCTGAGCAACATGACCGAGACATATATGCCACTCTCTGGCTTCCCTCTGCCATGGAACTTCCCTTGCCCTCTTCCCCTTCTGGGTGGTGAGTCACCTATGCTGTAGCCTCCGAACAGACTCCTTCTGTGAGGAACTCCCACATGCAGCTGTGTCTAAATACCCACCCAGTAAAGCTTTAGTTGCATGCTACTGCCTCTTGGGGTTGGATGTTTTCCTTGACCAGTCCCAAATTCCTTAAACCTCACCGAATACATAGTAAGTGGGAAATGAATTCAGGAGTAGAGAGAGAGAGATGAGCCATTCTACTTTTATTTTTCCTTTCTCATTTCAAACTCCTTGATATTACTAATGTGCTCCTTTTTTCCAAGTATTACTAAGTTTTGTGGTCACTGAAAGCTGGGAACATTTGTGAGCATGTCTGAACAGTCACTTATACATTGACTGGCATAAGGTGGACTCCAGCAAGGTTACCCACTGGCCTTGCCCTAAGTTCTCGTATTTGCAAAATCGTGGATTTGATGCATCAGTTAATGTTTCTAACATCCATTAGTAACTCAAGCTGTTTTTTTTTAAGTTCATCCATGAACTAAAAATGATCTTTTTACCACACTTGGGAAAACACTGGCCACATTTTAAGTCTTTAGGGTGAGTCACAAGGCCCTTCAAGACATCTTGCTCCTACCTTTCCCTTTAAATCTTGAGCTCTGGAAATACAGAACTTCCCCAGTCTCACCATGTTATCTCATGGCTCTGCCTTTGTATGTGTTATATTATATATGAGGTGTCCTTTTCCTTTGTCTGAGACTATCTTGAGTTTTTGAGACTGATGTGGTACATGACCCCATGAGGAGGCCTTTACTTCTCACCACCTCAGTGGATCCTTGTCCCACCCACCCTCTTCAGTCAGAGTCAGCCCACCTACCCCCAAGTCTCTCCTTGCAAGGAGAACATAAAACAAAGTTAAAACTTATCTTGTGGCCTACTATTTATTTGCCTGCCTCTGGTGCCTACAGTAACCCCAAACAATAAGGGGACACCCAGCAAATGTTTTAATAACTGCTATCCTTCCTTTTTAGTTTAATAGCATTGACCTGCTGTTTGCCTATGGGCTGAGTTTGTGGAAGTAGAGAGGGAAAAGAAGGAAGTTGAAGGGGAGGAGAAGATGGAGAGGAAAAAGGAATGCTATAGTGATTTTTTTATGATGCTGTCACTAAAAATTCAAGACAAAGAAATAAGAGTTCCTGTTTGTGACTTCTGTATCCCAAGGTCCCACTGACATAACAGGAATAATTTCTCTTTTTAAAAAATGGAAACAGAGAAAATAAGAAGGGAAATCACCTTAGAACAGGAAGTTTGGGAAATCCTGAATGAGGAAGCAACAGGATGAGAAGCTTGGCAGAGAAAACAGCAGTGCAAGGCAGCCCTCCCAGTACCAACCCAGCTCATGACTCCCAACAGATGAAAAGAGTGGGCAAGGGCTGGCAGCTAATGCAGAATGGTCAATTGGTGAACTGTCTTTGTAACAGCTGAGACAGTAGGATCCCTGCCCCTTGTCCTGCTCTCCCCTTTTCAGAGCATTCTTCTTTGGCAGAACAGGGGCCTTAGAGCTGCTCCCTAAAGACAGTTAATTGCTTCTTGGGGCTCCTCAAGTGAAAAGGAGCCTTAAAAAAGGCAAAGCAATTTGAAATAACTCTGGACCCTCATAAGGGATCACAGAAGGGACAAAAGGACAAAGCAGCTTTGCCCCAGAAAGATGCCCAGTCAAACCTAAAAGCAAAGCCTGCCAGTGAACACAGCCCACCCTTGTCCACAGAACCCTGGTCAGGCCAAGCATTCCGGGGATATTTCTATTGGGGAACAGACCTGGTCAACTGCTCCTAACCATAATAACAACCTGAACCTTCAGTAGCAAATGTGAGTGGACCAGCCAGAATCACAAAATATTTGAGGAGAGGCAGCAGCATAGATCAAAAAGATGAAAATGAATTTACTGATCAACTGTCTCCAGAGAGAATAGATAATTTAGAGAAAAGAAGAAAATTTAAAAATTTTTATTAATAACCACTGAGATATTCAAGACATTATTTCCATAAAATATGACAAGACTATTCTAAAGAAGCAATCAGAAGGCAAGAGAAAGTTCTGGAAAATTAAAAGTATGATTTCTCAAGTGATATATGTAACAGAAAAATTTCATATTAAGGGTGAATAGTAAACAGGTCACTTGGAAATGAAGTTTACAAAATATCCAAGATTATAGAAAAATAATAAAGAGTTGGGAAATGTGAGAGAAAAGTTAAAGGACATGGATAATATATCACAAAGTCTAATATCTATTTTTAACCCAGGATTATAAATCTTTCTCTATACATTCAGTCACATTTCTTAATTCTGTGACCATACTGTAAATGCTGTTTATAGTGGATTTAAAGTTTTAATCTTTTATTTAAAAGGCATAGATTACTTAATTGACAATAGTGCAAATGTTAGCTATGCCAATGTAAATAAAATTAATAAAATAGCCAACAATAGTTAGGAGCACAGGGATGGGTGGAAGTAATAGAAAAAAATCACTGCTAAATTGGCCTGGGGTCAGTTGGAAGAGAGATATTTCACTTAACTTTATTCATATTCAATTTTTTAAAAGAACCTCATGTTGGCCAAACCAAGCACTTCTGTGGGACACTGCTGACAATCACAGAGTTAGGCTCTACTTCTAGGTAATGAATCAGTTTACCGTCTTAAATTGCTGTTTACCCAAGCACGCCACCCACTTTTGTGACAGATGGATTTTCCTATTTGTAGATATGTCATTAATGGATATTAATTGAATACTTCTTAGTAATTTAATGAAAAATATCAAAATGCAGATAGAATAAAACAAGAAGACCAATCACAGAGATGGAGAAACTGCAGAGGCAAAATACAATTTGTAAATAAGAGAAGCATCAGCACTGGTCAAAGCCAAATTGGGGGAAAAAATGGTGCAAAATCTGAAGGTTTTCTTGTCTGTTCTAAGGAAAGGTATGAAGTCAATATATTTTGTTTTTATATAGAAATTCAGAGAAGACTGTTACAGAAACTGAAAATAGTAAGCAGCTACAAGGGCCCAGATGTTTATTTAGGCTTCTCTGGTCTCCCTGGGGCCAGCCCATATTTCAGCATGAAAGTACTAAGCGTCCTTGGCTGGTGGCCACTGTTTGCAAGCCTGAATCAGAGTGTGGCCCGACGAACATTTCGTTAACTTCTAATTTATTTAGAGACATTAATGGAACCAGTGTGGTTAAAATGTTTTGTATTAACAGAGTTTAGGATGGGTAACTCAACATCTCTGCAGTTTTCTGATATGCCTAAATGTCTATTTAGACATAATATGTCTAATATGTCTATTAGATGTTCGAACATCTGATCTGTTAAATGTATACCCTCCATTTTAGTTTGTTGGTGGAGTTAGCTAAATTTAAGTGAAAGTGATTCAGAAATCAACACAGTTTCTCTAATGTAAACTTAAACTTTAAGCCTTAACCTGAATTATATTATTCTTTTTGATCCATAAAGGGACATTTAAATATATGTGGTATGTGTGGTAATATATATGTGGTATTTCATGGTAAAGTTCTTGCTTGAAACAAAAAAAAAATTATTTAGGATTCAATTTATTTTAAAATATAATTTGCTCTCATTGTGGCTCAAACTTTGTATGTACCTCAATTAATTATGTATTCTTAACAGCTATACCAACACTAACATGTTACATAACCTTATATTACAACACAACATGTATATTTAATGTGCCAACATTTTATTCTTGTGCCCTGAACAATGATGTAAAATTTAGGGGCTTAAAACTGAAATCAAATCAAATTAAAGGGAATTCTGAGTTCAAACTCGTGACTCCCTTCCCTTTTGATTCTAAGGCCACTCAGCTGTCCACTATTGTTGAAGCCTGGAGGAGCACCTAAATACGTCTGAGGCCTTGAGCTCTGGGGAAGAAATTACAGGTTCAGAAAATCAGTGTTTATAAAGTTAGGACTCAAAAGCTGTGAAAGAGGCTTGTCTGAATGGTACACCAGAGTACCATAGGTGGTATTGTGCCTGGGGTGAAGGGTACAGCTGTCTTGAGTAGATAGATGCCTCTCTTCTAACATTGGCCAATAAATCTCAGTTCTCCATCTGTTGATGGAATTTATATCTAAAGATCAAACAAAAAGACTGCTAACCATTTAGGAGGATACTATAACTTGAAGAAGGCATGTTACAAAATAGTAAAAGCAATTGGTCCCTAAGAAGGAAGACTTAATTGGAGAACAAAAGAACACTGTAATAACATGTAGGGGATGTTGAAGGACATATAATGTAGTCACAAAAAAAGTTTTCTGAAAAAGCAGAATTTGATTGTGCACCTAAAATTTAAAAATTCAGTTAACTGAAAAACAAAATGGTCACTGCTAAACACTCCATTAGAGTTTAAGTAGACTAAATGGAGGACATGTTCCACCATATAAGTCAAATCATGAGCTGTAGAGAAAAAATACATATATAAATTTTAGCAGTCCAAAAAGGAAAAGATATGGGTCTTTTGATTGATTGATCAAGATCATCAAATTATAGGCCAGAATAATGAAAAAAGCTGGTCATGTCCTGGTGAAATTTCTATATTCCAAGGATGATGTCTTACAAGTTTTCAAAGAGAATAACTATAAATCTTCCCATCTTCAATACTGGAAGTTAAAAAATAGTAAAATTAGATTTAGGGGACAGTGAAAGATCCAAGAATCAACTACACAGCTAGGTGATGCCAAAATAAAAGACACTTTCACAAGCAAAGAGCTCAGAAAAATATACAACCACACATATACAGCATGAGCATGTGGGATTTATTCTGGGAATACAAGGATGGCTCAACATAGGAAAATTAATTAATGTAATACACCATCTTAACAGAATTAAGAACAGAGACCACACAATCACCTCAATTGATGCAGAAAGTCATCTGATAAATTTCAACATTCTTTCATGATAAAAACACTCAACAAATTAGGAAAAGAAGAAAATTATTTGAGCATAATGAAGACCATATATAAAAAGCCCAGAGCCATCATGCTTAATGGTGAAAAACACTTTCCTTCTAAAATCAGGAATAAGGCAAGGATGCCCATTCTTGTTGCTCCTGTTTAATACAGTACTGGGATTCCAGCAAGTTAAAGAAATAAAAGGCATCCAAATTGGAAAAAAAGAAAACTTATCTCTGTTCACAAATAACATGATCTTGTATGTAAAAGACTCTAAAGATTACACACACACACACACACACACACACACACACAAATCTCTTAGACCTAATAAAAAAGCAAAAATTTAGGACACAAAATTAACAAACAAAAATCTATTATATTTCTGTATGCTAACAATGAACAATTAGAAAATGAAATTAAGAAAATAATTCCATTTACAACAGCATCAAAAAAATAAAATACTTAGGAATAAACTTAGCCAAGAAGGCAAAAGACTTGTACAATGAAAAACTACAAAACTTTGGTGAAAGAAATTAAAGAAGCTACAAATAAATGGAAAGATATCCTCTGCTGATGAACTGGAAGACCTAATATTGTTAAAATGTCCATACTACCCACAGTGATGTAGAAATTCAATGCAATCTCTATCAAAATCCCAATGACATTTTTATGCAGAAATAGAAAAAATCCTAAAATTCATATGGATTCTGAAGGGACTCAAATAATCAAAATGATATTAAGAAAGAAAAACAAAGCTGAAGACCTCATACTTTCTGATTTCAAAACACATCACAAAGCCACAGTGAT
Source organism: Trachops cirrhosus (assembly GCA_028533065.1). NCBI lineage: Eukaryota > Metazoa > Chordata > Mammalia > Chiroptera > Phyllostomidae > Trachops > Trachops cirrhosus. The sequence goes on from CM052538.1 coordinate 54,034,217, forward strand.
CAAAACAGGATGGTATTGGCATAGAGACAGACATACAGACCGATAGACCAGAATAAAGAATCCAGAAATGAACCTTCACCTATATTTTACCATATGGGACCAAGGCTACACAGTGGGGAAAGGATTGTTTCTTCCAATAATAGTGTTGAGAAAATTGGACATCCATATGCAGAAAATGAAGTTGGACTCTTACCTTACACCATATACAACAAATAATTCAAAATGCTTAAATACCTAAATGTAAAACCTGAAACCACAAAGCTGCCAGAAAAAAACATACAGGAAAAGTTCATGACATTGGATTTGACAATGATTTCTTGGTTATGACACCAAAAACACAAGCAATAAAAACAAAAACAGAGAAGTGGCACTACCTCAAAGTTAAAAACTTTTGCCCCACAAAGGAAACAATCATCAGCATAAATAGACAACCTGTGGAATGGAAGAAAATATTTGCAAACAATATATCTGATAAGGAGTTAATATCGAAATTACCTATAGAACACTTACAATTCAACAACAAAAAAACAAATAAACCAATTAAAAAATGGTCAAAGGACTCAATAGACATTTCTCCAAAGGAGATACACAAATGGCCTAAAGCACATGAAAAAAATGCTCAACATGGGAAATGCAAATCAAAACCACAATGAACCTTACATCTATTAGGATGACCTTTACAAAATTAAAAAACAAACATGAAAATAACAAGTGTGGGAATGTGTAGAAATTTCAACTCTTGTGTATCGTTCATGGGAACATAAAATGGTGCATTCATAATGGAAAACAAAATGGAGGTATTTCAAAATGTTAAAAATAAAATTCTTATGTAATACAGCAATCTCAAAAAAATGAAAATAGGATCTTGGACTAATATTTGCACACCCATATTCATTGCAGCATTATTCACAATAGTCAAAAGGTAAAATCAATCTAAATGTCTATCAACAGTTAAATGGATGAAGAAAATGTGGGATATACATCCAATGGAATATTATTCAGCCTTTAAAGGGAAGAAAATCTGGCCATATGCTACAACATGGATGAACTTTAAGGACATGATGCTAAGTGAAATAGTTCTGTCACGGAAGGACAGGTACTACATGATTTCACTTATTGAGGAACCTAAAATAGTCAAACTCTTAGAAACAGAAAGTAGAATGCTGATTTCCAGGGCCTTCGGGAAGAGGAAGAAGGGATGTTTTTGTTCAATGGATACACAACTTCAGTTTTGCAAGATGAAATAGTTCTAGAAATTTGTTGTGCGGTGATGTGCATATAGTTATCACTATTGTAATGTACATGTAAACATAGTTATGATGGTGAATTTTATGTGATGTGTTTTTGACTACAATAAAAAGTATCCACCTCAAAGAACAACAATAAAAGCTGTGTAATATAGGATTCCATTGTATGGCATCCTCAAAAAGGCAAATTCCGAGTATAGTAACAGAGACAATAAGTGGTTCCTGGAGGTTTGGGTTGGAAGAAGGGCTCCAAAAGGAAATGTTTGGAAATGATGGAAATCCTCTGTCATCTGAGTGTGCTGGAGGTTAGTTATATGAACCTATACAAATGTTGAAATCCATATCACTGCTCACCTCCCAAAATCAGTCTTTCTATATATTAATTTCTCAAAATAAAAGTTAAGTGTAAAATATATGAATTTGTGCATATGATTTTATGACTTGCATAAAAATCTTGATACTGTGTCATATTGGCATGTAGGTGAGCAAATTATGTGCACTCTTTATAGAAATCAGAGTCATTTTAAGAGAACTCCATATAATAGTGAACATTTAGCCTTCTGTACCATGTTACAAAGTACTTTCTGTGGGCTCTTTCAACCTTGTTTCCTTTACTCCTGTTTTTTTTTCTTTTAATAATGAGACTTGAAATTGTTCTCACACTAAGCTATCATTTTATACTTTTCCTGATTAATGGGAAATAAAAACATTTATCATTCTATCTATCCACTTCTTCTAGTCTTTCTCCTCATATTATGTTTAACGCCTCCTAGCTTGAAGTCACTTAAACATGTAATTAAGGGTTTTTCTTTTTTAAATCAGTCTTCTGGATTATTTACGAAGATGTTAAAGCTCGGTTTGACCTTAAAAATCTACCAGCCCTGCTAATCTAAACCAAGATCACTCATCCACATGCTGCTTCATTTTAAACTGTCCGTTGTTTATAGTCCCAAGATTCATTTTGTAATATCAATAGCCCAAGGAACTCATTTCCATTTCTCTAATGCATATGTTACCAAATGCTTACCCAAAAGTCCAGATGTTTTATATCCTTTTGTCTATTCACTTGATAATTGTATGAAAAATTTGATCTCACATCCTTTTAGTGGCCACCTACTAGGAAACAAAGAACAGTGTGAGTCCATTAGAATCAGTTTGTTCCAAAGAGTTAGATGATAATCAGTAAGTAAAGAAAAGAAATGAGCACTAAAGACAGATATGCCTTATACAGATAAGCAGATCTTCACTTTGGATAACAACATGGAGAAAGAAAAAGAAAGAGCGAGCGCACAAGCAAGAGAAACAAGAAAGAAGAAAGAAAGAGAAAGAAAAAAAAGAAAAGAAAGAAAAAGTATACAAAAAGAGAGGGAGGAAGGAAGGAAAGGAAAGGGAAGGAAGGAAAGAAAGAGAAAGAAAGAGCAGTAAGACAGAAATTTTTTATTATGAAAGATAAAAATGCATGAGTTCACAGACAGAATTAAGTAAATCCTGTAATGAAAAAATTACAAGTTCTGTGCGACTTTTTTACCACTGTGGTATTTGGATGCAGAGACAAAAGAATAACAAAAAATAGAATCAAGCCTGCAGTCTAAAGAGAATTATGGAATGTTATAGCTATGAGTAAGATTTATGTAATGATAAAAGAAAATAATTGGAAAGAAAAAGCATTTGGATTCAATCAATCAAGGTGCAGACAACAGGTCCTGGGGGACAGTATTAAAAAAAAAAAAGCTGAAAAGGTGAGAAGACTCTTAAAAAGGAAAATTTAAAAATAACTATATGGTGTCCTATAAACAGGTCTGAAACACAAAACAATAGGCATAATATCATCAAAGATATCTTCACTCTCTAAAAAATAATAAATGAAACAACATTGTCATATTGCTAGATTAGGATACTGGTGATTCAATTTGTGGGAGGGGAATAATAAACTTGATTACAAATGTGATAATACGGAAGTGTCTTCTTAAGGTAGTTATAAACTAAAAGAAAGAATTACGTAGCCCTGATTATGCTACTCCTTTGCCTAAAATCTCCATATACTCCCAACTGGATGAATTTCAAGGTCCTTTGCAACATGGACTCACCCCCTCTAACACTTCCTCTTTGTATCTTGTGCCTAATTACTGCCTCACAACATTCTCAGAGAAGAGTTAATACACCTTGTACCTGGCACATTGTAAGTGCTTCACAAATGCTGATTTTCTTACTTTCCAATTTTCCTACTCAAGAGCCCTATACTCTCTACATCTCAGACTGTAGAATGCTGTGCTCATAACAGCATTTGTCATTTTTCTTATGCACTCTCTGAAATATCTTCTCACTCTTTGTTTCTTTAATTATATTTTATTGTTTGTGCTGTACAGTTGTCTCAGTTCTCCCCTTTTGTCCCCCTCTACCCAGCCCCTACTGCCTCAGGCAATCCCCACACTGGTATCTATGTCCAGGGGTCATGTGTATATTCTTTGTGTACTCTATGGCCTGTGCTATATTTTACATCCCCTTAACTACTCTGTAACTACAGATTTGTACATCTTAATCCCTTCACCTTTTTTGCCCATCCTCCCAACCCCATCCCACCTGGCAAACATTAAAACGTTTTATTTTGTTTATGATTCTGTTTCTGTTCTACTTGTTTATTTTGTTTTTCAGAATCAATTGTTGATAGATATGTATTTATTGCCATTTTATTGTTCATATATTTTTTCTTCTTCTTAAAGAAGACCCTTTAACATTTCATATAATACCAGTTTGTTGGTGATGAACTCTTTTAGCTTTTTCTTGTCTGGGAAGCTCTTTATCTGTTCTTCAATTCTAAATGATAGCTTTGCATCCCTTGTTTTTAATTTCACAAATTGCAATTTATTACAGAGGACCAGATTCAATATGTATGTTTTTACCCTAACAAGCAGAAATGATTATTCTTTTTTAAATTTTTCAATTACAGATTATATTCACTATTATTTTGTAATAGTTTTAGTTGTACAGCATAGTGGTTAGGCAATTATATACTCTACAAAGTGTTTTCTCTGATGTTTCCAGTAACAACTAGCACCATACATAGTTATTACAAAAATATTGACTATATTTTCCCGGCTGTACTTTATATCCCAATAACTGTTTTGTATCTACCAATCTGTACTTCTCAATTACTTCACCTTTTCTACCCAGTTCCCCAAATCCCATCCCCTGTAGCAACCACCATTCTGGTCACTGTGTCTATGAGGCTATTTGTTTTGTTTGTTCATTTATATTGTTCTTTGGATTCCACATACAAGTGAAATCATATGGCATTTGTCTTTCTCTGATTGACTTATTTTACTTACCATAATACCCTTTAGGTCCATTTATGCTATTGCAAATGATCAGATTTTCTTCCTTTTTATGGCCAAGTAATATTCCACTGTATACAGGTACCACAATTTTTTTTATCCATTTGTCTACTGACGGGCACTTGGGTTGCTTCCATATCTTAGCTATTGTAAATAACAGTGCAGTGAATATCAGGATATATATGTTCTTTCAAATTAGTGTTTCAGATTTCTTCATATAAATTCCCTGAAGTGGAATCATTGGTTATAATGCAGACCAATTTTTATTGTTATGAGGTAACTCTATACTGCTTTCCACAGTGGCTACACCAATCTGCATTACCACCAATAGTGCAAAAGGGTTCCCCTTTCTCCACATCCTCACCAGCACTTGTTATTTGTTGATTTATTGATGGTGGCCATTTTAATGGGTGTCAGGTGATATCTAATTGTGATTTTAATTTGCATTTCTCTGATGATTAGAGACATTAAGCATCTTCTCAGATGTCTTTTGGCCATCTGTATGTCCTCTTTGGAGAAGTGTCTATTAGATCTTCTATCCATTTTTTAATTGGATTGTTTGTTTTTCTGGTGTTGAGTTGTATGAGTTCTTTATAAATTTTGGGTATTAACCCCTTATCAGATGTATCATTGGCAAATATATTCTCACATTCTGTGGGTTGCTTTTCACTTTATTGATGTTTTCCTGTGCTGTGCGCAAACTTTTTAGTTTGATGTAGTCCCATTTGTTTATTTTTTTCTTTTGTTTCTCTTGTCTGAGGTGTATCAGAAAAAATATTTCTAAGAGAAATATCAAAGATTTTACAGCCTATGTGATCTTCTAGGAGTTTTATGGTTTCGAGTCTTACATTTAAGTCTTTAATCCATTTTGAGTTAATTTGTGTATGTGGTGTAAGAAGGTGGTCTACTTTCATATTTTTTTGCATGTATCTGTACAATTTCCCCAACACCATTGACTGAATAGAATGTCTTTAGCTCCTTGTATGTACTTGTCTCCTTCGTCATATATTAACTAGCCATACAAGCATGGGTTTATTTCTGGGCTATCTATTCTTTCCATTGATCTTTATGTCTGTTTTTATGCCACTACCATGCTGTTTTGATTACTGTGGGCTTGTAGTCCACTTTGATATCAGGTAGCATGATTCCTCCAACTTTGTTCTTTTTTATAAGCTTGATGTGGCTATTCAGGGTCTTTTTTGGTTTCATATAAATTTGGGGGTATTTGTTCTAGTTCTGAGAAAAACACCATTGGTATTTTTATAGGAACTGTGTTGAATCTATAGTTTGCTTTAGGTAATATGGACATTTTAATGATGTTAATCCTTCCTATCCATGAACATAGTATTTGCTTCCATTATTTGTATCTTCTTTAATTTCTTTCCTCAGTATCTTACAATTTTCTGAGTACAAGTCATTTATGTCCTTTGTTAAATTTATTCCTAGGTATTTTATTTTTGATGCAATTGTGAGATTGTTTTCTTGGTTTCCCTTTCTGACAGTTTATCATTGGTGAATAAAAATGCAACCATTTTCTGGATATTTATTTTGAATCCTGGTACTTTACTGGATCTATTTATCACTTTCAGTTATTTTTTGTGGAATCCTTATGTTTCTTTATATGCAGATGGGACAATAGTAGGTTTATAATTCTTTGTATATAAAATGAATCAATCAATAAGAACATGAGATTAAACTGCATTTTAGGTATTTACAACCATAAAACTCTTTTTGCCCCATCCTGTACAGTATCATATTATCTGCAAATAATGACAGTTCTACTTCTTCTTTTCCAATTTGAATGTCTTTAATTTCTTCTTCTTGTCTCATAGCTGTGGCTATGACTTTCAGTACTATGTTGAATAAGAGTGGTGAAAGTGGAGTACTTGTCCCTGATCTTAAGGGAAATGTTTTAGTTTTTCCTTATTAAGTATGATGTTAGCAATGGGTTTGTCATATATGGCCTTTATTATGTTGAGATATGTTCCCTCCATTCCCAGTTTGCTGCAAGTTTTTATCATAAATGGGTGCTGGATTTTGTCAAAAGCTTTTTCTGCATTTATTGATATGATGATATGTATTTTATCCTTCTTTTTGTTTATGTAGTATATTAACTGATTTGCAGATATTGTACAAACCTTGCATTTCAGGAATAAATCCCACTTGATTGTGTTGTATCACTTTTTAATTTATTGCTGAATTTAGTTGGCTAATATTTTGTTGAGGATTTTGCATCTACATTCATCAGGGATACTGGCCTATAATTTTCTTTCTTTTTAGTGTCTCTATCTGATTTTAGACATAGGACAATGCTTGCATCATAAAATGAGCTTGGGAGTCTTCCATCCTCTTGAAATTTTTGGAAGAATAGGTGTTAGTTCTTTGAATATTTGGTACAATTCACACATGAAGCCATCTGGTCCTGGATGTTTGTATCTTAAGTATGTTTAGATTACTGTTTCAATTTCATTAGTTGTAATTGGTCTGTTCAAATTTTGTCTTTGAACAGTTTTGGAACATTGTATGTTTCTAGGAATTTATTCATTTCATCCAGATTGTCCAATTTGTTGGAATACATTTGTTTATAATATTTTCTTATAGTCCTTTGTTTTTCTGTGGTGTTAGTTGTTATTTCTCATTTTTCATTCCTGATTTCTTTTATTTAGGTCTCCTCTCATTTTTTCCTTGATGATTCTTTTTAAAGTTTCATCAATCATGTTTATCTTTTCACAGCAGCATCTGTTGGTTTCATTGGTCTTTTTTAATTTTTCAACTCTATTTCAATTATTTCTGCTCTGATCTTTATTATTTCATTTCTTCTGCTCATTTTGATCTCTGCATGTTGTTCTTTTTCTAGTTCCTTTTAGTGTAACGAATTATTTATTTGGGATTTTTCTTGTTTCTTGAGGTAGACCTGTAATGCTATGAATTTCCCTCTTAGGAATGCTTTCACTGTGTGCCGTAGATTTGGGGTTGTTGTATTCTCATTTTCTTTTGTTCAATGTATTTAACCATCATGTCTATGTGTGTTTTTCAGTTTTTTTTCTCTTGTGATTGATTTCGAGTTTCATACTATTATGGTCAGAGAAGATGCTTAATATGGGTTCAATCGTGCTAGGACTTGTTTTGTGTCCTAACATATGGTCTATCCTAGAAAACATTCATATGCACTTGAAAAGAATTTATATTCTGATACTTTGGGGTAAAAATGCTCTGAAGATATCAACTAAACCATCTGGTATAGTATGCCATTGAAGTTTGCTGTTTCCTGTTGATTTTCTGTCTGGAAAATCTATCCATTATGGCAATGGAGTTTGAAATCCCCTACTATGACAGTGTTACCATTGATCTCTCCTTTTATGTCCCTCAAGGTTTGCTTTACATACTTAAGTGCTCTATGTTGGGTGCATAAACATTTACAAGGGTTATATTTTCTTGTTTGATTAAGCCTTTTATCATTATGTAGTGTCCTCCTTTGTCTCTTATTATAAACTTTGTTTTAAAGTCTGTTTTGTCTGATGCAAGTATTGCTACCCCAGCTGTTTTTTTAATTTTATTTGCATGAAATATCTTTTCATATTCCCTTACTTTTACTCTGTGTTTGTCTTTCATTCTGAGGGGGTCTCTTATAGAATGAATATATATAATCCATTTTCTGTTTCCTTATCCATTCAGCTATCCACTGTATTTTGATTGGGGGATTCAAACCATTTCCATTCAAAGTGATTATTGATAACCTCATATTTATTGCCATTTTATTCTTTATAACTATTTTTCTCTTTTTTTTTCCTTCTTAAAGAAGAGGCTTTTATCATTTCTTGTAATACCAGTTAGGTAGTAATGAACTCCTTTCTATTTTTCTTGTCTAGTAAGCTCTTTATTCCTTCTTCATTTTAAATGATAGCCTGGCTAGGTAAAGTAGTCTTGGTTGTAGGTAGTTGCTTTTCATATCTTTGAATATTTTGTGCCAATCCCTTCTGGCCTGAATTGTTTCTATTGAGAAAGCAGCTGACAGTCTTATAGGAGTTCCCTTATAGCTAAGTATCTTTTTCTTGCTGCTTTAAGATTCTCTCTTTGTTTTTAACTTTTACCATTTTAGTTATGATGTGTCTTGGTCTGGGCCTCTTTGGATTCATCTTATTTAGGACTCTCTGGTCTTTCCGAACTTGTGCATCTTTTTCCTTCACTGGGTTAAAGACATTTTTAGTCATTATTTTTTCAAGTAGTTCTCAATCCCTCACTCTCTCTTTTCTCATCTGGTTACCCCTATGATACAATGTTGTTATGCTTAATGTTGTCCCATAGGTACCTTAAACTATCCTCATTTTTTAATGCTTTCATTGAATGTTTTCTGCTACCTTATCTTCGAAATCATTGATTTGATCCTCAGCTTCATTGAACCTACTATTTATTTCTTCTAGTGTATTCTTCATTTCAGATATTTTTGACTGGTTCTTTTTTGTTTTTTATATCCTTTTTTCATGCTTATTATCTCTTTGATTAGGTTCTTAATGGTTTTATCTACTCTTCTTCTAAATTCTTTGAGTATTCTTATAACCATGGTTTTGAACTCTGTATGTGGTAGATTGCCTGCCTCCATTTTATCTAGCTTTTTCTTAAGATTTCTCTCATTTGGAGCATATTTCTTTGTGTCCCCATTTTGGCTGCCTCTTTGTATTTGTTTTTGTGTATGAGATCTGCTATGTCTCCTAGTCTTTGTATGTGGCCTTATGTAGTGGGTGTCCCATGGACCCAGTTGTTCAGTCTCTTTAATCATTTCTGAGCAGATGCCTCAGAAATGTCCCTTTTGTGGGTTATGTGAGCCCTCCTGTTGTAATTAAGTCTTGATTTTTATTGGCTCATTTGTGTGTGGGGTAGACCTTCTGGCTTGTTGACTGTGTGGATTGATAGTGACTACCATGTATGAGCTGCTGTGCAAGTAATGACCATTAAAAGACAATTTCTGTCAGCTGTCTGGAGCCTAATGAGATCTTCCTTTGGATATGCCACATGTAAAGCTACTTGAATCTTGCTCTGATATTGTCTGAAGCCCACCACTGAATTGATTTTGGGGCTTCTTGGGAGGGACTGCATTGCTGGTCAATGTCAGATGCTGTCTTGACTGGACCTGGGCAACCTGTTTGGAGCTACATAGCAATCTACAGTTTGGGGCTGCCTTTGCTGGGCCTCAGTGTGCATGGAAAGAACCAAGCTGCATACCAACGTTGGCTTCACCAGCACCGAGCCCAGGCAGCACTCCAGCAAAAGGCCTAAGGCACCCTCAGATCTGCCTCCATGTGCCTCCACCTACCTCATCCTGCCAGCTGTCTGTTAGGCTCAGTCACTGAAAGATCCTCTAATGGTACCTGAGTTGCATAAGGTAGGTTTTCAGTGAGTCACCAGGTAGGGGTGAAATGTGTTCACTAGATTGATACAGGTCCAAACTCAGAGTCAGCACTGGGTCTGAGGTCACTCAGCAAAGTCCCAGAGCACACCAAGGATAGCTACTATCCACAGGGTGTCCACAGACCTTTGTGGAAGGGCAGGGTCTCAGGGAGTCATCAGGTGAGGCCAGCAAGGTTTATCAGGCCCAAACAGACTAATATTTGGCCGTGTGGTGGGAGGATTCTGCATGAGGGAAAAATGACCAGACAACGAGAGCCAGACAACTCTGTCTCATATTCTGCCCAGAGCTCCGGGAGAGTCTAAACTCAACAGTGTTGGGCCAAAGGGAGTCTGGAGGGTAGGGCTAGTAGAACTCCTGTGATCTTCTTAAATAGGAAAAGAAGAATAGATTCCATTTTGGTAAAGCTTATATTCATGAATGACACAGGAGTCGTTGCAAATGCATTTGGAATTTTGGGAGTTTAAAAGATAAGTCTAGTTGTGAAGTTTCTGCAGTATATATGCATAAATTTACGTCAGTGAATACCTTTGCCTTCATTTGATATGATTTGCATTTAATTTAGTAAAATTGTAGGAGTTTAGAAAACCAAGAGTTTATATTTTTAAAAGTAAAAATTCACACAAAGATAAATAGAAAAAGTATAATTCTAAAGTGCCTGATCTTTTCAAAGTCTACCCCTTACAAAAAATGAATGTAATGATGTTGATTTCAGTTTTATATGACACATTTAGAGAAGAGGACCATAAGACAGTCAATGCAGTAAAGGTGACTTTTGTTTAATACAAGAGCTGTGAACTCTATATTATGCAGCCAAAGTCATTTTTACAGAAATAATGCCATCTCATGTAGTTATTGAGACTTCCACTTAAGATTTGTGTGCTAATTAGACATAATATAATTTCACTATTCACTTTAATTGTGTAGTTAATTATATTTAATTATTAACACTTTTCACCAAAAATCCAATCCAGATTTCTAATTATCAATTCATTACAAGCTCTGCCAATTCCAACTCTAAGTTGTCTTTATTTCTACCACTAACATCACCTCTACCATCATCCTTTACTCAGGCTATTGGCATAGCCTCCTAATTGGCCCCTTGTTCTCTTCCTCCGTGGCCCATCTCCCATCTGTTCTCCACATTGTAGACAGGAGTGTTTGCAAATGCATATATATGAAGAGCAAGATCAATTCTTATGCTCTGGCCCTTATGTACTTCCCACATACCATCTTGCACAAGCTACTGCTCATGCTGTGTCAGGACCTCATACTGCCCTCCAGCCACAGAGCCCTACACATGCATGTAGGACCCTCTGTCCAGAATCCTCCTCTCTTCTCTCTTTATCTAATTAATTCCACGTACCTTTTAGGTCTCAACTCAAGGATCACTTCCTCGAAGAAGCCTGCCTTGATCTCTTTCCCTGACTCTATCAAATGTTTCTCTTGAGGACTGTGCATTAGCACTGTGTAACTCAGTAACAAGTAGCACTTGTCACAGTCACACTACTTCATTGGTTTGGTGATTATTTGGTTAATGTCTCTCTCCCCTACTTGACTAGCTGTTAACTGAGGAAAGGAATCATGTCTGTTTTCACTCACTCTGGGGCCTAGAAGGGTACCTGGCACATAATTGGCACTAAATAAGTCTGTGTTGTATCAATAACAAAAAAATAGCCTAAAATAAATATAGGTGCATTTAGTGTACAGATTGAAATATATAGATGAAAGATTATTATTATGTCATGAATCCAATTATTATAACAATTAAGAGAAAAAAATAACAAAACTCAACTTAGGTTTTAATTTACTTATTTGTTGGGAGATAGTAAACCATTCAAAGAGTTGTTTTACTAAAATATTTAGTTTCTCATGCTATCCATGAATATAAAACAACTAAACTATGTATGTTAACCTCAAACTCCTGTAATATCTCTTCTACTCCCCAAAGTAAAAAAGCTTATTGTCTCATGATTTTGAAATATCAAAGTGATTTGCAGTTTTGGCTTTGACTTTTACAGCTCTTTTAAAAATAAAGAAACACTACTAAAAACTTAAAGTGAAAAGTGTTACTGATGTTAAGTATAGTAGAGAAATAGCAACAATTTAAGAAAACTAGGGATATTGTGCTGTATTTTAGTGTGTAGGTGATTTCTCAAAATTTATGTTTCTGCTTCAATAAATAGTGCTGTTTGTGAATTTTTCCTTGCCTGGACCTCGTGTGGATTTAAATGCACTTAAAGATTTGGATAGTTAACTTTTATGACCAGAAACATTTGATTCAAAATTTATAATCCTTGGTGCTTTCAGTGAAATAGACATGTGTGAACAGTCTGGAGGAAAAAAATTCCATTACCACACGGAACAGAGATGGAATTAACTCCTTAATTTTCTGTGCGACCTTTGAGGGGATTTCCCCACATGCTGAGTACTATATAGCCTCTAATAGCTTAACTATTTAAATAGAAATATTTTGCCCCAGTCAGACATTAGCAAGTAGGTATTTAGGTGATGTAAGAAAGTACTCTTAAAACAAATTACGCTAATGATTTAAGAGCACTTTGTTTCTTGTTCATGGCTTATCCATGTCATCTGAAAACAGTGCCTGGCATAGACAAAGCTCTTAATATTTGTTGAGTGATAAAATGTATATGTAAGTCTAACTTAAAAAGCTTAATTAACATAAAATAGAGATCTTTCATTTTTAGAAATTAATTCTTAATTCAGCTAATCTTAATGGCTTTGCAGTCAGTGGACTGATGGTCTTGTGCTTCAGAGGAAATGGAGGTATATTTCATTTGTGAAAAGGAGAGTTCTTTTCAGTGAGTTTTTCATGTCTGGAAGAGGCTGTGGGCCAGAATGAAAGAGTCAATTACTTATGATTTAATTAATATTCAGTTTATTCAAGATTTTAAATTCAACTTGGAGATATTCATGTTTAATTTATAAATCTACTAATTGTGTGTTAAAATACAAAATGAAGGCCATCACCTTTTCTTTGATTGATTTCTAACAGGTCATAAATCTGACAGTTCAATAATTCCTATTTGTTTATTTATTTTTTTTAAGATTTTATTTATTTTTAGAGAGAGGGGAAGGGAGGGAGAAAGAGAGGGAGAGAAACATTGATGTCCGAGAAAAACATCCATCTGTTGCCTCTCACATGCCCCCAACCTGGGACCTGGCTAGCAACCCAGGCATGTGTCCTGACCAGGAATCGAACCAGCAACCTTCTGTGTCTCTGGCCAATGTTCAGTCCACTGAGCCACACCAGCCAGGGCCCTACTTGTTTATTTTTTAAATACCAAAGATATAAAGAATAATATAATACATTCTGATGCTTACCATGGCTTAAGGAATAAAGTATGACAGATCCTTTTGAAGTTCCTAGACTATGTCTTCTGAAGTGTATTTTCTACCTCCTCCCCCACCAATATTCTGAATCATATTTTATAAATAGTTACTATAGATAATATTCTATGTTGTTTTGCCTGCTTGAAAACTATAAAAATAGTATGTCACAGCTTGGGCACTCTAGAAGCAGGTGCATTCAGTTTGAAATGTTTCTGTGGATTGTCTTTTGATTCTTTTTAAAAACATGGAATCACTTGCTAGATAGAAGATTTAATTTTTTTACACTTTCATCAAATTTATCAATCTTTTCCTTCACAGTTTATATTTCTGTATTTTATTTTCAAGATCTCTCTCTCTACCACAAGGTCAGAAAGATATTCTTCTATATGTTAAAGTTTTGTGGTTTCTACTTACATCTTTAACTCCTGTGATGGTTAATTTTTTGTGCTAACTTGGCTGGACCACAGGGTGCCCAGACAGTTTGTCAAACATTATTTTGGCTGTTTCTATGAAGGTGTTTTGGGATGAAATTAATATTTAAACTGGTGGAATTTTTAAAGCAGATTGTCCTCCCTAATGTGGGTGTGCCTCATCCAATGAATTGAAGGCCTGAATAGAACAAACAGGCTGACCCTTTGAGTAAAAGAGAATTTTCCAATTGACTGCCTTCAGTCTTTATCTGCAACATTGATTCATCCAGCCTTATGGCCTTTTAACTGGAACACTGGCTCTCCCAGGGTCTCCCACACCACTGACCCACCCTTGAGACTTTGGGCTTAACAGCCTCCACAATTGTATGAGTCAAATTCCTTATAATAAATCTATCTATCCATCTGTCTATCTACTTATACATCTATCTATCTATCTATCTATCTATCTATCTATCTATCATTTATCTATTTATCTTTCTATCTCTCCATCCATCCATCCATCCTATACAGGCTCTGTTTCTATAGAGAACCAACTATTACAACACTATTGGAAATAATTTTCGTGTATCTGTTGGGGGAGAATATTCTATTACACTCGTGCAAATAGAAAACTAAGGGTTCCATTGCCATTCTTTAAACAGTCCACCCTTTCCCCACTGATCTGCAGTGCCACCCCTGTCATAATCAGTCATAAGTTGGCAAAGTGTCCTCATTAATATAGCTTTGAAATGAAGCTTGATATCCAGGAGAACAGGATTTCTGCTTGCCTTCTGGTTTTTGTGGACTCTTTTCTTTCCTGATATGAATTTTATGACCATCTTATGGAATCCACAAAAAGTTGTATCTTTTTATTATAATTTCATTGGATTTTATCAATTTGGAGAGAACTGACATTTATATTATTTAATTTTCCTATTCCTAAACTTATTTAGGCCATAAAGCTCTTAGATATCTATTTTTAATATTTTTTTATAAGTCCTTTTAGGAGGAGGGAAACCAAATGTTCTATTTGTTGAGGATGTATAGAAATGCCATTGATTTTTTTTAATAGTTGATTTTAAATGGAGTCACCCAGGGATGTCAAACTCATTTTCACTGGGGGCCACATCAGCCTCACGGTTACCTTCAAAGGGCGGAATGTAATTTCAACTCCTAACAGTTAAGGAATAGTTACATTTATACAGTTCTAAAATTATTTCGGCCTTTTGAAGGCCAGCTCAAGGCTGATGTCGCCCCTTAGGAAAATGAGTTTGACACCCCTGGAGTAACCTATTGAACTCACTTATTAAGTGTATTAATTTACCTGTTGATATTTCTTGGATTTTTTTGTAGACATCTGTGACTATTGTCAGACTTGTTTAAACTGTCTAATCTTCGTTCATAGTATTTCTTTTTCTTGTTTTACTGCAAGGACTAGGACTATCACTCGAGGAGAAAGAAAAGCAACAAAAGCAGCTATTCTTACTTTATTTTTATTTTTATTTTTTTAAAAACTTTTTAAAAGATTTTATTTATTGATCTTTAGAGGGGAAGGGAAGGAGAGAGGGAGAGAAATATCAATGTGTGGTTGCTTCCTGTGCATTCCCTGCTGGGAACTGGCCTGCAACCCAGTCATGTGCCCTGACTGGGAATTGAACCACGATTTCTTGGTTCACAGGCCCACGCTTAATCCACTAAGCTATACCAGCCAGGGCTATTTTTATTTTTTATTTTATTTTTTCTTTACCATTTAACCCCCTTACACTCCCTGCTCCCCACCACTATCACCCCTATATTGTCCATGTCCATGAGTCCTTTTTCCTTTTTGCTTGATCCCTACACCCCCTAACTGCCCCTCCCCAACATAGCCGTCATCCTGCTCTCTATGAGTCGTCTCTATTTTGCTTGTTAGTTCAGATTGTTCATTAGATTCCACACATTAGTGAAATCATATGGTATTTGTCTTTCTCTGACTGGCTTATTTCACTTAGCATAATGTTCTCCAGGTCCATCCATGCTGTCACAAGAGGTAAACGTTTCTTCCTTTTTACAGCCAAGTAGTATTCCATCGTGTAAATACTCTGGTTTCTCTTCAGATTTTATAAATCTTTTGCCTTTTACCTTATATTTAATTTTAAAGGGAATGATTCAAGTGTTTTACCTTTGTAGAATTTTTGTACACTTTATATCAGATTAAGGATTTTCTTTTTTCCTGTACTAATTTGCTAAGCCTTTTTTATTAGAAAATGGCTATTTCGTTTTATTTTGATTTTTTAAATATATTTTATTGATTATGCTATTACAGTTGTTCCATTTTTTCTTCCTCTTTATTCCCCTCCACCCTGTGACTCCCCACCATCATTCCCCCACCTTAGTTCATGCCCATGGGTAGACAGGCCATTTGTATGAAAAAGCCACTGGAAGTTTGGGTGGGCCTACAAGTTAGGTGGAGCAAGGTCTCAGGAATCACCAGGGCAGGGCAAACTGTGTGAGCCAGTTAATGGAGACTCAGATATGTCTCCCATCTGCTGGCTTAGTGGTGGTGGGGGTCTCAGAAAAGAAACAATGAACTCTGCTAGGGCTTTTGTCTGGAGGAATGCTGCCCCCCAGCTCTCACCCTGATACCATACAATTCTGTTCCTCCCAATTTGTCCCTGCTTCTTTTCAAGCTGCTAACCCAGCTGGAATACAAAGGGAGTGAATCTGAGTAAGCAAACCCTTTAAGAGGAACTGCCCAAACCTCTAGAAGCCTTCCATCTCACTCAACCCCAATCCCTGCTGGTTTTTTACAACCAAGTTATAGGGACTTCCCTTCCTGGCCCTGAAACCCTGGGCTAGCTGGGGCCTGGTGTGGGTCTGGGATCCCTCTCTCTTCAGGGGGGGCCTCTGCAGCCGAGATATCCGTCCCAAATTTTATTTGCCACATGTGGGTGTGGGATCAACCTATTCAGCATCTCGGCCCCTTCTAGCAGTCTCAATGTGGTCTCTTTTTTAAATCCCTAGTTATAGGACTTCCATTCACCTAAATATCAGGAGGTTCTGAATTGATGGTTGTTTTATAGTTTCGTTGTAATTTTGATTTGGTCGTGGGAGGATTCAAATACTGCATTTTTATGTTATGTCATATTCTTAATTTCCCAAACTACCCTGTAATTCTGGTGAGCTTTCCTACTCAATAATTTGATGCTCTGTTAATGTTGTGCTTGACATTTCTGTATTCCTATACAGTATGAATACTTGTAAGATTGTTCTGTCAAAGCAGTAGATTATTAGTATTGTTCTTTCATCTGCAAGATAAAAAAGAATAAATGCCCACACTTCTACTAGATTTCTTATTTCACAAGGAGATTGATCATCTTGCCTTACTTATATTAACTACACTAATGGCAGGACTTCAGCATTTCTGTATATTGTGTGCTGCCTTTTTATTGCCTAAATTGGAAGTTCACAGATCTGGGTACAGTAACAATTGGTGGATTTGGTAGACATCTATGGTTGTATTTGAAGAACTACACCAGAGTTCATTCTTCCTGATCATTCTATGTGTTCTCATTATTGTGGCAGGGACACTGGAGGAGGGGGAAGGCCCTGTCTCCTGATTATGCCTCTAATTCAGCTTGTGACAAGGCTTTGATACTGTCAGAAACTGTCAGCTCTGAAGAAGTAATCTGCTGCCCAGTCTTTATCCACCAACCATATCCCAAGCTTTTCTCCTCATCAAAAAGGAAAGGGCAAAATGTAAGGCTTCTTCCATTTCAGACTATCATACTATTGTGTATTCAATGGAGGAGAATGGTTTTCCATGTACCATTCATGTCTTCAGCAGTTTTTGATTTATTTTCTTATTTTCATTCCAATTTGTCAGGTCTTTTCTTATGTAATTGGCATTGTGTCTGGTTTTTACTGACTTATCACTTATCTGCGGTGAGGAGCAGAACTTCCACTCTAGAGCAACTTCCTGTCTTTCCTTCTGTGGGACCTACCCATACTTCTATCACCATCAGTTCTGCTCAATTTCAAAGTAAACATATTAGTCACAGATGAGAATTTTGTCTCAACACCTTCTCCTTGCTTCTCTCTCTCTCTCTCTCTCTCTCTCTCTCTCTCTCTTACTCTTGCATTTGCGAACTATATGACAAGTCTAGTATTCTAGCACAAAGCAGGCACTCAATAATCTTTGTTGAGTGAGTGAGTGGAGAGATGATGAACACTACTTCTGAGTAAGGAGCTGAGGATTTGCTTAGTTTCTTAGAACCTTCTGTCCCTAAAAAGCTCCTTCCTTTTTAAGCATGAAAATGTATTGTTCTAGGTAAGTTAAATCACCTATTTATGAAAATACTACCATTGGTATATGAATTTTTTAAATTCTGGTTACTGAGGTGACAGTTTCACCAAATAAGTAGACATTCTTCTGCCTTCCTAAGGGATGAAGTGGACAGGCTAGCCTAAATAGACACATGTCAAAACTTTTGTGCCCTGTGACCCTGAGTTAGATGAGGATACAATACTCAGTTTTGGCAGAGAATTTCAAGGCTCAAAACCTCACCATGGTTTCCTTGGTGTCAGAATTATTGCAATAAATACAGGGGTTAGCAAAGGTAGATTTACAGTTGTATGTAAAATAGAGTTTTTCTTATATTGTTATTTATTAATTATTGTATTATTTTCCATATGAACAACTGTAAACCTATTTTTGCCTACCCCTGTAGTTGTGTACGTTGTTTTTGCTTACTGAATGCTGACATGGCTGATGGTGTGAAGGCAGCAAGCACACTGGTCTTGCTCCTCCACTAGCTGCTATCTCACTCACTGCTTGCTTAACCCCCAGGCCCCTAGCATGTCCCCACAAAAAACAAGGCAGGCACTGGTTGCTGTGCCCACCCATTGCAATGCTTATCTCAACAATATCTTCTATACCTTGTTAGTGGGGCAAACCTAATAAAAGCTATTTTGAACCAAGAAGAGTCATAATCTTTGCTTATTGTCATTCTAGAACCAGACTCTATGGTCTGGTCCAGCCCATTTTTCATTTAGAAACCAAAAACCCACACATTATGGAGTTAGATCATGCTGTGAATCCTAAAACCAGGTGGATTGGAGTTGAATTATGCCTCTACCAACTAACTGTTTTAGCAATCTAGAAGAATTACTTAATTTTCATAAGCCTTAGTGTCCTTGTTTGTAAAATCGAGACATAATGCTACCCTCATGATTTGGTTGCAAAATTAAATATATTTGCATAAAGTGGGAGGTTTTTAAGTACTCAATTTGTTAATACTTCATTAGTGACTTTCCCAATTTGTGGTTAAATTATAGAGAACAGTAGAGCCTTAGAATTTATTAAAAATATACTATAAATATTCATTGAAAGTATTTTCCATAATTGAATTTGAACAGTGGTAAAGTTTAAATAACTGGGTACCAGTTCTTCTACTTTATTTTTAGTTGTCTCTTTTTTTTAACAAATCATTATTTTAATGTGCATTGCTTTGTTTTAAAAAGTTAATAAAAAGAGAGAATACATAAAGAACATCTTTAATTTTCTAACTATGAGATTACACTGACAACAAATTTTAAGACTATGAGTTCTGAATTTTATTTATTTTTAAACTTTCCAAAAATACTCTTCTATTGTGATGTAAAACAAATCCAAAAAAACAACAAAAAATTATCTCTTCCTCTACTCAGGTAAATAAAATAGTCCTCTGACTGATATACAAAAACATACAAAATATTAATAGGCCTGTTCTTCAAGTCTAGTCCTTAGAGCTGACTGAGGGGACTTTCCCTGGGAAACAGACTCTGAGATGGAGATTTGTGTGCAGTGATTTGTTGACAAGTGTTTGGCTCAACACCTGTGGAAAAGTGAAGTAAATAGGATTGAGAAGAGGGAGACGTGAAAATGTGGGGCAATCCTACCAGGAGCTCTAGAACTGGGAAGGCCCTTCGGAGTACTCCTGCCTTAAGGCAAAGGAGTTGGTCAGGGTGGCACTACTAGGTCCAGTCCTGATTGTGAGCTGTTTCAGGACCAAAAGTAGAGTGGCTCTTTTGGCTGAGAGCAATTACCAGACAGTATTTAGCTGAGACCTGGAGAGTGGTAGATGGGATGGGGGCTGCCTAAGTCACTCACCACACCATTCACTACATGCTTAAATCAAAATATAGTCACACTTTCTGAGTGGTATCTTAGATGTGTATTGCAAAGTGATGGGTACTGAACAGTTAACAGTAACAACCAAATTCAATGCAGAGTACCTTTCAAAATCATCTAGAAGAAAAATAATAAAAATATAATAGCAAAATCCTCATTTGTTTGAGTGGAAACAGCCTTGCAGTAAGCAACATAATTGTGTAACATTCCAATTATCTATTTTAAAAAATAATAACAGCAAAAAACAACCCAGAAGACAAATAAATGTGGCCCTCTTAGGAACCTGTTGGTCATCTTGAATATTTAATACTAGAGTTATGTTACTCCCCACTCCCTAATGCTCCCGAAGAAAAGCACGGGTCTCATAGGTAGCTACAAGCCTTGGGACTATCCATGCAGAAGCTCTGACAGTGAAAAGGCATGACTTTCAGTGACTACTTGGCTGTTCCAGGGCCCAAGAGAGATGAACTTGTGCTAAACCCTGTTAAAGGAATTCATCACTTTCTTGAATTCAAACTGAGAAAGAAAAGCAAGAGATGGCAGAAAG
Organism: Trachops cirrhosus; assembly: GCA_028533065.1. Classification (NCBI taxonomy): domain Eukaryota; kingdom Metazoa; phylum Chordata; class Mammalia; order Chiroptera; family Phyllostomidae; genus Trachops; species Trachops cirrhosus. The sequence goes on from CM052538.1 coordinate 54,054,662, forward strand.
GGGGCTGTCCATTAGTAAATGAAGAAAGAATAACAGGGTCAGAAAAACCACCATGTTGCAACCATCATAGTAGTAGTATATTTAGTCAAAAAATCCATCCATGGATTTAAAAATTATCAGTAGTTTAGTGGGAACAGGATTTTTCACACAGTTTCAAAGTATCTCCACAAAGATTATTAATTACAAAGACGAAAATGACAACTACAGTGAAGGTGTAGTTGCCACCTTAATTGAACTTTATTCAACTTAACATTGCTAATGATGGGAAACTGATGTAATACAACAAAAGGTTATATCATCATTAATGCAAAATTTCTGCTAAAAATGCATAATTTTGAATCCACTCATGAGGAAACAAGCAGGCAGCCCCGAATTGAGAAACATGCTATGGAACACCTGGCTAGCATGCTTCAAAAATGCCAGTGTTGTGAAAGCAAAGAAAGGGTCAGTAATTATTGCAGATTAAAGAAGACCAAAGTACGAGACCACTAAATGAAAGGCATGATCCTAATCCAGATCCTGAATAAGAAAAAAGTGATAGAAAGGATATTATTAGGGCCACTTGAAAATTTTAAACTTGGGTGTTCTATCGGACGAAAGGATTGACTATGTCGATGTTAAATTTCCTGAATTTTATGATTGTATTGTGATAATGATTCTACATTGTCAAGCTAGACCATATTTGGCTTTAACAATTTTAAAAAATTGTTTAAAAATTTAGCTGATTTCTTTCTCCCAACTTGTATAGTATTCGGTGTCTGCCCCAGGTAGCATCTCTCTTTGGAGGCACCTGTCTTTTCATACGTTTCAGGTTAATTGGCTGCCTGCAGTCTCAGCTGTCTGACGGGGCGTTCATTTTCTAAGGCTGCCATAACAAATTATCCAAAGTTGGATGCTTTAAAACAGCAGAAATTTATTTGCTCACAGTTCTGGTGGTGAGGAAGTCTGAAACCAAGGTGTTGGCAGGGTTGGTTCCTTCTGGAGTGAGAATCTATTGTGTGCCTCTCTCCTAGTCTTTGGTGGCTGCCAGAAATCCTTGGTATTCCTTGGCTTGTAGTTTCATAATTCTGACGTCTGCCTTCATTTTCATATGGTTTTCTGTGCTGTCCCCCCTTCTCCTGCTTGTATTTTTTTCCCTCTTTTTATAACAATACTTGTTTGACTTAGGGTCCATTACATAATCTAGGGTGATCTTATCTTGAGATTCTTCACTTCATTACATCTATACAAGGTTATATTCACAAGGTTATATATACAAGGGTTGGGGGTTAGGACATAGATATATCCATTTGCATGGCTGCTATTCAATGCATTATATAGACTCAAGTAAGTTAAGATTTTTGAAAATTATCTGGCTTTTCCTCCTCCCCCTCCTCCCCCTCCCCCTTTCTCCCCTTTCTCCTTCTCCTCCCCTTCTCCTCCTCCCCTTCTCCTCCTCCTCCCCCTCCTTCTTCTTTTACTCTAAGTGTGGAATCAATGCTCTTTCTATATCATAAACAGAAGCTGGATATCCACCATGCCAGTATTCAATAGTCAAACATATAAAAATTTTCTTACAGTTTCTTGACTTTATGGAATTCTAACTCACATGTCTGGTACCTATGCTGGGAAGACTTAAGCAGCAGAGGTCAGGACATTGTAGGGTTTCTCAGAAGCCTCTATCTCTGTGTTTTTTCCACGTGATCATTCCAGTGTGGCAGCGTCAGGGAGCTAGATTTCTTACATGGAAGTTCAAGGCCTCCCAGATGGTGAGAAAGACAGTCATAAACTGTACAGTAGCCCCTCCTCATCTTTGGGGGATATATTCTAAGACCCCCAGTAGATGCCTGAAATCACAGACAGTACCAAATCCTATATATACTATATTTTCCCTATATCATACATACCTACGATAAAGTTCAGTTTATAAATTAAGCATAGTAAGAGATTAAAAATAACTCATAATAAAATAGAATAATTGTAACAATATACTGCAATAAAAGTTATGTGAATGTGGTCTCTCTCAAATACCTTATTGTACTGGACTCATCCTTCTTCTTACAATGATATGAAATGATAAAATGCTTATATAATGAGAAGAAGTGAAGTGAATGATGTAGGCATTGTGATGTGGTGTCAAGGCTACTATTGAACATGTGACAATATCTCAAAAAGAAGATCATCTGCTTCAGGTGATCCTGAATCATCAAGCCATGACGATATTGATGGTTAGATGTCAGGAGGAGATAATGTTGATGGTTTAGGATCCTCAGTAGTTGAATGTTTGGGTTTTTTTGTCATTGTTGTTGAAAACAACAGTATTTATCACTCAGTGAAGATGTAACATGCATACCTGGTATTTGCTTTAAGTGTCACTAAACTCCGCTCCATTGACTGTCCATTGGAATTCTGTTTCCGTGAGCATCTTAACTATATTCAAAAAGGGCAGCAAGGAATTGCATGTATATTACATGGATATTTCTCAGCTCAGACACATGCTGCATTGTCCCTTTGGACTTCACTTACAGAAGCACAAATGCAAGGGTAATATTATTAAGTGTTTCAAGATGGAGACAGCAGAGTACTGGGCCAGTGTGGGGCCCTGTCTGACTGCACACATCACAGGCCCATGAAGTTGGCCCTAAACAGCTATTTCAGAGGACATCGGGTACTCAGCTGTGGGAACCAGAGAAGATATTTTTTTTTATTTTAGTTTATTCAGTACAGTTTCTATCCTTTATTCCCATTCCAGCCCACCCACCCATTCCTCCCCTCCTCCCTCCCCTTTCCAACACCCCTAGTTTTGTCCATGTGTCCTCTATATTTGTT
>CM052538.1:54057969-54079935 GCA_028533065.1 Trachops cirrhosus
ACAGCTACAAAATAGTCATGGGGATATAAAGTTCAGCACAGGGAATATAATCAATATTATAGGAACTATGTATGGTGCCAGGTGCATTCTGGAAATATCGGGGGGTGGGGTAGGGAATGCTATGTAAAGTATGTGATTGTCTAACCACTATGCTGTACACCTGAAATGAATACAAAATAATATTGAATGTAAACTGTAATTGAGAAATGCTGTCTTTTTTTTAAAAGTATTTTTTTTGACATTTTCTCAGTCATTTAAAGGACACTATAGACAAAGGCTAGATTATTATTTTAAATGTTCAAATTCTGTTTTTCTTCCTTTTGAGCAAAAGTATGAAAGGGTAGGGAAAAGGGAGGCAGAAAGATGTCTTTTAAGCAAATACAAATGTTAGTAAAATGAAAGAGCACCTGGTTAATGGTAATGCACAATTTTGTCCTTTATAAACATGACTCTTTCTTAAGTTTAAAGGTTTGGGTTAGAATCTATATCTCTTAATTTGAAGGCATTGAAATTCTAACAACAACCAGAACAACAAAAACTATGTTCACACAAGGTAACTCCTTTATGATGCAACAAGTAACCTTTGCTTGTAAAAATGTATTTGCCCCCTGGTGGTGAAATTATTATCTAATTTTTTAAAAGTTAAAAGACTATAATTATGGAATCTTGGTATTAAAAATCATTCTGTGGTGAGAAAATTAATAGAGAATCATATGTTAGAATTGGAGAGAGATGAAGCTACTCCATATGTGTTGTAAAGAATTAAAACTTCCCATATCTTACTATTTAGAACTAAGTTTTTCTTGCTTGTTTCCACGTTGGTCTTATTGCTAATTCAGTATTATTTTTAAATGCTGCTTCCTCCTTTAAGAAAGTCCATAGCAGACATTTATGAGGCATGGAATTTCTATGCATGAGCTAATGCCTTACTTAGCTATGACCTGTTGTCTGAGGAAAATAGCAACTTGACATCACAAACAACATTATGGTCAATGGCAGAATGCTCAAATCAGCCTGTTCAGAATGAAAGAATAGATGATGTAGAGGTCTGTTAAAATTTTCTTTGGCAGACTAATTGGAGCCTTTGTATATGAGGAAAATATGATTGCTGTGCTCAAGCTGAATTGAGGAGTCAGTACAAGATAATGTTCTCCTTGTTTGGTTAAAGAAGAAAAACTAATTTTCAAATTTTAAAAAGTGAGTCAAGTGAGTTACTAGAAACTGTTGAAATACTAATAATAATCTTGGAATTGCAGAAGCTATTAGAAGAAAGAAATTTTAACATGAGTTCTATTTGACATATTGAAATTTATGTAAGGCACAGAACATCAGTCTCTAAAAATACAGAGTTACTTCAGGGTAAGACAATAACCAATGAGTTTTAATGACTAAGTCATTAAATGTGAATATTTTCTATTCCTTTTATTCAATCATGTTACTTTTAATTAGGTATATATTGTATAGCATTATGCCAAGTTTAACAGGAAAATTACAAATAAAATGTTTTATGGAGTTGGGACAAAAATATTAAACCGGCTTTTAGAGCCAGTCATTATTTTGTAAAGACAACCTTATCTCCCACCATCTTCTGCAAGCAAATGATTGGGTAAATTTCTGGTGAAGTGAGTAATCGCAGCTGAAATTTAATTATACATGACTTAAAGACCCATGTTATTGTTTGTGATACAAAAGTTTCAAATCTCTGTGTAGACCAGCTTGTCTACTGTTTTCATTTTCACATGCATATGGTACCATATCTAAGAAACCATTGTCTAATCCCAGATCACTAAGACTTACTCCTATTTTTTATCTTTCTTTTTGAAAGATTTTATTTATTCTTAGAGAGAGGGGAAGGGAAGGAGAAAGACAGGGAGAGAAACATCAATGTGTGGTTGCCTCTTGCACACCCCCTACTGGAGACCTTGTCCACAACCCAGGCATGTGTCCTGACTGGGAATCAAACCAGTGACCCTTTGGTTCACAGGCCAGCACTCAATCCACTGAGCCACACCAGCCAAAGCTATTCCTATTTTTCTTATAAGAATTTTATAGTTTTAGTGCTTACATTTAAGTCTATGATGTATTTTGAGTTACTATTTCTCACTGTGATTTTATGTCTTTCATTAGTTTTGCAAAATTATTGGCCAGTATGCCTACAAATATTGTTTCTGCCTCAGTCTCTCTTTTTCTAGGACTCATTACAAGTATGCTTGATTTATTCACTGTGTCCCACATGCCTTTTAAGCTCTGTTGCTTCAGTTTGTGTATTTTTCTTGACCTATTCTCAAATTCACCAACCCTCTCTTCTGCTATTAAACCATCCATTAAGTATTGATTTTAGATATTATATATCTTTTTCAATTTGAGATTTTCCATTGATTTTTTTAATGGATTCAAGTCTCTGTTAAAACTCTGCATCTTTTAACCCATTTGTCCACTTTTTCTTCCACTTTGTATACAAGACTCTATTTTATAATAGTTATCTTAAAGTTTTTATCTGGACTCCAATATATGGCTTATCTGTGGGTCTTCTATTATCTATTTTTTGGGGGGCAATTATCATTTAGTCCTCTTACACCTCCCACTGCACCCCCCACGATCATCACACTGTTGTCCATGTCCATGAGTCCTTTTTGCTTACACCTCCAAACCCTAACCTCCCAACTCCAGCTGTCATCCTGCTCTCCACCTATGAGCCTGTCCCCATTTTCTATGTTAGCCCAGTTTGTTAGATTCCACATATGAGTGAATTCATATGGTATTTGTCTTTATCGGAGTGGTTTATTCCAGTTAGCATAATGTTCCCCAGGTCCACCTATACTGTTGCAAAGAGTAACATTTTCTTCTTTTTTATGACCAAGTATTATTCCATTGTGTAAAAATCCTATAGTTGTTTTATATGCTCATCAGATGGTCACTTGGGCTGCTTCCATATCTTGGCCATTGTAAATAAGTAATGCTGCAATAAACATAGAGGTTCTTATGTTCTTTTGAGTTAGTGTTTTTGGTTCCTTTGGTTATACTCCCAGAAGTGGGATTGCTAAGTCAAAAGGAACATTCATTTTTAATTTTTTGAGGTATGGTCATATTGCTTTCCACAGTGGCTGCAACAATCTACATTCTCACCAAAAGTGCATGAGTGTTACCTTTTCTCCACATACTCACCAGCGCTTGTTGTTTGTTGATTTATTGATGATAACCATTCTGACAGGTGTGAGATGGTATCTCATTGTGGTGTTAATTTGCATTTCTCTGATGATTAGTGACATTGAGTATCCGTTTCATATGTCTGTTGGCCATCTGTGTGTCCTTTTTGAAGAAGTGTCTATTCAGCTCCTTTGCCCATTTTTTAATTGTGTTATTTGGTTTTTTTGGTGTTGAATTTTGTAAGCTCTTTAAAAATGTTGGATATTAATCCCTTATCAGATGTATCAGTGACTATGTTCTCCCAATCTGTAGGTTGTCTTTTTATTTTGTTGATGATTTCCTTTGCTGTGCAAAAACTTTTTAGTTTCATGTACTCCCATTTATTTTTCTTTTGTTTCCCAATTACCTGGGGAGATATATCTGATAATATATTGCCTTGAGCAATGTCTGAGATTTTGCTGCCTATGTTTTCTTCTAGGATTCTAATGGTTTCTGGTCTAACATTTAAGTCTTTGATTCATTTTGAATTTATTATTGTGTGTGGTGTAAGTAGGTCGTCTCGTTTCATTTTTCTGCACATATCTATTCAATTTTCCCCAATACCACTTATAGAATAAACTATCATTAGCCCATTTTATGTACTTGCTCCACTGTCAAATATTAGTGAACTGTAACAGTGTGTGTCTAATTCTGGGCTCTCTATTCTGTCACATTGATCTATGTGTCTGTTTTTATGCCAGTACCATGCTGTTGTGATGACTATTGCCTTATAGTATAGTTTCATATTAGGTAGTGTGATTTCTCCAACTTTGTTCTTCTTTCTCAGGATTGCTGTTGCTATTTGGGGTCTTTTGTGGTTCCATATAGTTTTTGCTATATTTGTTCTAATTCTGTGAAATACGTTATTGGAATCTTGATAGGAATTGCATTGAATCTATAGATTGCTTTGTGTAGCATGGACATTTTAATGATGTTAATTCTTCCTATCCATGAACACGGTATGTGCTTCCACATATTTGTATCTTCTTCAATTTCTTTACTTGTTTATTAAACATTCTTATAATTTTCTGAGTACAGATCTTTTACATTCTTGGCTAGGTTTATTCCTAGGTATTTTACTCTTTTTGAAGCAGTTGTGCACAGGATTGTTTTCTTAATTTCCCTTTCTGTTAGTTCATTATTAGCATGTAAAAATGAAACTGACTTCTGAATATTAATTTTGTATCCTGCTAATTTGCCTAATTAATTTATCAGTTCTAGTAGTTCCTTGGTGGAGTCTTTAGGGCTCTCTGTGTACACTATTGTGTCATCTGCAAATGACAACAGTTTTACTTCTTACTTTCTTTCCAATTGGATGCCTTTTACTTCTTCTTCTTGTCTGACTGCTGTGGCTCGGACTCTCAGTACTATGAAAGTGGACATCCTTGTCTTGTTCCCAATATTAAGGGGAATGCTTGTAGTTTTTGCCAACTGAGTATGATGCTGGCAGTAGGTTTGTCATATATGGCCTTTATTATGTTTAGGAATGTTCCCTCTGTTCCCACTCTGCTAAGAGTTTTTATCATAAATGGGTGCTGAATTTATCAAATACTTTTTCTGCATCTATCGTCTTTCATTTTGTTTATGTGGTGAATCATATTGATTTGTGAATATTGTACCATCCTTGCATTCCTGGAATAAATCCTGCTGGATCGTGGTATATGATCTTTTTGATGCATTGCTGTATTTGGTTTGCTAATTTTTTTTTGAGGGTTTTAGCATCTATGTTCATCAGGGATACTGGCTTATAATTTTCTTACTTCATAGTGTCTTTATCTGGCTTTGGAATTAGGATAATGCTGGCCTCATAAAATAAGTTTGGGAGTCTTCCCTCCTCTTGGGTTTTTAAAAATAGTTTGGGAAGGAGAGCTGTTAGTTCTTCTTGGAATGTTTGGTAAAATTCACATGTGAAACCACCCAGTTCAGGGCTATTGCTTGTTGGAAGATTTTTGATTACTGCTTCAGTTTTACTAGCTGTAATCTGTCTATTCAGATTCTCTTTCCTGATTTAGTTTTGGAAGATTGTATGTTCCTAGAAATATATCCATGTCATCTGTTTGTCCAGTTTGTTGTATATACTTGTTCATAATGTTTACTTGCACTCCTTTGTATTTCTTTGGTGTCAGTTGTTATTTCCCCTCTTTAATGTCTGAATTCATTTATTTGCTTCCTCTCTTTTTTTCTTGATGAGTCTGGCTCAAGTTTTGTCAATCATGTTTATGACTGGTTATGGTTCTTTCAAAGAACCAGCTCTTAGATTCATTGATGTTTTGTATCATTTATTAGACTATTTCATTTATTTCTGCTCTGATCATTATTTCCTTCCTTCTAACTCATTTTGTTCCTTGTTTGTTGTTCTTTAGGTATATTTTATTGATTATGTTATTGCAGTTGTTCCATTTTTCTCTCCTCTCTATTCCCCTCTGCCCTGCATGCCCTCATCCACCAGCATTCCCCTCCCCCTTCCTTAGTGCATGTCCATGAGTCATGCATATAAATTATTTGGCTTCTCCATTTCCTACTCTTAACCTCCTCCCATCTATTTTGTACCTACCATTTATGCTTCTTATTCCCCATACATTTTCTCCCATTCTCCCTCCTCCCTCTCCCCACTGGTAACTCCCCATGTGACCTCCATTTCTGTGATTCTGTTCCTGTTCTAGTTGTTTGCTTAGTTTGTTTTTGCTTTTGTTTTTTAGGTTCAGTTGTTGATAGTTGTGAGTTTGCTGTCATTTTACTACACATGTTTTTTATCTTCTTTTTCTTAGATAAGTCCCTTTAACATTTCAGGTAATAACGGCTTGCTGATGATGAACTCCTTCAACTTGACCTTATCTGGGTAGAAATTTATCTGCCCTTCCATTCCAAATGATAGCTTTGCTGGATACAATAATCTTGGGTGTAGGTCCTTGCCTTTCACGACTTCTATTACTTCTTTCCAGCCGCTTTTTGCCTGTAAGCTTTCTTTTGAGAAATCAGCTGATAGCCTTATGGTAACTCCTTTGTAGGTAACTGTCTCTTTTTCTCTTACTGCTTTGAAGATTCTCTCCTTATCTGTGATCTTGGGTAATGTAATTATGATGTGCCTTGGTGTGTTCCTCCTTGGGTCCAACTTCTTTGGGACTCTCTGAGCTTCTTGGACTTCCTGGAAGTCTATTTCCTTTGTTAGATTGGGGAAGTTCTCCCTCATTATGTCTTCAAATAAATTTTCAACTTCTTGCTCTTCCTTTTCTCCTTCTGGCACCCCTATGATTTGCATGTTGGAATGTTTAAAGTTGTCCTGGGAGGTCCTAAGCCTCTCCTCATTTTTTTGAATTCTTGTTTCTTCATTCTGTTCTGATTGAATGTTTTGTTCTTCCTTTTCCAAATTGTTGATCTGAGTCCTGATTTACTTCCCATCACTGTTGATTCCCTGTATATTTTTCTTTATTTTCTATATTTATGCATAGCCTTCACTTTTTCCTCTATTTTGTAACCAAACTCACTCATTTCTGAGCATCCTGATTACCAGTGTTTTGAACTCTGTATCTGATAGATTGGCTCTCTCTTCATCGCTTAGTTCTTTTTCTGGAGTTTTGATCTGTTCTTGCATTTGGGCCATATTTCTGTCTCAGCACACCTGTTACGGTGTAAGGGGTGGAGCATTAGGTATTCACCAGAGCAGGGCAACCCACATTGTTGTATTGTGGCACTGTGTGTCGGGGAGTGGTCAGAGAGGGGAATAATGCCACTTGCTCAGCTCTTGGCAGGCTTTTACTCACTTCCCCCACTACTCACAAGCAAATTGGGCCCTTCTGGTGCCGATTCCCAGGTAGGTGTGTTTGTGTATGATCTAGGACCCTATAGGTCTCTCCAATGAACTCTCCTACAAGGCTGGGAGTTTCTCCCACCACCACAACCCCCACATGTTTTTCTTGCTAGAGGTTTTGAAGCTTTCTTCTCCCACACCGGAACCTAGGGTTGTGTGGTCTGTCTTGCTCTCCAGTTGTTCCTCCAAGTTTATCCACACGCAAATGTGAGTTCTCCACCTGCCCTGCTACCATTCATCCTCTCTGCCCTGGGTGCTCATCTCTGCCCCTCCTACCAGTTTGGATGAATGTTTCTTCTTTAACTCATTGGTTGTTGGACTTACATACAGTATGATTTTTCTGGCAGTTCTGGTTGTTTTTAGTTTTTAATCTTGTTGTCTTTGTTTTGGTTGTGTGAGGAGGCAAAGTGTATCTGCCTACATCTCCATCTTGGCCAGGAGTCCAACCTGTTTGTTTTTCTTTTTCAAGTTCTTTTAAGTGTAAAGTTGTATAGTTTATTTGAACTTTTTCTTGTTTTTTGAGACAGGCCTGTAAAAATATGAATTTCCCTCTTAGGATTGCTTTCCCTGTGCTCCACAGATTTTGGATTGTTTTGTTCTCATTTTCATTTGTTTCCAGATATCTTCTGATTTCTTCCTTGATCTTATTTTTGGCCCATTCATTGTTTAATAGCAGGTCATTTAGCTTCCATTTCTTTACGTGTTTTTCAGTGCTCTTCATGTGATTGATTTCTAGTTTCATAGCACATGGTTAGAGAAGTGGTTAGAGAAGATGCTTGATATTATCTCATCTTAAATTTTTGAGTCTTGTTTTGTATCCTAACTTGTGGTCTATCCTACAAAACATTCCATGTGTGCTTGAAAAGTATGTATAGTCTACTGCTTTGGCGTTGAAATGCTTTGAAGATATCAGTTAAATCCATTTGATATAGTGTATCTTTAGGGCACTGCCTCCTTGTTTATTTTCTGTCTGGAAGATCTACCCATTGAAGTTAATGAGGTATTAAAATCCCCAACTATGACTATATTTCTGGTGATGTCTTGCATTATGTCCATCAAGATCTGCTTTATATATTCCAGTGCCCCTATAATGGGAGCATAAATGTTAACTAGGGTTATATCCTGTTGTTGGACTATGTAGTGTCCTTCTTTGTCTCTTACTATATATAGCCTTGGGTTTAAAGTATCTTTTGTTGGACATAAGTACTGCTACACCAGATTTTTTTCATTTCCATTTGCATGAAATATCTTTTTTCATCTCTTTACTTTTTGTCTGTGTGTATCTTTCGATCTGAGGAGGGTCTCTTGGAGACAGCATATATATGGGTCTTGTTTTCTTATCCATTCATCTACCCTATGTCTTTCAGTTGGTGCATTTAAGGTGATTATTGATAGGTACGTATTTAGTACCATTTTGTTGTTAGACTATTTCCCTCTATTTTTTCTTTCTATTTTTCTTCTTCTTAAAGCAAGCTCTTTAACATTTGTTGCAATACTAGTTTGGTGTTAACAAACTCCTTTAACTTTTTCTTGTCTGGGAAGCTCCTTATTTATCTGATTTTAAATGATGTCCTTGCTGGGTAAAGTAGCCTTGGTTGTAGGTCCTTCCTTCTCATCACTTTGAATATTTTTTATCACTCCCTTCTGGCCTGAAATGTTTCTGTTGAGAAATCAGATCGTCTAATTGGCACTCCCTTATATGTAATACCTGCTTTTCTCTGTGACTTTATGATTCTCTCCATGTCTTTAAGCCTTATTTTAATTATGATGTTTCTCGGTTTAGGCCTCTTTGGGCAACGTGTTTGGGACTTTCTGTGCTTCCTGGACTTGTGTGTCTTTTTCCTTCACCAGATTAGGGAACTTTTCAGTCATTATTTCTTCAAATAGGTTATCAATCTCCCGCTTTCTTCTCCTTCATGGGTATTCCCATAATACAGATGTTGTTATGCTTCCTGTTGTCCAACATGTTTCTCAAGCTCTTCTCATCTGTTTAAATTCTTTTTTCTTTTAGCTGCTCTACCTGGGTGTTTTTTTTTTACCTTCTCTTCAAAATCACTCATTCGATCCTCTAATCCATTCAACCTACTGTTTATTCTTTCCAGTGTAATATTTATTTCAGATATCGCACTCTTTATTTCTGATTGATCCTTTTTTTATGGTTTCTATGTCTTTTTTCATGTTGTTGAGTGTCCTCATAATCATCACTCTAAATTCCATATCTGTTAAATTTCTTTCCTTCATTTCATCTAGCTCTTTTTTCTGCAGAATTCTCTTGTTCTTTCATTTGGAGTCCATTTCTTTTCTTCCCATTTTGGTTGCCTCTTTGTTTTTTTCCTATGTATTAGGTAGATCTGCAAAGACTCTGGTATAGGCCTTTGTCACACATTTGTGACTGGCCCTGGTCAATTTGTTTGGAGCTATCAGTGATACACAGTGTGTGGCTCCCTCTGCTGAGTCTTTTTGTGTGAAGAAAGGACCAGGCTGCAGCACCAAGGCTGGCTTTTATCAGCACCAGGCCCTGGGAGGAACAGCTGAATTTTCATAGAGCTCCCATAGATCCATCTTAGTTGTTAAACTAATCAGTGATAAAGCCTCAAGCTATAATCAACATCTTTGACTGAAACTCCACAGGGTGTGGCACAGTAATTCCTGGTAGAAGGGCTATTGCGTCCACTCAGGATGATGTCTTTCAGAGAGGAGTGCTCTGCCAGAGAAAGATGGCCTCTGCAGAATGGGGAATGACTGAGCACAGGGATCCTGGTGGCCATTCCTTCAATTCTCTCCCCAGAGCCACCAACCCAGACTCTCCTCAAGCATCTCTAGTCCACTCTGCCCTCTCTCTGCCAGAGCCTTAGGTAAGTGGCTACAAATAAAATTTTGTGTATTGGCTCTTCAAGAGGCTCTCTGATTCTCCAGCCATCTCTCCCTGGCAGAGATAAACCTTGCTGCTTTTCACAGCTGGATGTTATCCGGGTTCCTTTCTCACTCTGGTGTGTAGGCTGAGGAGTCCAGCTTTGGGTTTAGACCCCACACTTCTCAGGGGGAATGCTCCCGACCCCGGCCACTTAAATATCCCTCCAGAACTTCAGCTGCCACCCATGGGATCCCAGCCAGCCCTCTTGTGCCTTCTCTAGACATGACTCCCTTGCGCACTCCCTACTGATTGCATCGTGGTAAAGTGGTTTCTTCCCTGTGTCCTTGGTTAAAAAGTTTCTCTTCAGCTAGTGTTCAGTTGGTTATTCAGGATGATTTCCCTACAATTTAGCTGTAATTCCAGATTGGTTCTGGGAAAATGTTAGTGTATCTTCCACTTACTCCTTTGCCATCTTGGATCTCCCTATCTATTTTTTCTTGTTTATTGATCAATTTTTCTTGTTCTTCCACATATAATTTTTTATCATATGCCAGACTTTTATGTCAAAAGCTAATGTAGAGTACAACTGCTGTTATTTTCCTTTAGATGTGAGAATAGAAAGAAAGTACGGTGAGGATCCGAGACCGAACTGGATTGGGATTGGGTTGCAGTTTCAGTTCACCTCTCTTTCTCTTTGTTCCTTGGTTGTGATTCCTCTGGGTTTTTGATAGAGAGCCAGGATGGTTTCTATCTCCTCAGTTGTGGAGATTCAGTTCTGCCTTTGACAGGTTTTAAACTTGGGTCTTTAGCCCCTTAATCAAACAACTTCAAAAATGTCTTGAAGGGGTGGGCTGCAAGAAGACTCCCAGGTAGAGTTTGTTTTGAATGCAATGATAGAATGTGGGGAGATTTTACTCTCCCTATCAGTCCCAGTCCTTCAGCCTCCTCTACTATTGCAGAATTCAACAAATGTCTGGTGGGAAAGCTGGCTGTATGTTAGAAGCTCCTCTACATTTCCAGTCTATTACACAACTCTCATGACTGTTAAACATTTCACTGGTTTCTCTTTTCCTGTGTAATGTCCCTCTGCCCAGACCAAGCTTGAACATTCCATGTCTAGAATCAGTAAATGTCACCAGAAAAGAAAACAGCTGGTGATTATCAACTCATTTAGTCCAGGCCTCAGCAAAATATTTACTCAATTGCATTGTCCTTTGGGGGACAATGACTGAACATGTGAAGATGCCAAACTAGAAGTCTACATGCAAATATCACTGTGGACTTAGCAGAGGCCTGGACCAGTACAAGTAAGAACATCATTTCGCAGTAGACAAGTGTCATTGAAACTGAACAAGATGAAGTTTCAGGAGCAATACCTTACACCAATGAAAAGCATAGCAGCATTGTACTGAACAGACTCCAGTTCTGTTTCAGCTTTGCCTTGAAGAGAGAACTGATTCACTTGATGAAGTGAGTGCCTGGGTTCTTGGACAACATAAGAGAAGAGTCCAAGAGGGAAATAATAGACTGTCTGCAGAAAAATCAGGCAGGAATCCCAGATCTGTGGCAATATAATACCAGTTTCAAATGCTACATTACATTTAATCCAATGATCATATTAGGAGAAAAAATGAATGTTAGGATACTATGTAAAATAAAGCTTATTACTTTCATCTTATTTTGATGTTTTACTCATAAATAGTAAGCTAATTTAGAGACTTGATAAAGATGCCTTTCATCTTAAGAAAATTGATTTATCAAAAAGCAAGCTAAAGCCCTGGCTGGTGTGGCTCAGCTGGTTTGGCATTGTCCTGCAAACTGAAAATTTGTGAGTTTGATTCTGGGTCAGGACACATGCCTGGGTTGTAGGTTCAGTCCCCAGTCAGGGCATGTGCAAACCGATCAATGTTTCTCTCCCTCTCTTCCCCTCACTCTACAATCAATAAAAAAAGAAAACAAATTTTAGCCCTAGCAGGTGTGGCTCAATGGGTTGAGCACCAGCTTGTAAACCAAAGGGTGGCCAGTTTGATTCCTGGTCAGGGCACATGCCTGGGTTGTGGGCCAGGTCCCCATTGAGGGGTACATAAGAGGCAAACACACTGATGTTTCTCTCCCTCTCTTTCTCCTTCCCTTTTCCTCTCTCTAAAAATAAATAAATAAAATCTTTAAGACTTTTTTTTAAAAGCAAACTAAAAAAATGGAGTGTGAGAAATGGTGTTAAGAAGTATTCACAGGGCTCAATTCAACTAATTAAAACCTAGCATGTGCTAAGCCTTATACTTGGGACTGGGATGCTCAGAAAAGGTGGTAAGTCCCTGCTCTGGACTGAATGTTTGTGTCTGCTCTGTGCCCCAAATTCATATGTAGAAGCCCTAATCTTCATGGGATAGTACTTGGGTTGGAGCCTTTGAAAGATAATTAGGCCCATGAGGGTAGAGCCCCCACTGTGGGATTAGTACTCATAAAACAAAAGATCTCTCTCCCCTTAACCGCACCGCCACCATGTGAGAGAATAGCAAGCAGACCACCTGCAACTTGGAAGAGAACTCTCACCAGAGCCTGACCAAGCTGGTACCCTGATCTAAGACTTCCCATCCTCCAGAACTGTGAGAAATAAATGTCTGTTGTTTAAGCCACCCAGTCTACAGTCTGTTGTTATAGCAACCCTAGCAGACTAAGACACTCTGCTCTTGTATCTTTGAGAGGTACGCCTCATGATGAACTTAACTGTGATTAATTCAAGTATGTATATGTATGTATATATATATATAAAGTAAGATATACTTGCATTCATTCATGACTAAAAGTATTTTTAAGCTCTGCAAGAATAGAATTCCTTCAGTAAGATTTATTTCCTACTGTTTTTCTAACCTTTATCAAACATAATATATTCTTACTATGAGAGTAAAAATAGCTTTATCTTTCCCCTACCAAGTTTCATTTAACTGGTCAGATCCAAATGGGAAAAACATAATGTCAAATTTTCAAAACTGAGCAAGTATCTTGAGTTATACAGGCATTTTTTTTTGTTCCCTTCTACTTCCTCAACAAGACCAAGGAGTCAGGAAGGAGAAATGTGAGAGGGCTAAAAATAAATAAGGCTCACCCAAGAGAAGCAATAGTGGTGGAGGGAAAAAATGTTAAAACAGACTGAACAGAAGCTATACAGGACTAGGCAGTAAGACACTGGTGGGAAAGAGGTTTTTTCCTTTAAAAACAGACCTCAATACATAAAGTGGGCTATGGGTGGATAAGCCACACTTCCCCTAAGACTATGATTGAGTCACCATTATTAATTCTGCCAGGTTGCCTATGTTATGGTTTATACTTATAAATCTTAATTCAGAATTAGAAGTATATTTTTTTTGGTCTTGGTCCGAAGTCCATTTCTGCTTCATCTCTCTCACTCCAGGATACTTCTTAGATTTGTCCCTTTAAGGCCATGGGTACAATTCCTCTTATAGCTTTGCTGATGGAATAATGAAATGTTTAGAAAAGAGGCCATAATCAATAAATCAGTTTTCATATATGCTTTTAGTTCTCAGTATTTGGGGGAGAGTAAGAAGGTAGCTGTTCCAGGGGAAATCATACTTGGGATATTCCTGGTACATGTGCGAAGTGCGCGTCTCTATCTGTGAAAACACAGGTCAGCTCCACGGTGAACTCCAGCCTCTGAAATGCTTTTTTCAGAGGCCTAGATCTGGGGCACCCGGCTTCCCTACTTCCGGCCCCGCCCCCTCTCTCGTGGTTGCTAGGAGACGTGACGTCACAGGAAGCGAGGCCTGGAATAGGCTAAAGCGTGAGGAAGCCTCTCCCCCTCAGCAACCTCAGCGCTTGGCGCTGGCTCTCCAGCTGTTTGTAGGCCCGCGGGTGAGGGTCCGCGCTGGGAAGATCCCGCCTCGACCCCGTCCGCCACCTGCCACTGGGTCTGCGGGCTCCAGCCGACCCTGCCCCGTCGCTGGGGCGGGCCGCCGGGCGGACGACTACGGTACAGCTTCCCGTGCTCTTGACTGGCGGGCACTGTTCCCAGCGCCCGCGCTGCCCGCCACGTCCCGGATCTCGGCAGACAGGACAGCGTGGCGGGTGACCTTTCCGTGCCTAGAGCGATGACGGCTCCCTGCTCCGGGCTGGCCCGGCTTCCTCGGCGCCGCGGGCTCCGGCTCCTGCGGTTCTCGCCGCCGCTGCTGTTGCTGCTGCTGGCGGTGGTAGGGCCGGCGCACGGCTGGGAGAGCGGAGACCTCGAGTTGTTTGACTTGGTGGAGGAGGTGCAGCTCAACTTCTACCAGTTCCTCGGGGTCCGGCAGGTAAGCGGGGCCGCCCGCCCGCCGGAGGGCTGCGCCAGCGGGGCCGAAAAACGTGCGGGCTGGGCGGAAAGGAGGGGCTGGGGCGGGCTTTGACCCGGTTTCCTCCCAAGGAGCCGGCACTGCGGCCAGGACTTGGTCGTCTTGGGCTCTGGCTGCCCTCCTCAGCCCGGTCCACCAGGGTCTCCTCGTTAAGCCAGCCTCAGAAGGAATTGTTCGCCTTCCCCAGATCCTCGTTGCCCTGCTCCCCTTCTCAAGTTGCGGTCGAAGTTTCAGGCTGGACTGTGCCACCAGCAGCTGGGGTGGTGATACCCCGCCTTTCCTCTGCGGTGTGAGGGAGATCATTCCACTCAGCTGTACTGGAGGAATGATGTGAGGGAAAGAGTAATCGTGTCCTTCTGTGAAATTTCCCTGTCCTAGTTACACTTATCTTTATGCTTGTTTTATCCTCCTTTCCTTTGCCTTTCCGGAAAGGTAGGAATGCGTTTGGTCGGCGTCGGTGTTGCAGAAGTTTTTCTTGCGCTGTACTTTAGAATCTGTTTAGCCTGTTGGATAGGGGTTGGTATCTCAGTTTAGAAATCTGGAGGAACTTGAAACCTCTACCGTGTTGGTCCTGGAACTCATAGAAGGAACCATGAAGTTTTCTGGGCAGTAGAGGCACTTGAGCTGCTACAGGAAGATGTTCATCCTGTAACGCAGGATCATTGTCTTTTTCTTTTCTTTTTGTTTCTTTTCTTTCTTTTTTTTTTTTTTAAAGCTTGGGACTGTAACCTGTTAAGTCCCTTTGTTGCTCTGTACTTCTACCTGTGAGTAGTTATTGAGGGGAGATAGCTAGTCGCTATCCGAATCTACTGCTAAGGAGAAGATGACATATGGGGTGAGAGACTTAGGATGTCACACTCTGATTGAGCCCTTCATAAAATGTTTTGAATAATTATGGGGTAAAAAAAAATAAGGTTTACCAACAATTGTCATTTAAGGCACACTTCACAGAACCAGAAATGAAATGTATATTTCCCCCCTATGGATGTGAACTATTGAGCTTAACACTAAATGGAAATTTACTTTTCAGTTAAGTATAATTAAATATAAAATTTCTGTTGCACTATGATTTTAACATCTTTTACTTTTTGTAAGAGTTATTAGAGTATAAGCATTCACACTTCAAATTTGTAGGTGCAAACCATTATCTTCATCTGAGCCATTTCCTGCTCATAGAGACAAGTGTATCTTATCTCATTACAAAATAGATGATTATGCAACTTATGTAAAAATCATTAGTGAAAGTAACTCTTAAAGCAGGGGTGTCAAACTCATTGTCACCAGGGGCCACATCAGCCTTGTGGTTGCCTTCAAAAGGCCAAAATAATTTTAGGACTGTATAAATGTAACTACTCCTTAACTGTTAAGGAGTTGAAATTACATTCAACCCTTTGAAGGCAACCTCGAGGCTGATGTAGCCCCCCCAGTGAAAATGAGTTTTGACACCCCTGCTCTAAAGGCTTTAAAGAATGCCTTTATTCTTGATAGTATTTGTTAGAATTTATCATGACTGATTAAATTCTGTAGCTAGAGAGTCTTATACATAACTATCCAAACATCTTGAAGATGCTTTCCAGTTATTCATGGAAAATTAAGCCCCTTTAAGAGAAAACAGACATTAGTAGCATTAGTTCAAATTTTAGGTTATGTAATTTAGCTTGTATGTGAACTCTCATAGACTTTTCATTTATAATTTCATGCAGTTTAATTTACAGAGTTAATTAGGCAGTATAAACAACCAGAGCACTTAACTACATGGGCAAAGATGGGAAAATAAAGAAGCATAGATAATCAAGAAAATTCTATGTCGAGGCACAATTTGAAAAGGATGCAAAAATTGTTTTAATCTGTGTTTCTGTACCAACCACGTCAGAAGAAGTTGTATTCTACCTAAGCAGAGAAACTGATTGGAACACGTTCTTTACATTACACTAAATCTTAACTTTCTTGAAGAGAACCAGAAGTTTGGTAGAGACAAATGCAGCCTGTCTTAAGTCCTTAGTGTGTAATTTTCAGGCCAGAGCCAACTAATCTTTTGGTGACCAGCCAGACACGAGGGACCAAGACAAAGTAGGTAGTTTACTCAGAGTGGTGACCTGACCCTATACACCCAGCAGTTTTGTTGTTCATTCAATAGATAATTTATTTGATGCTTACTAAATTTGAAGCATTGGGAGTTGACTGGTTTATAAAATGAAACCTGTAGCCTCATGAAACTTAAAATTTAGTAGGGGGAAACAGATAGTAAATAACTAAACAAGTAAATGTGTCAGGTGGTCAGAGAAGGCCTCTGAAGGACTTAAGGGAGTGACCCGAGTGGGTAAGCAGGGGAAAGCAGGGGAAGAGCATTCAAGGAAGGCAGGATGTTGAGTGCAGAGGCCTTGAGGCAAGAGTTTGCATGCATTTGAGGAGTAGCAAGGCAGCCAGGGTGTCTGGAGCAGAGCAAACAAAGAGGACAGTAATAGATGAGATCAGAGTCATGGAGTTAGGGGAAGATATTATAGGGCTTCATAAGACATTATAAGGACTTTGGCTATAAATAAGTTGGGGGTCTCATGGGGAGTGCTGAATGTAAGAGATACATGATTTGTCTTAAATTTCAAAATAACAATTGTGTTAAGGATCATCTGTATGTGTGTTGTTAGCTACTTAGAGGGCTAACTGTGGTGTAGAATGTGGATTGTGCCTGGGTGGTCAGATAAAGTAGTCAGATTCTGAGTTTAACTGGAACATACAGCTGGCAGGATTTTACTGATTTCTGAATGTGGGATGTGAGAACAAAAAAGTTGAGGATAATTCTAAAGCATTGGGCGTCAGTAACTGAATAAATACTCAGTTGCCACTTATTAAGATAGAGAAGCCTGGGATGGAAGCAGGTTTGGTTAGGGGGGATATCAGGAATTTGGTTTGAGGTCATGCTAAATTTGTGGTGTCTATCCAACATTTAGGTCATTATTTAAGTCTTCAGTTACAAGGAGAAAGGTTAGGTCTATAGATATAAATTTGGAGTCCCTGGCACTTAGATGGTAATTTGAAGCCACAAAACTGGGTATGTTCACCAGGCAAGTGAATATAAAAGAGAAAAGAGAGGTCTGGGAGCTAAGCCTTGGAGATAAAGAAGAACCAAAAAAGAAGATGGAAAAGGTTAACAGCCAGTGAAATAGGAGGTAAACCAAGAAAAGATGCTCTCTTTCAAGCCAAGAAGTATTTTAAAGAAGAGAAAGTGATCAGCTGGGTTAAATGCTGATGATAATTCAAATAAGAGAGTTCTGAGAATGAGCTGTTAAATTTAACAGGTGTGGCGGTCATTGGCAAAACCTGTGTCATTGGAGTGGCAACATCAATGTGTGGTTACAGTGGGTTCAAGCGAGAAGGAAGGGGAGGGAGACAATTAATATAAAATTTTTTTTTTGACATAGTCATGCCGCAAAACTAGAAGCCAGGGATAATAGTGACTGAATGTGATATCCATTTTGTCATCTTTCCCCCAGGTTTAAGATAGTTTGCTTAGTTACTCCCTAAATTCTAGACTTGGAAAAATGGATTACTTTAGGAACTTGGACCAGGCCACTTTCTGACTCAAAACGTTGGGCAAGCTAGTTGCCTTGTTTTTAGGACAAATGGTATCTTCTTTATCTATGTACTTCATAGTTAGGCAACATAGTAGACACTTAAATTTTTATTGAATGGTAAACTATAAACATGGTAATTAAAACTAAAAGTAATTCCCCAAAGGAGTAGTTTATCAGTGTAACAGTTTTTACCCATTAGGTAATTAATATTTTTATATGGCCTTTCACAGCCCTCATACAGTGAAGGAATCCCTTTCCATGTGATCCTAGATTTCAGATTAGTTATAGGACATTCCAGTTTGGATATTGTATCTTTTCAGAGGAGATAGGGTGAAAGATTAGAGAAGTGTAGGGAAAAAGATGTGAGTTATGAAATATCTTTCATTAGTAACTCATATTCCAAGTCCCCACACAATAGTTATATTTCCTCTAACAGCTACTTTTTGGGACACCTGCACTTCTTGTGGGGTCAATGGCAATTCTGTATTTTTTTTCATTGTCTGTTGGGTCTGTGACTATCCTTATACTTTGTATGGTATTCTGACCAACAATAAATATGTCAGATTCATTTTTTAAAATCTGTGAATTGAAATTGTGACAAGCTAAGTTATTTTAAATTTTGCAGTGTTTACTTTCTGATGAAGGCAGAGTAGTCTTTCTCTGTGCCAGTCGGCTGTTACAGATCCCTATTCATAGAGCTAGGAAATGTACTCCTTTCTCTTATAAATGTTTTTATAACTGCGTCCTTACACTTAAATGAATGCTGAAATTTCATTAAAAAAGAAAACTTATTGTCATGTGTTTATAAAATATTGGATTTTAATTTTTCATCAGAATTAATAAAGCTTTTAAGCTCTTCCAAACTTCAAAAGTTTGAATGTTTTTGTATTTGAAAAGTTTTGTATTTCAAAAGTACAGAATGTATGAATGCACAGATGAGCAGCCTGTATAGAGGAGGAACAATCACTGCCCAGTCATCCCATATCCAGATGGGGAGGGCCTTTCCTGAAGAAACAATGCTATCTCTTGACACGTGTCTTATATCTCCAAGGAGGGGAGTGAGTTACTTGTTGGAAGGTGATTGCCTTTGGTCTCTTGCCTGACTGGGGAGAGCTAATCAGTGAAAAAGCTATAAACCATGGTAATCAGTCTCATTCTGTGCCCCAAGCCAGTAAGGCAGTAATCCTGGACAGACTTTTGAATGTGCTATCTCAAAGCTGGACTGGAGAGGGGAGGTCAGACATTGCCAGCAAGCCCATTTGGCCCCTGTGCCTAATCTAAATTCAGTGGTAGGTTTTCAGCAATAAAGGTGATACTTGATTTCTATCTGCCTGACTTCCATCTCAGTTTTTTTGGATGGGAAAAGCATGAAGTCATTAATAGGGCCTTCTCAAAGCCAGCCATAGTCCTTTTTAAAAATAAAAATGAAGATATCTTTCATAACTTACTGATGACCCTGTACTGTGAATATCAGTTACCTACAATGATTCGTATGGTGGATCCCACTGAACTTGTTGAATATGGTTCAGTTGAATATAGTCCAGTCCTCAGTGAGTGTATTCCCTTGTAAATCCATGTTGTGTAAGAACAGCTTCCCCATTTTCATTGTGGAGTCTGAACTTACTTGTTAATTTGGAGCAAGGGAGATATACAAAATCTGGAATAGTAGATATTGTTTCAGTCATTTATATTGCCAATGTAGGCATATCATGCATAGAGTTAGAGCTGAGTAAATACTTGTTTGATTGTATATATCTTTGTATCAGATTGGATAATCGTAAAATTTGTTTACTTTTCTTATGTACATACTGTTTAGTGGAGGTTTCCTGGGCATATTTTATGGGGAAAAGCAAGTTTATCGTGAAAATTTTGCCACATAATCTAGAAATGATAGAACAGAAATCTTCTTTTAGTTATAAGGTTTTTTTTCCTTTATGTTACTCTGAGTTTTATTTTTTACACTAATTATGAGAACACTCCTAGAATATTTTGTCTTTTATTACTTTAAATACATCCTAAATTGAACTGGGAAATTTGGGTTGGCCTCTGTTATTATAATTATTCTTTTTATATAGGTCACCATTTTACTCAGTGATTAGTATAATGTAAATTTAAAATTCATATGCTTTATTCAGTGTTCAGAATGAAACAGAGGGTTGGATGGAGGTGAGGGTAGATATTTGACTTGATGATTGCTGAGAAGAGAACATATAGCAGTTATAAGTGACACCAATGCAAATAATTAGTTGAAATGGTTAGTGTCTGTATTAAGCCTGTTCTCAGCTTTATGTTTTCTTTTCTATTTTTATTATTGTTTAAGCTGTTATACTTGTTCCTACTTTTCTCCCCTTTTCCTCCCTCTCCCAGTCCCACTGCTCCCTACCCCAAGCCTATTCCTACATTGTTGGCCTTGTCCATGAGTTGTGCATAACTGTTCTTTGGTTAATCCCTTCACCATCTTTCATCCTGTCCCCCACCCCTCCTCCCCACTGCCCACCCCCCACCTTTCAGGCAGCTGCCAGTCGTACTGTGTATCTGTGCTTCTGTTACTATCGTATTCATTAGATTATTGTGTCCATCAGATTCCATATATAAATAGGATCATGTGGTATTTTTCTTTCACTAACTGACTTAATTCATTTAGCATAATTTTCCCCAGGTCCAGCCGCGCTGTTGCAAAATGTAAGAGCTTCTGCTGCTGCTGCTTATTTGTTTGTTTTATTGCCAAATAGTATTCCATAATGTAAATGTACTACAACTTTTTAATCCACTCATCGCTAATGGGAACTTAGGCTATTTCCAAATATTGGCCATTGTAAATAGGGCTGCCATAAACATAGGAGTGCTTATATTCTTTTGTATTGGTATTACAGGATCCTTGGGGTATATTTCTGGAAGTGGAATCACTGGGTCAAAAGGGAGATCCACCTTTAATTTTTTAAGAATAGGCCATACTGTTTTCCACAGTGGCTGCACCAGTCTGCATTCCCACCAACAGTGTACTAGGGTTCCCTTTTCTCTGCTTCCTTGCCAGCACTTGCTGTCTGTTGATTTATTGATGGTAGCAATTCTGACAGGTGTAAGGTGATATTTCATTGAGGTTTTAATTTGCATTTCTCTGATGATTAATAATGTTGAGCATTTTTTCATGTGTCCATGGGTCCTTCTGTATGTTCTTGTTGGCAAAGTGTCTATTTAGGTCTTCTGCCTGTTTCTTAATTGGGTTATTTGTCTACCTGGCATTGAGTTGTATTAGCTCTTTGTACATTTTGGAGATTAAACCCTTGTCAGATGTATCATTGGCAAAAATGTTCTCTCAAAAAGTCAGTCCCCTATTCGTCTTGCTGATGGTTTCTTTATTGGCTTTATGTTTTCTGTCAGTGAACTAACTGCTTATTCCACAAACTGCTGCTATATGGTCCTGGGAATCTGGTCTTAAGTTAGGCATTATTGGGTCTATTTGGACAGTGATGACATCAATTAATTTCACCCAGGTTAAAAGCATTTCTAAAACCTTTCTTATACAAGATGTGCAGAGGTGAAAGGAATTGTGGTGAAAAGGCAGACTTCTGATTGGATGAAGCAGGACCCTAGACCATTTTGTAATGAAGCTATAGTCTTATATTTTCAAAAGTCTTTATTTTCATCAAAACACTTAATTTTGAAAGATCAGTCCTATACTAATGAATGTAAAAATATGATTATGTTTTAAGTAACATCTTAGTATTCCATTTTAAGGGCTAAATATTTGAGTTTTTATATTTACTGAAATTTATGTATAAGAGTGTCATTAGGATTTCATTAGAAATTAAGAATTTGTCTCATTCCCATTCTCCTTAATACTAAATTAAGATTAGGATTAATTCACTTATTCAGTAAGTGTTTCTTTTTTTTAATATATTTTATTGATTGTGCTATTACAGTTGTCCTATTATCCCTTCATTCCCCTCCACCCTGAACACCCTCTTCCACCCACATTCCCCCCCTTTAGTTCATGTCCATGTGTCATAAGTTCTTTAGCTTCTATATTTCCCCTACTATTCTTGCCCTCCCCCTGTCTATTTTCTGCCTACCATCCATGCTACTTATTCTTTCTACCTTTCCCCACTCTCTCCTCCTCTCACTCCCCTGTTGCTAACCCTCCATGTGATCTCCATTTCTGTGGTTCCATTCCTGTTCTAGTTGTTTGCTTAGTTTCTTCTT
>CM052538.1:54087934-54109204 GCA_028533065.1 Trachops cirrhosus
CCCCACCTCCCTTCCATTTCCAAGCCCCGTAGTTTTGTCCATGTGTCCTCTATATTTGTTCCTGTAAACCCTTCCCTTCTCCCCTGAAATTCCCTCCCCTCTCCCCTCTGGTCACTGACATCCCATCCTCCATTTCAGTGTCCTTTGTTATATTTTACTTGTTTCTTTGTTTTGTTGTTTAGGTTCCTGTTAAAGGTGAGATCTCACAAGATTTTTAATATGGTAATAAGTTGATCCATGATCACAGAGTGACATATATGGCCCTACTATTGGAGATGCCCAGAAGAGAGTCCCCAGCCTAGTTAGAAAGATATGCCAGGTGGGGAGATAGATGTGAAAACTCAGATATATGTTGGAAAAAACTTGCTAGCAGAGATGAATGGTTCTAAAGTTAAATTATATACCATTCAGAAACCTCTTAGACTTTCTCTTTCTGAACCTAAATAATATTATGTTCTGTTATATTCAGTCTTCAAAGATTCATAAAACAAAACATAGGACAGTGGGGGTTAACTGCCCTGAAAACCATTTCAATAAGCTATTTAATGGAAAATCATAGAATTTCAGTGAGTATTAGCTTCATGAAATTGAGTGAAAAAAGCTTTAAGCAGTTTATAGAGTCATATTTGGAATGTACTTTAAATGATTTATTTTAAAGAAAGATGTATACAATTCAGATTCACAAGATAAAAGGTCTTTTCATTTTGAATTAACGGGATTTAAGTGTAAGCAGTTTACAGTCAATATGAGGAACACACTTATTTTGTAATTCTCTATACCTTTAATATTAAACTGTTAATGTAAGGGAAGCCTGTAAAGATCATAACCTGGAAGAGAACTGTGGTATAATGATCTTTGAGAAGATGTTTATTTCACTTATAATCATCGATGCTTTTCTAACGTGGATAACTCTGTATCTGCAGCAGTTCTTTGCTGTAATGTTTCTAACCTTTGTTTTGCGACAGAATAGAATATGCACAGGTGTCTAGATTATGTTATGAAGTTATGATAACATTGTATTTTTATATTTAATTTATTCTTTTTACAACATTACTATTAATAGTAAAGAATTGGAATCAAAATATAATAGAATATTTGAGTAAGTTATGACATATTCTTGGTATGATATGTAATCATTAACAATAATATTTGTGAAAAGTTCATAGCAACATGAAAAAATACTTATAATGTAAGTAAAAAGCCAAATACCAACTTGTAATCACAATGATTGTAATTTTATAGGAGCTCTATATATGTAGAAAGGTAAGATAGTAATGTGGGCTAATGAGAACCATTTGAATTGTGAGATTAGTATAATTTTATTTAGGAGTGACTATTTCATTTAGAGTTCTGTTAGTATTACTGATATAAACTCATGTAAATTCTATTACTCTGGAAATAAAGAATGTTATGTAATTAAACCACTATTCAACAACATATCTTTGTATTTATGAGATAAATTGTATGGATATTTTTAAGTTGCTTTAAACCCATAACCTATTTAGAATTATAAGTGGGAAATTAAATAAAACAGACTTTAGACTGTTATTTAAAAAATACTTTTTAACAACTTTATTTTGTTATTTAAACAATACTACCAAATAATTTTTTCGTGATTATTGCAATGAATCAGAATTCATCATAATTTCAGACTTTTAATCACTTGAAAAAGTAATAGCCTGGATCAAATGAAAGAGCTTTTATGGTCTATGTTGAATAAAAGTGGTTGTAAATATACTTTCATTCAGTTGTGGATATAGTTCTACATTCTGGTAAACAAACACCAGAGTATCCCAGCCAAGAAAACCAACTATAAGACCTTAACTTGAGCCTCTGATCTTTGTATTACTCCTCTGAATCCTTTTATATATATTGTATATGTTTAATTCAATATTGTATATCTACAATATCTACAATATCTACTGAACAATAGCAACAATAGAGAGGCTATTACTCTAAATCCTCACAGTTGTTACAGTGTGGAGGTATGCTGTCCAGCACTCTAGCCACTGGCCACAAGCAATAGACTTCTTGAAACGTGGTCAGTTAGACTAAACATATGAATTTTACATTTTATTTAATTTTAATTGACTTAAAATTAAAGTTTTAAAGCCGAATAAGTATAAAATATTTTCCCATTAAATACAACTTTATTGTTTGGGTATGACTATATTTCATTTAACCATAAAAAATCTAGCTTATGAATTGAGATGTGCTATAAGCATAAAATATATGCTAGATTTTGAAGATTTAATTTTTAAAAATAGTGTAAAATATATTAATACTTTGATATTTATTACCTGTTAAAAAGATTTTGATGTATATTCATTTAAATGAAATATGTTATTAACATCAATTTTACATGTTTCTTTTTCCCTTTTTTAATGTGGCTACAAGAAAATGTAAAGTTACAAATGTGGCTCCCATTATATGGACAGCACTGGTTTACTGCAGGGGTTGGCAAACTGTGATCTGTGACCTGTCCACAGTTTAGACTTCTGGTGTAAAGCACTGAATTCCAAAGTAGTGAAGCAGGTACTTGTGTTGTCCAGGAATGGAAAAGATAATTGTTGGATTTAGGAAGAAAATGCTAAAGCTTCTATTCACTTATATTTATTTTATGCTTTAACATTTTATATTTTCATATATCTTACACCATACAGTAATAGACTATATGTAAGTTAACAAATAAATAAATATGTAAAAATTAAATATAAGTTAAAATGTTTTTACTGATAGCTCATATGACCAAAAATATTTGGAGACTGGACTTCTGGTCAAGATGGCAGCATAGGTAAACACAGTACTTGCCTTCTCCCACAACCACATCAAAATTACAACTATACTACAGAACCACCATCATTTAGAACCACTCGAAATCTGGCCAAATGGAAGTCCTACAACTAGGGAATTAGAGAAGAAGCCTCATCGTGACTGGTAGGAGGGGTGGAGATGCAGAATGGTCTGGTCTCACACTCACATGTGGCAGATAAAAATTGGGAGGTCAATCTCAGCTGCAGAGGTATCCCCTGAGGAGCAAGGGGTTCCAGCCTCATACCAGGCCCCCGCCAACCCAGGTGTCCAGTGCCAGGAAAAAAAGTCCCTATAACTTCTGGTTGTAAAAGCCTGTGGGCATTGAGACTGAGGGAGACAGAGGAAGTTCCTCTTAAAGGGCTCATCATGTACTTACGTGGACTCACTTCCTCTGAGCTCTAGTGCTGGGGCAGCAGCTTGAAAGGCACTAGAGGCATATGGGAAGGAAATGAATTGTCTGGCATCAGGGTAGGAGCTGGGGTGGGGGGGCACTTTCCCCTAGACAAGTACTGGTACAGGCCATTATTCCTTTGATGAGCCCTCCTCCCAGAGAGCAGGTAGGTAGGCACCACATCTGAGACCCGGTCAACCTGGTTCACTGTTTGTCCCACCCTGGTGATTCACTGAGGCCCCACCCTACCCAACTTTCAGGCCCATCCAAGCTGTTTCCAGAGGCCATTCCATACAAATGGCGTGTTTTTGCTCATGCTTCAGATTTTTTGAAACTCAAACAAGCAGCATCTGCCTCAGCATGCTCTTTACCTCTTGCTAAGTGGTCCCAGATCCAGCACTAGCAGCAGCCAACCGTGGTTTGCAAAGATCACTTTGCAGCTTATGCTGGGTGTCCTCGAGGCAGAACACAAGGTGGTGGCTGACCTTGGCCTGCACCTCCCAAGAAGCCCCAGAGCATGCACACCCAGTGGAAAACTTCAGACCACATTGAAATATCACCACCTAATCACCTCCACAAGCGACACACTCAAGGCATGTACTCAGTGGGCACCAGCACCTTGCTTAAGTAAGTCCTGCTTTGTGGGTGGGCCCCTGCACAGCTGATCCTCCACAGTAGTTAGAGATCAGTGTTCAGTGGTATAGCTGATGAGCTTGGAAGATAAATCCCCCCTATTGACATGCTAGTAGCAATCAAGGCTCAAATACAAGAGGGGGGAATACACAGTTCATATGGGGAATACACCTCAAGTACCCAGCTTTGGGAGATCAGGGAGGCTATGCCACTGGACCCTCTAAAATACCTACTATAATAAGCCACTCTACCAAGCCAGGGAGATGTAGCAGCTCTGTCTATTATATAGAAACAAACACAGGGAGGCTGCCAAAATGAGGAGACAAAGAAACATGTCCCAAATGAAAGAACAGAATGAAATACCAGAAAAAGAACTAAACAGAATGCAGAGAAGCAATCTATTAGGTTCCAAGTTCAAAACACTTGTTATTAGGAAACTCAATGAACTTACTGAGAACATCAACAACAGAAAAAAGGACCAGTCAGAAATGAAGGATACACTAACTGCAATGAGGAATAGTTTATAGGGAATCAAAAGTAGAGTAGATAAAGCCAGAATTCAAATTAACTATTTAAAATCAGAACAGCTAAAAGAAAAAAGGATCCCCCCAAAATTAGGATAAGTGTAAGGACCCTCTGGAACAACTTCACCATACCAACATTTGCATCATGGGGCTGCTGGAAGGAGAAGAGAAAGAGTAAGGAACTGAAACCTATTTGAGAAAATGACAGAAAACTTCCCTAACTTGGTGAAGGAAGTAGATGTACAAGTCTGAGAAGTGCAGAGAGTCCCAAGCAAGATGGATGCAAAGAGGCCCACACCAAGACACATCATAATTAAAATGCCAAAGGCTAAAAACAAAGAAAGATTCTTAAAAGCTGCAAGAGAAAAGCAGTCAGTTACCTACAAGGGAGCTCCCATAAGGCTGTCAGCTGATTTCTCAAGAGAAACTTTGAAGGCCAGAATGGAATAGAAAGAAATACTCAAAGTGATGAAAAGCAGGGACCTACAATCAGATTACTCTAGCCAGGAACAGTATCATTTAGAATTGAAGGACAGATAAAGACCTTCTCAGACAAGAAAAAGCCAAAGAAGTTCATCATCAACAAACCAGTGTTATATGAAACATTAAAAGATCTTCGTTTAGAAGAAGAAAAAGATAAAAAATAGGAACAGTAAAGTGCAATAAGTACATATCTATGGACAATTGAATCTAAAAAAAATAAATGATCCAAGCAGAACAGAAACAAACTCATAGATACAGAGAAAATTTTGACAGTTGCCAGATAGGAGGGGTTTTGGAGGGATGAGTGAAAAAGGTGAGGGATTAAGAAGTACAAATTGGTTGTTACAGAATAGTCATGGGGATGTACATTATAGGGAAGAGAGTCAATAATATTCTAGTAAATATGCATGGTGTCAGATGGGTGCTAGATTTATCAGGATAATCACTTAGTAAGTTATGTAATGTCTAATCACTGGGGTGTATACCTGAAACTAATATAATAGTGTATGTCAACAGTAATTGAAAAATGAAAATGATTTTAAAATATTTGGAGACCAATGTTTTAGAAGATATAAAGAGAGGAGGCAGGACTTTTGGAATGATAAGTAAGTTTTCAGCCAATCTATTCTCCAAAACATAATGATAAAACGTGACAAAATTGTCAAAAATAATTGTTTCAGGACTGAAAATTGAACAAAGGCATAGGTAAATTGAGAAGCATTTATTTAAAAAATGAGCTAGTGAACTTTAGGTAAGATAAGTAGCCTCTGTGGCGTTTTTGCTTGGTATTGTACCCATCTCTTCTTCCAACTCCACTTGTGAGGTAGTTTTATCAAAGCAGGACAAACTATGAGAAGCAGCAGCTTCATTGCTGAATGGGGCTGACTTGATTTTGAATGAAGTATGGTGGCAAACAAATGGGGAAGGCCAAGATCACAGCCTGCCTGCAGTTGTGATGCTGGATAGGGAAAGCAATAACCTAGCAGATACTGAGAAAAATTCACAGAGATGCAGAGAATATGACAGTCATTGTGGGCCTTGATAAGATCTCCACATTCGTTATGATCTGCAAGGCTACATATATTCACAAGGCTGCATTCACACTCAGGAGGTAATGGAGAGGGCCCTAGCTATTCACACATTCCTGACTGAAATGAGGCCTTGAGCATGTGCAGAAGAGACACAAGAGGGTCCAACAGGAAATAAGAGCCTCAAAAGACTTATAAAATACCTAAACTTTGTATTCCCCAACTGACACCCAGGCCCATTATCAGAAAGTGGAAGCTTTACTGTCCCAAATGTTTGAGCAAAACCTCTGACCAACGATTGGCTAATCACTAATACTGACACAGGGGCAATATCTAGAAATTAGTCTTACAAATAAAAGCAAGGAAAAAAAAAAAACCCTTGACCACAGATTTTAGCAGCCATACACCACACAGAAGACTCCATAGAATAATCCCAGGCAAGTCTTACACACACACACACACACAGAAAAAATAAAACCAGCAGTAAAAAGTCCCAATGCAACAGGGAATCCATATAATATCAAAATATTCCAGTTTTCAACAGAAATTATGACACATAAAAAGGAAGAAGAAATTGTGACCCATACTCAGGGGGGAAAGGTGATCAATACAAACTGTCAGGAAGTGGGCCTAGATGTCATATTTAGCAGACAAAACTTCAAAAAGATGATGTTATAAATATGTTCAAGAAATAAAAGAAATCTGGTTTAAGGAATAGAATGATAACTGATTTGGCAAATAGAAAATATCAATAAAGGGCTAGAGATTTGAAAAATAAAACCAAATAGAAATTCTGGAGTTGAAAATACAATAACAGATAAAAAGTTCACTAGATAAAATGAATCAACAATAGATTTAAAATGACAAGAGAATGAGTGAACTTGAAGATAACTTATTAGAAATTACTCAGTTTGTAAAGCAGAAATTAAAAAGGAATGAAAAAAATAGAGACTCAGAAACTTGTGGGATAGCATCAGACATATGAACTAATGTTTAATAAAAATCCCAAAGGAGGAGATAGAAATATAGGCAAAGTAGTTGAAGAAATAATATCCTCAATGCTACCAAATTTGGTGAAAAAAATTAAGCAAACAAGAAGCTCAGTAACTTCCTAGTAGAATCAACCCAAAGATATCTATACCTAAACAAATTAACAATAAAGAGAAAATCTTGAAAATAGAGTTTATAAAATTACATATAGGATGACTATGTTGAACAACTGACTTCTCATTGGAAACAGTAGTAGCCAGAATACAGTTAGATGGCATATTCAAAGTGCTGAAGAAGAAAAACTTAACTAAATAGTCTATATCTTTCAAAATTGTCAAAATAAAGACATTTCCAAATAAACAAATATAAAATGAATTCATTGCTAGTAGACTTGCCTTATAAGAAATTCTTTAGCCTGAAAGAAATGAAACTAGGGGGTAATAAGTATCTACATGAGGAAAAATAAAAACAGAAAATATAAATAGTAGGCAAATGTATGCATGTGAACATACATATTTAAAGATTTTATTTATTTCTACAGAGAGGGAAAGAGAGGAGAGAAACATTGGTGTGCAAAACATTGATTGGTTGTCTTTCACACTGCCCCTACCGGGGACCTGGCCAGCAACCCAAGCATATACCCCAAGTGGGAATTGAACTAGCAACCTTTTGTTTTGCAGAACAACACCCAGTGCACTGAGCCACACCAGTCAGGAGAGTAAAATACTTTTTCTCTTTCCTTCTCTTAACTTATTAAAAACAGCTACATAAAACAACTTAAAACTGTATTGATGTGCTTATAACATATGAGTACCATATATGATAATGATAGCACAAGTAAAGGGGTAGAAATGGAACTATAATGAAATGATGTTTCTGTATTTTTCTGTATAAGACTAGTATTAAGCTGAAGTAGATCTTGCTGTGTTAAGATACATATTGTAATTTGTAGAACAGCCACTCAGAAAATAACTAAAATTTTATATGGTAAAAATTCTAACAAAGGAAGTAAAATGGAACTCTATGACATATCTATTTAACTAAAAAGGGAGACAGTAAAGGAGGAACAGAGTGGGGAAAAGACATGGGATATACAGAAAATAAATAGCAAATGGCAGATATAAATCTGGCTGTATCAACAACTAAGTTAAATATGAGTGGATAAATATTCCAATAAAAAGGCAGAGAATGTCAGGCTGTATTAAAAAGCAAGATTCAACTATATGCTTTCTACAAGAGACATACTTTAGATTCAAAGACACAGTAGGTTGAACATAAAAGGATGGAAAAGGATATGCCATACTGGTAGTCACCTCAAGAGAACTGGAATGCCTATACTCATATTAGGCAAAATAAACTTTAAAACAAAAAGTATTATTATATACAGTGAGGGACATTTCAGATTGATTAAAAAGGATGTTTATCGGGAATATATATGTAACAATTAGAAGCATGCACATCTAACAACAGGACTTTAAGATACATGAAGCAATACTTGAGTTTCTCTTTGTATTATATAAATCATTCACCTTTTTCAAAAGATTTCCAAGGAGAACAATGACTCAATAGTTACCAGATAATCATGGGGGGATATAAAGTAAGTGTAGGAAATATAGTCAATAATATTGTGGTAATGTATGGTGCCAAATGGGTACTGACATAGCACACAGCACACCACAACAATAGAATACATTTTTTTTTTTCAAGTTCACACAGCACATTCTCAGGATAGTTAATATGTGAGGCCCTAAAACAAGCCTCAGTAAATTTAAAAGGAATAAAATCATATGGAATACATTTATGTTCTCAAACCACATGGAATTAGGAATCAACAGCAAAAACAAATTTGGGACTTAATACTTTTTTTTCTTTTTTCTTTGTTTTAAAAGTATATTTTATTGATTATGCTATTACAGTCTTTCCAATTTTTTCCCCTTTATCCTCCCTCTGCCTTGCACCCCCCAACGCTCTGGCATTCCCCACCCGCCCGCCCCCACCCCCGCCTGCCTGCCCCCACCCCCGCCTAGTTCATGTCCATGGGTTGTACATATAAGTTCTTTGAGTTCTCTGTTTCCTCTACCATTTTTGACCTCTTCCCATCTATTTTATGCCTACCAATTATGCTTCTTATTCCCTGTATCTTCCCCCCTATTCCTCCCCTCCCTCTTCCCACTGAAAACCCTCCATATAATGTCCATTTTTCTGATTCTGTTCCTGTTCTAGTTGTTTGCTTAGTTTTTGTTTTCATTGTTTTTTTATAGGTTCATTTGTTGATAGTTGTGAGTTTGTTGTCATTTTCCCATTCATAGTTTTTAATCTTCATTTTCTTAGATTTGGGACTTAATACTTTTCTACAATACACGTGGTCCAAGAAAAAGAATTACAAGGGCAATTAGAAAATATTTTGAATCAAATGAAAATGAAAATAGAACATATCACCATTATGGGATACAATTAAAGCAGTACTTAGGTGGAATTTATCCCTTGAAAACCTGAATTTGCAAAGAAGAAAGAATTCAAATAAATAACTTTAAGCAATTCCTCCTTGCTAGCTGTAGTGTCTTAAGGCAAAAGTGAAAATATACGAAGGTCTTTCCAGAACCAGAATAGTTTGAGCAACATCAATGTAACCTGGCAGCCAAGGAGAGTGGACTGGAATGTGCATGTGTGAACAATGACCACTTCACTGTACTAGTCAGTGGGAGCAGTAGATGCTGTTGAGTGAGTGTGTATACTGTGTGGCCATCACATTTAAAATGACTGAGTGAGTAGAGTAATGCATCTGCATCATATTTTGGGTTAAGCTTGTACATTCCTCTCTGGAAACTGTTTGGATGATTCAGAAGGCCTTTAGGGATGATGCAATGAGTATAGCACAAGTAGAAGTTTGGCACAAACACTTCAGAGATGGTTGAGAATCTGTTGAAAGTGATCCAGATTCTGGAAGGCCTACAACAAGCAGAACAAGCAGAGAATGTTGAACATGTACAGACTGAATCAACAAAGATCAGTGACCCAGGTGATTCAGCCCCTGTACAGCCCAGGTTTAGTACCCTGTGACTTCTGGCTTTTCCCAAAACTAAAAACCACCTTTGAAAGGGAAGAGATTTCAGACCGTCAATGAGGTTTAGGAAAATTTGACGGGGCAGCTGATGACAATTCCAACAAAGGATTTTGCATTGTTTTTTGATCAGTGGATGAGATGCTGGGAGAACTGTGTGAGGTCCCAAGGTGCCTACTTTGAAGGGGACTGAGGCATCATTGTCCTAACTAGAATGTTTCTTGTATCTTCTATAAATGTCTCTATTTTTCATAGTAAATGGCTGGGTATTTTCTGGACAAACCTCACACAGACTTGTACATAAAAGTTCACTCACGGGGCATTATTTATAACAGGTAAAAAATTGGAAACAATCCAGATACCCAGCAACCAATAAATGGATAAACAAAATGTGGTGTATCTATGTAATCGAATGCCATTTAGTATTTGGTATAAAAAGAAAGAACTTCTGGTATAAACTACAACATGGATGAACCTCAAAAACATGGTAAGAAGCCAGTCAAAAAGACTATATATTGTATGATATCATTTATATGAAATGTCCAGAAAAGGCAAATATAAAAACACAGAACCCAAGAATAGTGGTTGTCACAGCCTGGGAATGAGGGTTGATTGAAGATGGCATGAGAGATCTTTTTAGAGTGATAGAAATGCTCTAAGACAGGATTTTAGTGATGGTTGCACAACTTGATAAATTTATTAAAATTACTGAATTGTACACTTGCAATGACTGAATTTCTTATTATGTAAATTATGCCTCAACAAAACTGTTAGGAAAAAAAAAGATGTTATTTTATGGGAAATTTTCAGTTTTCTAGTTTTGTTTAACAGATCACTTGATAAGTAAACCTAAATTGTGACTTATATTGTCTGAGCATTTTAAAGTTTTTATATTTTGGCTTCTTTCATATGAATACACACACACACACCAATGCAAACTGAATGCACAAGGTTATTTCTGCTGTTGGATTTTTGCTGTCAGAACTTGGTCTCACTATGCTTTTAGATTTGACATTCATTAAAGTAGAATTTCTTTAGTGTAAAATGTCTTAAAGGCTTTTTAATGTATATATATTTCTTATTAGGTTTTATATTTTTAGAAAAGACTACAAATAGTAAAGATGCAAGCTGGTATTTTAGTTAGATGAAAAATGATTTAAAGTATCTGTGGCAGACTACTAATCACTACTAGCAGAACTCTATTATTGGATGTTGGGATTAAAAATCAACATTTCCTGTCTCCTTTGCAGATAATGGTGGCTAATGAACAGAAGACATAGGGTGTGATTTTGGTCAAGCTTTTAAAGGGCGATACACCGTTTTGCCCTTGTGTCTTCCTTGTGTCTGCTCATTGAAATGTAGATGTCTAATTGAGGTAACCTTGAGAAACCAAGAGTGAATGATAGTAGGGGCCTGGGTCCTTGTGACTAGGAAGCCACCATAACTGCTTTGGATGCCCATCTCTGCACTTTCTTTAATATAAGAAAAAAATAGACCCCTATCACTTTTAAGCCATTGGTATTGTATTTTGGGTTTCTGTTACAAGCAGCCTATTTCTGATCACTGTTCTTACCTGTATGAAGAGTTGTGCTCTATCCTAGCATTGCCTAGTACTACTGAAAGTACTTCCAGCTTAAGAAGTTGCTGATTTCTGTCTCACCAGGTTCTGAACCTATCTTGTCAATTGCTAATTAACTTTCCCAGTTTACTGAAAGGAGAAGCTATCTGAATTCTATAAATTACTTTATCAGTGTATAAGTACTACAGAATCTTGCTTCAAGAAATAACAGAGCCTTGGCCAGATGACTCAGTTGGTTGGAATGTCCTCCACCAAAAGATTATGGGTTGGATCCCTGTTAGGGCACAGACCTGGGTTGTGGGTTTGATACCCAGTTGGGGCCTGTACGGGAGGCAACCAGTGGATGTTTCCACTCACATCAATGCCTCTCTCTCTCCATGCCCCCCATCTTTCTCCCTCTCTCTCTAAAATCAGTAAACATATCGGGTGAGGATTAAACAAAAATAAATAAATAAAAAATAACAGAAATTCTTGTAGAGATTGTATGTTGTGTTTTTCTTTCTCCCTCTCTCCCTCCCTTTAAAAATTTTCCTTTCATGATGGTGGCTAGTGACCTTTTATATTTTATATTCTTTAGTACTTCTTTAAAATTATATTACCTATTAAAAAGAGTTAAGAAAAATCTCTGTCTATATATACTTGATTTATGAGGAATGAGAAAGAAGGACTTACAAAAAAAGTGGAGGAGCTGTCAGAAGAAAAATATTGAAGCTTATCTGAGTTACAAAATAAGCCAGATGTCCCTCCATAGAAAGTAGACATCTTTATTTAAATTAAACAAAAACTTCTGCTGTTAAATATCATTTAAATGTTGGTTTGATATAGAGAATGTAGAAAAATAACTTAGGCATGGATTTTTTTCCCTTGTCACTTTGAAAATTTTTTTGTATATTTTTTATTTTTCTGTAGAATTGTCAAAGAATTTTTATATTAGACAATATTATCAGCCTTCCAAAGAGAGAAAAGGCAAATTATCAACCCTAATTATACAGGTGGGGAAGTGAAGATCCAAAGTGATATAATGATCTATGTAGGATTAGCTCTTGAACATAAGCCTCCTGGCTCTTAACTTAAATGTTATACTGGATGTATTAAAATGTATTTGTTTTAATGCGAAGAAAATTATGGTAATTGACTCTTAACTCAGAGGTGTGTATTTTGGTCTGTTGCAGTGGGGATCAATTCTAAACTCAAATCCAAAATTGGCTCCAGAGATTAGTGTTCAGAAGCGAAACAGTAGTTATCTGCTTCTTTCCCCCCCCCCCTCTTTAATCTCTACTTCTTCAGACCTCAAAAAACTCTTGCTTGGGTTAATTAATAATGACTATTATTAGAAATTTCTTTTTCAAAGTTTTGATTTTCATTCATATTATAGTTTATATTTATCTATTAAATGATATCACCATAAGAAATGTCCAAACCTGTAGAGAATTTTTATGAGTTTATTTGAGCCAAACTGACAGCAATTGCTGGGAAGCTAAATCTCAGTGAATTGAGGAAATGCTCCCAAGAATGGCAATTTTATAGGTTACAATGAAATGAGGAGATGTAAGGGAGGTTACATGAAATCCATTGGTGGTAGATTAAGGAGGCAGGAGAAAGCAAAGCAGAGAAACCTGTGAAACTGGATAAAGAGTAAAATGGAGAGACGAATACTTGTTTTACATTGGTGGGTACAGGATCGTTAACAATGAACATTTACAGTGCACAGAGATGTATTTAGGGAACACGATGTAACAGTAAGAGGTTCTGTGGTCTGGGAACTCTGGTTGTGCTCTGAGATGACCCGGACAAAAAGAGATTACTCTGACATGCCAGAATCATAGATGCAAAAAGACAGTAGACAGCCTCAGTTAAAGTAAAGATGGACCAGACTTGGTAGACTTAAAAAAAAAATCACTGGGATAAAATCTTGAATTTTGTTTGGTATTTAAGTACTAAGTACTACTAGGATTTGCTTTTGTGCTCATGAGAATTTGTTAAGGGAATAGGAGGCCAGCTGTGTGCCTGTCCACCATGTTTTCCACCTACCTACAAAGAAGCACTTGGATGCTCTGACTGAATCACAAGAGCAGACTTGGAGTTATCACTGTTCTTTTCTTCTGTTGCTCATCATTGGCCCCATTTTCCCTTTAATGGTGCTGCTTGTTTTGATTTGTTGCTTTTGCATTGGTTGTGCTGGTGTTGTTACAGAAAGAAAGAGAAGTGGGAGAACATAGTGGATAACCTGCATTCAAGAAAAGACTTAGACAAAGACCAAAACTGCTATCCTTCTCTTTTGTCCACTGATTTTAGCATAGCCATAGAAGTCTATAAACATAGTCTCTGTAGCATAATGAAGACAATTCTCCAGCTCTTTAGCATTTTGTTACTTACTGGGAAGAGCCCAGAAAAGCTAACAGTGGGAAGTGTCTGCTGCTCCTAATATGCAAGTGTAACATTTTCAAATTGGTATTGATCTTCATTGGCTTAGGAAACACAGTGTGTATACCTTTAAACCCCACTTCAAAAATATCTGTTGGCATTTTCCCATTATTTGACCAGCATTTAAAAAATTACTGTTATTAATATTCAGTGATAAATATCATGGCCAGGAGGAGATTTGACATAGAATTTAGCTGATAGTGGGTTGATATTGGTACCTTCAGAAGCTGTGGGTAGGAGGGAAAACAGAAGATTAGGATTAAGGAATAAACATTTTTTTGGCTTGCTTTAATTTACTGTTAAACAATTGCATACATTTATTGACCCTCCTACTTCATAGAAGCAAGGCTTTCACATATACCAACATTTCACAACATTGGTCATTTCCAAATATTTGCATGCATAGAGTATTACTTTTTAGGTTTTATATAATGTGTAGAAGATATGGTCCTTACTGTCAAACATAGAAAGTGGAATCATGAATATGAGTACAATTTCTAGCAATAAACCTATTAATGTCTTTTTAAAAATCTTAATATATACCCCTTCAAGATGCAAAATTTCTTTTATAAATAGTAAATTATGATAGGAATAGCTCCTTATTCAGCGGTTAGTTGATATGCAGAGATCTTCAGTGTATATTAGGATTTTCCATTTTTGCCAGTTTAAATATATTACTCTTCCCTAATTTCTCTAGAATAAATTTAAGATGAATCTAACTTTTAAAAAAATTCTTCAGGCCAAAAAACTTGAGTAGTAATCAGTTCATAGCTTACTAAGGACATGTTTAGTTTGAGTTTATGGATAACCTCCCTCCCTTTGAAAGTGTTCCTTAATTAAAACCAGATGAGAGTAGCAAAGAAGGTATTCTGAACACTAAATAAAATGGATATGCTTCATGGAGTTTACAGAATTCATCAATACATGTAACAATGATTTATAATTGCACTTGGTTCTAATACATATCAATGTAGATCTCACAGAGGTGGGATAAGATAAGTAGTATAAAACACTAAGGTGAAAGGGTTAATTGGTCTTGCACAGTTCAATTTGCCATTCTAGTGGCACTTTCTGTTCTCTGTGTAAACATAGTTGCTAAGTACTTTCCCACTAAGCTGCCACCCTTTTATTTATACAGTTGAACCACCTTTTCAGCCCATTTCCTGCATACCCCCCTCCCCACCCCCAGCTGTTGCTACATACCTCCCTAATCTTTCCCTGGTCCTTAAGATTTGGGTTCTTGTTTTTTGGGGGTTTTTTTTTCCCCAGCTTCTTGTTGTTTTCCTCTATTCATTGATTCAAGTGTAAGGATATATAAACCTGGTTCTACTCATCTATACCTCATTAGGACCCATGTGCTTGGGAGACCCATTGATATTCTTATTTCAAACTAGAGAAATTGTCATCTCTACAATCTGTGCCAACACTCTTCTTTTTCTTTCTTTTTTTTTTTTTTACATAGCATACAACTGCATGGTCTTAGTAAGTAATTACTAAAAATAATTTTGTTAAGTAACCATGCCACATTATATTATATTCAGGTTTGTCTCAAATTTGTTTTGAAACACAATTCTTGTACCCAGTGTAAGTAATGTTGGGCACAATAGCATATTGGAGGAATACTATGGATTTAGTATTCATTTCAGCAAAATCCCCTCTCTCATGCCTATTTCTTGTTTTAGAAGAGGACTTCTAGCTAAGTTCTAGGAAATATTTCATCCCTTTGTTAGGACCACTGTGAACTAATAGAATCTGGTATTGAATAGATCATTTTTAAAAAATATCTTATTTATTTTTAGAGAGAGGGGAAGGGAGGACGAGAGGGAGAGAAACATTGTTGTGTGGTTGCCTCTTGAGTGCCCCCTACTGGGGACCTTGCCTGCAACCCAGGCATGTGCACTGACTGGGAATCAGAATAGGCAACGCTGTGGTTTGTAGGTCAGCACTCAGTCCAATGAGCTACACCTGCCAGGGCTGAACAGAACATTTGATTATAATTTTAATTATTGGTTATCTACTATTTGATTTTTTCTGCTAATATATACTTTATAGACAGTGTTTTTCATTTTGTTAGTGTTGATTATTAAATTTGAACCTCTTGTTTTCATTTATTGGTGTTACATTTGTCTTCAGAAGTCACATAGGAAAGACTGTACTTCTTTAATTATGACAATTCAAGAATTGGAAGTAACAACATTTCTTTGTTTTGGGAATTTTGATTTTTAGAGAATCGAGAAATCAGAACACACAACCAATAACAAACAAGTAGCCTTGTTATTTAGGGGCAGGTATGTATAGCCCCAAGTACCCCAGTATCATTTCTGGATTTGTTACTGTGTAAGGCTAATTGCATAAATTGCAAGTTTTTAATACTTTTTCAGTTAACCGTGAGATCTATAAAGCTGTAAACAGGCTTGGAAGCTAGTTTAAAATATGGTGTCATTTTGAAGAGGCTTTCAGCTTCCTATTTTTTTAAGAAAAGA
The DNA here is from genome assembly GCA_028533065.1 of Trachops cirrhosus. Lineage (NCBI taxonomy): Eukaryota > Metazoa > Chordata > Mammalia > Chiroptera > Phyllostomidae > Trachops > Trachops cirrhosus. Next base: position 54,104,345 of record CM052538.1, read on the forward strand.
CTTTTTACTGGTATGTATCATGATATTTATGTGCTCCGGTTCTGTTTTATGTTTTCAATCTGCAATTACTCTATTTCTGTTTTCTTGATGTAGAACGTGAAATATGCCAGTAACTATTATTATGCAGTTAGAGATAGGGCAGCAGTAGTTCTGGATTAAAACCAGTGGATGATCATCAGTCTATTTAAGCTGTCCATGGCTGTAGCCTTTTTCCTACTTATTGAAAGCAAGTAGTGTTTTGTACTGGACAAGTAGGAATTGTTTGTAGAACTACTTTGACAATGAATATTATTTGAGGGAAAACAGATAAGATTAAACTCTTAGTATTTTTTTCAAGACCCCACTGTTTTTGTCAAACTACTTTCATGCTCAAATAACATTCAAATTCAGTAATTGGCTTCAAGTGGGATAAAGCTTTTTAATTTTAAGAAAGCTATGTTCTAAGGATTTATTTTTGATTTAAGTATATACTCTTTTAAAAATTTTATTTATTTTTATTATATTTTTTCCCCATTACCATTCAGGCTCCTTGTGTTCCTCTCCCCTCATGCCTGGAATCACATCACAGTTGTCCATGTCCATGAGTCCTTTTACTTTTTTTCATTCAGTCACTCCACTTCCTACCCTTCCCCTTCTTGAGCTGTCATCCTGCCCTCTATCTACAAGTCCATCTCTATTTTGCTTTTTAGTTTAATTTTTTCACTAGATTCTACACATGAATGAAATCATATGGCATTTGTCGTTTCTGACAGGCGTATTTCACTTAGCATAATGTCCAGGTCCATCCATACTTTCACAAAGGGTAAAATTTCCTTTGTTTTTATAGCTAAGTAGTATTCTGTAGTTGTTTTATCCACTCATCTACTGATGGACACGTGGGCAGCTTCCATATCTTGGCCATTGTAACTAATGCTGCAGTGAACACAGGGGTGCTTATGTTCTTTCAAATTAGCGTTTTGGGTTCCTTGGGATATATTCTCAGAAGTGGGATCGCTGGGTGGAAAAGCAGATCCACTTAATTTTTTGAGGTATCTCCATACTGCTTTCCACAGTGGCTACACCAATCTACATTCCCACCAACAATGCAAATGGGTCTTCACATTCTCACCAGCACTTGTTGTTTATGAATTTATTGATGATAGCAATTCTGACAGGTATGCGATGATATTTCATTGAGGTTTTAATTTGCATTTCTCTTATGATTAGTGATGTTGAGCATCTTTTCATATGTGTATTGGCCATCTGTATGTCCTCTTTGGAGAAGTATCTATTCAGGTCCTTTGCCCATTGTTTAATTGGATTGTTTGTTTTTGGTGTTGAGTTTTGTAGGTTCTTTATAAATTTTGGATATTAACCCCTTATAAGATAGTCTCATTTCTTTATTTTTTTTTTTTGTTTCCTTGCCTGGGGAGATGTATCTGATAAAATACTCATACAAGCTCTGTCAGGGATTTTGCCACCTAAGTTTTCTTCTATGATTTTTATGGTTCCACATCTAATATTTAATTCTTTAATCCATTTTGAATTCTTGAGTGTGATGTAGGAAGATGGTCTAGTTTCATTTTTCTGGAAGTATCTGTCCAATTTTCCCAGCACTATTTATTAAATAAACTATCTTCAGTCCATTGTATTTGCTTTCTTCCTCTGTTGAATGTTAAAGGTGTGGGTTTATTTCTGGTCTGTTTTGTACCCATTGATCTGTGTGTCTGTTTTAATGCCAGTACCATGCTGTTTTTATTACTATGGTCTTATAGTTTAGTTTAAATTTAGGTAGCGTGATTCCTCCAACTGTGTTCTTTCTCAGGATTGGTATTGCTATATGGGGCCTTTCGTGGTTCCTTATAAATTTTTGAAGTATTTGTTCTAGTTTTGTGAAATACATCATTGGGCTCTTGATAGGAATTGCATTGAATCTATAGATTGCTTTGGGTGTTATGGACATTTTAATGATGTTGATTCTTCCTATCCATCAGCATGGTATGTGCTTCCACTTATTTATGTCTTCTTCAATTTCTTTTATCAGTGTCTTATCATTTTCTGAGTACAGATATTTTGCATCCTTGGTTGGGTTTATTCCTAGGCATTTTATTCTTTTTGAAGCAATTGTGATTGGGATTGTTTTCCTAATTTCCCTTTCCGTTAGTTTGTTATTGGCATATAAAAATGAAACTGACAGGAACAAGTATAAAGGACACATGGACAAAAACTGGGGGTGGTGAAAATGGGAGGGAGGTGGGAATGGCTGGGGAGTGGGCTGGGATGGGAGTAAAAGGCAGAAAACTATACTTGAACAACTAAATAAAATTTTAAAAAATTGCAACTGATTTCCGGTTATTAATTTTGTACCCTGCTACTTTGCCGAATTCATTTATCAGTCCTAGTAGTTTCTTGGTGAAATCTATGGGATTCTCTGTGTACACTCATCTGCAAATAAAGACAGTTTTACTTCATCCTTTCCAACTTGGATGCCTTTTATTTCTTTTTCTTGTCTGATTGTTGTGCCTAGGACTTCCAGTACTACGTTGAATATGAGAGATGAAAGCAGACATCTCTGTCCTGTTCCTGATCTTAAGGAAAAAGCTTGTAGTTTTTGTCCATTGAGTATGATGCTGGCAGTGGGTTAGCCTTATATGGCCTTCATTATGCTTAGGTATGTTCCCTCCATTCCCACTTTGCTGAGAGTTTTTATCATAATCAGTGTTGAACCAGTCAGAATGACCATTATAAAACAATATACAAACAACAAGTGCTAGAGAGGTTGTGGAGAAAAGGGAACCCAGGTGCACTGTTGGTGGGAATGCAAACTATGCCACTGTGGAAAACAGTATGGAATTTCCTCAGAAAACTAAAAATGGAACTGCCTTTTGACCTGGCAATTCCACTGCTGGGATTATACCCTAAGAATCTTGAAACACCAATTCAAAAGAATCTATGCACCCCAATGTTCATAGTAGCACAATTTACAATAGCCAAGTGCTGAAAGCAACCTAAGTGCCCACCCAGTAAATGAGTGGATCAAACTATGGTACATTTGCACAATGGAATACTATGCAGCAAAAAGAAAGAAGGAGCTCCTACCCTTTGTGACTGCATGTCTGGAACTGGAGAGCATTATGCTTAGTGAAATAAACCAGGTGGTGAAAGACAAATACCATATGCTCTCACCTATAAGTGGAACCTAATCAACAAAACAAACAAACAAGCAAAATATAACCAGGGCCATTGAAATAAAGAACAAACTAATAGTAACTGGATGGGAGAGGGGAGAAGGATATTGGGGGAAAACAGGGCAAGGGCCATCAAGGGACATATATAAAGGACACATGGAGAAAACCAAAGGGGGTAGGTTGGAGGGTGGGAGGCAGGGATGGTTGGGGCAGGAGGGGGACATGGTGGGGTGAAAATGGAGACAACTGTACTTGAAGAACAATGAAAGAAAATGGGGAAAAATGTAAGTTCAAGAAAACTTTTTTTAAAAAGACAAGAAAAAATAAATTGGTGTTGGATTTTATCAAATGCTTTTTGTGCACCTATTGATATGATCATGTGGTTTTTATCTTTCATTTTGTTTATGTAGTGGATCACATTTACTGATCTGTGAATGTTCAGAAATGCTGGAAAATCGCACTTTATCATTGTGTATGATCTTTTTTTTTTTGATGCATTGCTGTATTCAGTTTGCTAATTGCCTTCAATTTTAAATATAGCCTTGCTGGGTAAAGTAGCCTTGGTTGTAGGTCCTTGCTTTTCATCTCCTTGAATACTTCATGCCATTCCCTTCTGGCCTAAAATATTTCTGTTGAGAAATCAAATGACAGTTGAATTGGTGCTCTCTTGTAGGTAATTACCTAGTTTTCTCTTGCAGATTTTAGGATTCTCTCCTTGTCTTTAAGCCTTGTCATTTTAATTAAGATGTGTCTCAATGTAGGCTTCTTTGGGTCCAACTTGTTTGGAACTCTTTGAGCCTCTAGGACTTGTGTGTCTTTTTCCCTCACCAGATTCAGGAAGTTTTCATTCATTATTTTTTCAAATAGGTTCTCGATCTCTTGCTCACTCTCTTCTCATTCTGGTATTTCCATGATCCAGATGTATTATGCTTCATGTTCCAAAGGTATCTTAAGCTCTCCTCATTTTTGAAAAATTATTTTCTTTTCTTTGCTGCTCTGCTTGGTGGTTTTTTCTACTTTGTCTTCCAAATCACTTATTCGCCCCTGTGTTTTATCTAACTTAATGTTTATTCCTTCCAGCGTATTATTTATTTCAGATATTGTATTATTTTTGACTGTTCGCTTTTTATGGTATTTATGTCTTTTTTCATACTGTTGATTATCCTTATAATCATTACCCTAAACTCTTCTATGTGATTAAATTGCTTGCCTCCATTTTATCTAGTTCTTCCTGAGAATTCTCTTGTTATTTCATTTGGGCTTGTTTCTTTATTTTCCCATTTTGGCTGCCTCTTTGTTTTTATGTTATAGATAGATCTGCAAGACTCCCGTGCAGACCTAAGTCAAACCCTGCTCGTGACTGGCCCTGAGCAATCCATTTGGAGCTATCAGCAATCCACAGCTTGTGGTTCTCTCTGCTGAGCCTGGGGTTGTATAGAAAGATAAACTCTTAAACAGCAAACTTAGGGAATACTTAACACTTGAATAATTAAGTGTTAAAATTTAATTAATTTCTAATTAATTTTTGTGTTAATTCTTTTTTTTTACTTTATCAAAAAGTAAATTTATTTATTTAAAAAAAATTTTTTTATTTTAGATTATTTAGTACACTTTCTATCTTTTATTCCAATTCCAGCCCACCCACCCATCCCTCCCCACCTCCCTTCCATTTCCAAGCCCCGTAGTTTTGTCC
>CM052538.1:54109704-54204637 GCA_028533065.1 Trachops cirrhosus
AGTAAAGAGTAGTAAATAGGTGTAGTGTGTGAGAGAATAAAATTAACCACTGTAGTAATAGGATTCAGGAAACTGAAAAGTGGGCTACGGTCTGGGAGGGATGTTGCATAGTATTTACAATTGTATGGAATAGCTATTATTTACAGTAATATTAGAGCAACAATCATATGTCAGTATCTACTAAATCTAGATAAGAAGAATAGGAAGTATGGCACCTTAGGAAGTGTACTAATGTAACCCAAATGAAGGACAGTTAATTAGCTATACACTATGAATGAGATAACAGGGAAAACCTATTAAATGATACAATATAACTAGCCAAGCAAAGAAGACTATACCGAAAGAAGAGGAATACTAAAATACTATTTCAATAAAAAGTGTAAGGACAATGAAATAACAATACAGTTATACTATTGATAGATAACAATAGATATACTATTACTTGGAGGTTCAAAAAAAATTTAAGAAATGAAGGCAATAAGCAGGAGATATAATGAAGAGATAAATTTGGAAAGAAAGATAGAAGGATCAACACCAGAAGGAAATAGTAATTGAATGAAATAACAATAATAAGAATTAAAAAATGAATAGTTACTTAATAAAAAAATAGAAAAAACAAAAGAAAAAAAAAAAACCTTTGTTGATTTCAAACTGGCCAAACCAGTTTTCCTGGTTTTGTTGGCTGCAGCAAACTTAGGGGCGAATGCCGTGGCTTTGTTCCCCTTCCTGTTCAGAGCTCTGTCAGCCTCTGGCGCACTGTCCCCAGGTCCAGCCTCGCGGGCCCAATGCCCCAGCCACCAATCTGTGTACTCCCAAGCACTCCCTTCGGAGCCCACCACGGAGCTCCTGCATGCGTGCGTCTCTTCACGGGTGTGTGCGCTGGCGCCTCTCACCAGGGTTCAGGCCTGGGGTGCACTTCAGCACTCCTTCGGATAGCTCACTGCGGAGTGTGCGTGCGCCACAGCTTCCAGATTCACGGGTGTGTACACTGTGGATTCTGAGGGGCTGGAGCCTCCCCCGAATTTACGTCCTGGGCACCAGGGATCCCGCAGAATGCCCGCGCTTTTTCCGTGCTCACGGCTGTATGCACCCAGCCTTTTACTCAAAAAAGTAACTCTCTCTGCGTTGGGGCGCCCACGCAAGGTCCTGCCGTCTTTGGCTCCACTGGCTGGGCCGTGATCTTCCCCAAAGCTTGCTGGGAGGTCTCCGGATCAGCCCTTGTTTTTCCAGGGAGGGAGCGGATGACCCAGCTCCCCCACCCCGAGAGCCCTGCGGCAGCTCCCGGAGCTCTGGGGCTGGGGCTGCAACCTCCCTGCTCCCCAAGCTGATCCCTGGGCTGTTATTATCCTGCAGTAGTCTCCTTACCGTCTGGTCTTTCCATGTCCGCTACAATTTTGATTTCTTATTTTCATGTATGCTGCAATGTCCTCTGTAGTATGGCTAGGTTTTACTGTCTTTAGAAGAGGGAGGTGGCGTGTGCTCCCTCCTACCACGCCGCCATCTTCCCCCGATCAAGTGATTTTTGTGTTAATTCTTTGTTGGTCTGATATAGTGCTACTCACTGTGTGGTCTGTAAACTGGTGCTGGGTTTCAAATCATTTACTTGTTTGCAATGGTATAAAAAATATAGTAATTAAAAACATTTAGAAATATTTATAGCAGCTTGGCAGAGAGAGATTGTACCTATTTAATAATAACAAAATTTGAGGTTATATTTTATGTCCTGATTTATAAATTCATTTTTCAGTAATTCATTGATATTATACATTACAAAAATTTTCTTGAAAGCAAAACAGTGTTATACTTTGATTCAGTAAACAACTCCAGCAAGCAGAGTGCTCAATTTTATGCATATATGTATACAAAATAAAGGAGATAAAGGAAAAGGAGGAGTTGGTGAGCACACATTAACTTGTATGTAGCATTTACTCTTCAGTTTTAATGGTTAATTACAACAAAAGTCATTTGAATTATGCTGTCAAAATCTTAGTTTAAGATATTTTGCAAAAAAGTTTCAGAAGAGTTTCTGACATGGACAGAAATCAATTATGACAAATTACCAAAAATTTTTGAAAGTACACAATTATCTTAGTTTCTTGAAGGAAGAAGCTTTTAAAAAAATTTGTTTTTATTATTTTAATTTTTTAGGATAATATTTCTTATGCAAAAGTTCAAATTCTATTTCCAGTTGTCTTTTTTTTTTATTTCTCATAGGCCTTCAAAATGTCTCAAGTAATTTGTTTGTTATAAATATATAGGAAAGAGAGGGACAAGATTTGAAATGGTTTTGATTTCTATAGGTAAAATATATTGTTAAAACAAATCATTGTTTGACATAAAGAAAATAATGCAAATGAATTAGTTCTTTCACTCCTGGTTATATTGAATTATTGATGAGCCAAGTCTAATCTTTAAAGGAAAACACTCACTAGACATTCTTAATTTTCTAAATATCTCTAAATTACAAAATAAGCATTATGCCACATGTATATTTGGACAGATAGTACACATACTTCTGTGGCCAAAGTCATAACAGGGTAAACTGAATTACTTATCCTGATTAGTTTGAAATACTATTACGAATAAAAGGTTTGAGCTATATTTCAAAACTTTCTTGTGATGTAAAATGTATATGAGAGGTTAGCAACATAGAAAAATGAGAGTATGATTAGGAAAATCTCTCTAAAAATATTAAGTATAAGATTCCAAACTCTTAGATGATGATTTCTTTTCTTTCTACTCTAATCAATGGCCATACTAACTGTATCTGAGAAAATAATTTAAGGAATATTTTTGTAGAAGCAGCATAGTAGATATCAAATTAAGCCTGTATTCCGTTGTGGTTCATGTTTGAAAATACATCTTTGGTCTGTCAACTTTAGATAGAGATGCTGACATAGGAAGGAATCTGTCAAGATCTAAAAAAAAAAAAAAAAATTTCATTATGGAAGGACAGGAACAAATATTTGAAGAGGATTGCAAGTACTTTCTCTGTCTTGATAAATTTTAAATCCTTTATTTAAAAACTTTTATTAGCCTGTGTTATAACTGAGAATTGCCTGCTTCTATTTGCTTTCTAGCGGTAGTGCTATTTTTGCATTTTTGCTTAAAAAAAAACTTATATATTAATACCTATTGAAATATGGATTTTTTTTGTTTTCTTCTCCTGACATCCTTTAAATAACTTAACATCAGAGGAGCCTATTAATTTATTAGATAATTTAATATCTAATAGAATAATACAATCTGGAGGGCCAAGAAAAATAGAATTTACCTAATACATAGATTTTGTTTCACTTTTATTTGATAGTACAAAATTACATTAAATTAACATAACTTTGAACTGTATGTTTTTACTTTGTGTTTTAATAAGTATACCCAATCAAAAAAATTAAAAACACCAAAATGTTGAATAGCAAGAAATGCTAGTAGAAATCAATGAAATTGTTTAAACTTCCAGTCAAGAGGGCGGCATAGGCAGACAAGGCTCACCTCTGCACTGATACACCAGAATTATAACTAAAATATGGAATGATCACCACTCATAACCATCAGAAATTGAGCTGAATAGAAGCCTGAAAACTACAGAATTAAAGGAACCACATCCATCCAAACTGGTGGGAGCGGCATAGACATGGAACAGGCTGGTCCCTCACCCACATGTGATAGATAAAAATTCAGGAGGAATATCTCGAGACCAAGAGTCCCAGCCCAGAGTTCCAGGGCCAGGAAGATCTGTCCCCATAACTTCTGGCTGCAAAAACCAGTGAGAATTGGGTTGGTGGAAGAAAATTCTGGAGTCCCAAGCAGTTCCTCTTAAAGAACCCACACCCAGACTCATGGACTCACCTATTCAGACTTACTCCCTCTGAGATCCAGCACCAGGATAGCAGCTTGAAAGGTGCTACCAGTGTATACAGAGAGGAACTGAAATGTCTGACATCAAGGCAACCAGAGGTCATTGTCCCTTGTCTAAACACTCCCCCCACAGAGCCAGGAAGCCAGTGCCATATCCAAGATTCCATCAACCTGACTAACTCTGTTTGATCTGCCTTGGAGATCCCCTGAGACTCTGCCCCACCCAACTTATAGGTATACCCAAGCTGCTTTTCCTTATGAATGGCTGGTCTTGGTTCATGTTTCACAACTTCCTAAATCCTATCAAACAAGCAACAGTTGGCATCAGTGAGCCCCAGACCTGGCAATAGCAGCACCCAGGCTAGATTCATAGCTAGGCTTTGCCTGGGAATCTCTAAACCCAGCACAAGTAGCATTCATGTCAAATTACCTTACAGCTCAGGCAGGGTGGTCCTGGGCAAAACACAGATGGGGCCTGACCTTTGCCTGCACCACCCCGGAAACACCAGGGCTGGTGTACCCAAGGGACAGCTAACGGACCACATTGGAGCACCACTACCCTGCCCTTGCACAGCTGATCCTCCACGGAGGGTAGAGGTTTGTGGTAAGTGGTCACAGCCAATCCTTGCAGCTAACTGGCCTGGGACAATCCCTTCCATTAATCTGCCAACAACAACCAAGGCTGAACTACAACAGGAAAGTGTACTCAGCCCACATGAAGGGTGTACTTCAGGTACCTAACTTGGGTGGTGATAGGGGAGGCTGTTAAACTGGACCCTACAGGACACCTACTATGTTAGGCCTCAGTACCAAGACACAGAGTCAAAGAAGCTCTACCTAGTACATAGCAACAAACATACAGAGGCTACCAAAATGAGAAGATAAAGAAACACAGTCCAAATGAAAGAACAGATCAAAACTCTAGAAATAGAGCTAAATGAAATGGAGATAAGCAATCTATCAGATGCACAATTCAAATCACTGGTTATAAGGATGCTCAAGGAACTTAGTGAGGACCTCAACAGCATATAAAAGATCCAGTCAGATACAAAGGATACACTAATTGAAATAAAGAACAATTTATAGGGGAACAACAGTATAGTGGATGAAGCCAAGAATCAAATCAATGATATGGAACATAAGGAAGCAAAAAACAACCAATCAGAACAACAAAAAGAAAAAAGAATAGAAAAAAATGATAGTGTAAGCAGCCAAGAACAACTTCAAGATGTCCAACATTTGCATCTTAGGGGTGCTACAAGGAGAAGAGAAACAGCAAGAAATTGGAAACCTCTTTGAAAAAATAATGAAAGAAACTTCCTTAATTTGGTGAAGGAAATAGACATGCAAGTCCAGGAAGCACAGGGAGTCCCAAACAAGATGGATGCAAAGAGGCCAACTTCAGCACACATCATAATTAAAATGCCAGAGGTTAAAGATAAAGAGAGAATCTTAAAAGCAGCAAGAGAAAAGAATCTAGTTACCTACAGGGGAATTTCCATAAGACTGTCATCTGATTTCTCAAAAGAAACTATGTAGGCTAGAAAGGACTGGCAAGAAATATTCGAAGTCATGAAAAGCAGGAACCTACAGCCAAGATTGCTCTACCCAGCAAATATATCATGTAGAATCAAAGGGCAGATAAAGAACTTCCCAGACAAGAAAAAACTAAAGGAGCTTATCATCACCAAACCATTATTACATGAAATGTTAAATCGACTTATTTAAGAAAAAGAAGATGAAAACTATGAACAATAAAATGGCAAAAATAGGTGTCTATCAACAGTTGAATCTAAAAATCAAACTAAGCAAACAAGAAGAAGAAAGACAGATCATGGACACAGAGGGCATTTTGATTGTTGATAAATGGGAAGGGGGTATAGGGGATTGGGTAAAGAGGTGAGGGGTTTAAGAAGTAAAAATAGGCAGTTACAGAATAGCCATGGGGATGTAAAGTGCAGTATAGGAAATGGAGTAGCCAAAGAACTTACATGTATGACCAGTGGGCATGAATAATGATGGAGGGATTGCCTGAGGGAGTGAGGTTGCTGGGTGAAAGGGGGCAAAGGGAGAAAAATTGGTACAACTGTTATAGCATAATCAATATAATATTATTAAAGAAATTGCTTTAAATATCCACAATAACAGTGATAATTTAAGGAAGTAACTTAATTACCCAACATGCTTTTACTTCTTACACTGAGTCTTGCCAGTTATATTGAATATATAGGTTAGGACATAAAGAAAATCAGGAACTGAGTTTATTGGAAACTCAGCAGAAAAACATTGCATTTTATGAACCTGCAAAGATTGGCAAAGTGCCAATGTTGTGATAGCAGTTAATCTTGAGATTTTTGTCCTACATAATGCATAAGCTTTTAGTCAGAAGGTAGATTTAAGGGAAGGGGTGTGATTTCTCTGATGTCATCTACAGCTCAATATTAAGGTATACTATAGTGAATTATATAGTAAACACTACTTTTGCTATCATAGCGTGTTGCACCATTAGTTTATATAGTTCTTAACTGGAAAACTTGCTCCTAAAGCTTTTTACTGTTTAGAATGTTTATATTTATCAAAATAACTGTATCAGAATTCATAAGACATAGAGTTTATTATTTATAACTTTTGCACATACCTGATAATGAAAATATATGGAAAATAAATTGGTTAAGGGATTTCTTTACATTCAGAATCCAACTCTTTTGAATCACATTATGACTCAGTCATAATGTTCAGTTTTTCCACATGGAGTCTTTTCTCTGTGCGGCATTTCTACAGAGAATCAAGAATTTGCAATTATGTGGAGCTAACCTGTTATTCATACCCACTTTGGAAATGTTGCTGAATATATCTGATTTCCCCCACTCTCATCCTCTCTCATAATGTTTGGTTCTTAGGTGTTTAAAGAATGCTCCAGTATCATCTTTAGGATTTTCTTCCAACTCAAATTCTGCAAGTTTTGGTTTGTGCTTGCACAGGGAGTGACAGCACCTCATTTTTATCACTTAGTATTACTACAATGGCAATTGTAATATATCAACAATTTTAGGATGCATCTGAATTTGAAGATCTTGCAGGGGTGTGCAACCTGTGGCCCAACACAAAATCATAAATTTACTTAAAACATTATGTGATTTATTTTTGTGATTACGTGTCACAGTGTATTTAATGGGTGGCCCAAGACAGCTCTTCTTCTTGCAGTGTGGTCCAGAAACACCAAAGGTTAGACACTCCTGGCTTAAAGTGAGGGGAAAATGTTCATTTGAAAGCATAGTGGCTAAGAGCTCAGAGCTGGGTTGCTCAAACACTAACTGTATGATATTGGGTAAGTAGTGTAAGCTCTCGAAACCTTAGTTTTCTTATCTGGGAGAAAAGTAGCCCTTATAAGTCAGTTTTGAGGTTCAATATTATATGTATAAAATATACTGCTTAATAAATGTTAACTATCTTAGTTTTTATAAGAATGTGCTTTTATTAAGTTCCTGGTGTATTCTTTTACTACGTATTTCTTTACTTTGAAAGAAATACCTTAGTAACTTGTAGAGAAGAAAAGATAGTGATAAATTTAACAAATGGCTGAGTGAAAATTCTGGAAATTTTTCTATTTGAACTTTCGTTATTGGTACAATACAAAACTATTAAAATATGTATTGATAATTAAAGGATGGTATTCTGTATAATGAGTCATTTGGAAACAGACTAAATTATTTTTAACCTTTTTATTGTTTAGAAGGTAATTAATGGTTTTAAGTTGTAGATTTTGAAATGATACATTTTGCAACCATTATAAGAATAAAAGTTTAAAACTATTGGCATATTTTGTAACCTTTGTTTTGGTTTTTGATCACTCAATAAGTTATCGACACCTTGTACAGTTTGAAAGAGTGTGTAGTCTATATGGTTTTTAGTGTGGGGGAATGATTCTGAATGATCCTCTGATTGAAACAACTAAAATACTGAATAAAATATCAAGAAAAAAATTAAATACATTGCTCAGCTGCCATAAAAGTTAGCATTGTTCATAATGTCAATATATCCCAATCTGGTGCTCAGTAGAGACAAAATCATCTGCCCTGAGATTTGTAATAAGTGAGTCTTCATGAAAGTTTGTGGTCCTAAGTTATGTTACCCATATAGGACAAAACCTCAAGTGGAGAATTTAATTTAAACTGGTCTGTAATTGGCACAAGAGTGTCTTGTGCTAGTGATTCTCCAAGATCTCCTAGGTCATAGATGGATACCATGCTATATGGCTGCCAACCATAAATTACATTGCCAACTTCCCTTGAAGCTTGTGTTGCCTGTACTGATGTTCAGGCAATAGATTATTAAGGGAAGTTATGTGTGGCACTTCTGTGGCTCGCCTTAAGAATGAATGCCTGTGCGGCTCCACCTGACTACTTCTTTCTTGTGTACTGATTGTTGATGAACTCTCCAGACAGCAGAATTTAGACACAGAGATTGAAGTTTGTGTTGAGTTGCGCCTCCAGCTATACACTGCTTATTTCTAGACTATTACATGAGAAGGAAACAATCTTCCATCTTATTTAAGCAACTATATTTTAGGATCCCTTTGTTACAGGAGTTTAGCTTGTATCCTAACTAATGCCTTTTAAAGAATAGACAGATTTGAAAAGACCAATTTTAGTTTTTCTATAAATGAAAAATTAAATCAAAATAAAAACTAAATGAGTAAATTAAAAAAACAGGGCTACCTGGAGAAATGGCGAATTCCAGGACTGGGACACTGGTGCAAGAAAGTAAGAAAGTGCTTGAAATATGATAAGGCTGGAATATTGCTCAGCAGGGGTGAGGGGGAGAGAGAGAGAGAGAGAGAGAGAATGAGAATATGACTAATATATATAACAACATGGTTTAACTTCAAAACATCATATTAAGTGAATGAAGCCAGACACATAAGACTACATATTGAATGATTCTATTATAGGAAATTTCTAAAAAAGGTAAAACTAAAATAAATTGGTGCTTGCCTTGAGTTGGGGGTTCACAGTGGGGGTTGACTGCCAATGAGTGAGAAAACTTTTGGGGTCAGTATTCTAAAACTGCATTGTGGTAATGGTTGCACATTTATTCATTGAATTTTACATTTAAATTTATTGAATTTTATATTTAATTTTGAATTTGTTTATTGAATTTATTAAATTTTATAATTAAAATAAATGAATTATATGTAAATTATACTTCAATAAAGCTGAAGTATATCTGAGAGATACTGTAAAAATAATGCCATGGTAAAACCTAATTTAAACATAGCAAATTTTTAAAAGATAAAGTAGCAGGCTTTAATTGTTGCCTAGATGGATAGAATAGACTTAAGAGTAAAATTAGAGCCCTCTTCAATTTTGAGGAAAGTTTATGAAGTGGCAAGTTGCAATTGATCAATAGTCTTATATTGGTGATTATAATAATTCACTATTCATTTATCCAGCACTGATTTATTGACTGCTTACTGTGTGCCTGTCCCTATTTTAGAGACACAGCATTGAACAAAACAGGCAAAATTCCTGCCCTTAGGGTATTTAACTTCTGGTGGAAGAGAGTGATAATAAATAAGTGAAATATGTATTATCCCAGATAGTTTGAAAGCCCTGGAGAAAAACAAAGCAGAGAAGATAGGTAGGAAGTTTTGGAGGAGAGGTTCTAGTTTTACATCAGGTAGTCAGGAAGCCCCTTACTGAAAGATGATATTTGAAATAGACCCAGGAAGCCCCTTACTGAAAGATGATATTTGAAATAGACCCAAAGGAGGAAGGATGCGAGCCCTGAAGATGAGGGGGAAGATCATTTCAGGCAAAGAGATTAGCAAATGCTCTGAGCAGGACTTGCCTCAGTTGTTAAGGAAGGTCAAGGGGCCCTGAACTTGGACACAGCCAGAGGAAAAGTGCTTGGAGATAAGATCAGAGAGATAGAGACTCTGTTGGCTGTATTCAGGACTTTGGAGGTTTTAATGTGATTATAAGAACTTTGGCTTTTTAAAAGATCATGGTAAAATATGTATAACAAAAAGTTTACTATTTAAACCATTTGTAAATGTACAAGTCAGTGGCAATTAAGTATACTCACAATGTTGTACAACCATCTATTTTCAAAATTATTTCATCATCTCAAACTGAAACTCTATACTATTAAACCATAACTTCTCATCTCTCCTTCCCCCAGCCCCTGATAACCTCTAATCTATTTTCTGTCTCTACAGATTTGCCTATTCCTGGTAACTCATACAAATGGAATCATACTTAGCCTAATGTTTTTAAGGTTCATCCATGCTGTAACATGTGTCAGAATTTCTTTCCTTTTTAAGTCTCAATAATTTCATTGCATATGATATCTGTCCAGAAGGTATCCAGCCATGTAATATGAAAAATTTAGACATTTATTGAAAAGATACAAGATACAAGAAAGATTGTACATAGGACAATGATGCCTCAGTCCCCTTCAGAGTAGGCCTGTTGGGACCTCACACAGTTCTCCCAATTACCATCAGCTATCCCGTCATATTTTCCTGCATCGCATCAAAGGTCTGAAATTTTGTCCCTTTCAAAGGTGATTTTAGTTTTGGGAAAAGCCAGAAGTCACAGGGCACCAAATCTGGGCTGTAGTGGGGCTGAGTCACCTGGGTGATTTGATATTTTGCTAAAAACTCTGTACAATTCATGATGCATGAGCCGGCACGTTTTGGTGATGAAGCTTCCAGTCACCTGTTACCCATAGCTATGACCTTCTGAATCATCCAAATAGTTTCCACAGAGGAATGTTCAAGCTTAATGCAAAATTTGATGCAGATTCATTGCTCTACTCACTCAATCATTTTGTTGTGACGACCACACAGTACATATGCTCACTCAACGATGTCTACCGCTCCCACTGACTAGTACAATGAAGTCATCATTGTTCATGCATGTGCATTCCAGTCCACTCTCCTTGGCTGCCAGGTTATATTGTGTCTCACAAACCATTCTCGTTATATTAACAATGGTTGGACTTTTTCCAGACAGACCTCATATGTGTACCACATTGCATCTGTTGGGGAACTTGGGTTGTTTCTACCTTTTGGCTATTGTGAATAATAGCCAAATTGTGAATATTTGTTTGAGTTCCTGCTTTCACTTTTTTTTTTTAAACCAAGTGTAGGAGGCTGCGTGGCCTGGGCCCAGCTCCCACTAGGAGATGCACAGGACCCATGCCCATGAATAGGTTCTCCTGTGGGAAATCAGGCCTGCAATGTGCCTAGGCCGCTTTGAGTCTTGCTCTTGCTAAAAAAACTCCCTCACCCTGAATTGAGGACATTTGCTGCAAAGTAACTTCCTAAAATCCATGAACCTTCCAAGGATGAGTTTAACCATTCAACCACTTTTGCCTTTTCATTTGCAAATACCCCTCTCCTGTGATGTGATTAGCAGCATTGGCTTCTTTGTTTTCTGTAAAAGGTAACCACCTAAAGTGAATCTGTGCATAGTAAATGAGGACCATCATGTAATGTGCTGAGAAACCCAATAAAGGCCGGTCATGGGAAGGGCCAAGGCTTTTGCTCCTCTTGAGAGAAAAGCCATGCTGTCCCTTCTCTTCCCCAGGACTCAGTAGTCTGTTTGAATGTCTCATTTCATCCATAATGACGTGGACACTACGGGCCGGTGTCTCCATCACCAAACTCTGGTCAGTTTTATTAAATATTTTGCATGGTTTACTTTTCACCAGTTTGATTTTTTGGCATGCTTCTAATGATATCAGAATCATGTAGATCAGCCCTGGCTGATGTGGCTCAGTGGATTGAGTGTCAGTTCGCAAACCAAAAGTCACTGGCTTGATTCCTGATCAGGGCACATGCCTGGGTTGTAAGCCAGGTCCCCAGTGGGGAGTGTGCCAGAGGCAACCAATGGATGTCCCCCCACCCTTTCTCCCTCCCTTCCCTTCTCTTTCTAAAAATAAATAAAATCTTTAAAATTAAAAAAAGAAGAATCACCTGGATCAATGACAGCCAGTGTGCATACTCTGTAGTATTTTCCACACTCTGTGTTCAATTCAGTATTAATGTAGTGATGGACCCCAGTCTTGGCTAACATGGCATGATACTGTATTTCAGAATTCTTCAAGGCTGGACAGTTGCTGGTGAGGATGACTGGGTTTGCTTTGCCTGATCATCTTCAGAGTCTCCTTGTTCCCTAGCACATTCTTTCCATTTTTCATAACAAGTTGGATCCTAGAGTTGATTGATTCCAGTGCCTTTTTTTATCGTCTTTGTAGCCACCATCTTCCTGCTTAAGGTTGGGATGGCCCCATCCAAGAGCAGCTCAATTTTTTAAAGTATATACTGAGAAGCAGAATTTCTGATCATATCACAATACAGAGTTTAACTTTTAAGGAACTGTCATACTGTTTTCCATAGTGGCTATTCCATTTTACTTTCTCACCAGCAGTGTATAAGGATTTTAATTTCTCTATACCCTTGCCTACACTTACTATTTTTATTTTTTCTTTCTAATTTAATCTTTATTGTATTTTTCTCACATTACCTTTTCGTCCCTTTATACCTCTCTCCCCCCAGTAATCACCACACTGTTGTCCACAAACTATTTTTCATTTTTAAAATTATAGCCACTTGAGTAATTCAGAAGTAGTATCTATTATGGTTTTGGTTTACATTTCTCTAATTATTAGTGATGCTGAGCATTTTTGTACTTATTGGTCATTTGTATATTTTCTTTGAGAAATATCTGTTCAAGTCTTTTGCTCATTTTTTAACAGGATTGTTTGTCTTTTTATTGTTGTTGTATGAGTTCTTTATGTATTCTGGGTATTATTAACCCCTTATCAGATATGTGATTTGCAAATATTTTCCCCATTCTGTGGTTGTCCTTTTGTACTGTTTGTTTTCTGTATCTTATATGTTTTTGTTTCTCAACTTCTCCATTACCACCTGTTTCTGTATTTAATTGAGTGATTTGTAGCATCCCATTTTATTCCCTTTTTTTAAATTTCTTTTTTGGTTATTTCTCAGTGCTTATGTAGGTTGCTATAAGTTAAATTAAGTTATTAGCTTAAGATGTTAATTGTAATTCTTAGATAACCAATAAGGGCTTTGACTTCTGACCTGAGTAAAATGGAAAGCTGTTGGAGGTTTTTGACTGGACCTGTTTTTTGTTTAGTCTGCCTGCTGTGCTGAAAACAGATCGTTGAGGGAAGAAGGCAAGGCCTGAAGTCAGGAGATGTGTTAGGAGACTTTGTAATGATCCAAGCGAAAAAGGGTGGTGGCTTGCACTGCTATGGTAATGGTGGAGGTGTTAGTGTTCAGATTCTGAGTATACTCTTGATAATAGAACTTTCAGGATTTTCTAGTGAATTGGATGTGAACTGTGAGTGAAAGTATAGTCAAGAGTAATAATAGAAGTTTTTGGAAGATCGAATTATTTTTGAAGATAGAATTCCATTTGGAGGTAGAATTCCAGATATTAGAAAACCTATGTCAAATGGATTCCTCATCACTTGTTCAAAATGCATTTCACTTTTAGGAGAAACCAAAACATCTCAAGGATGATACATTCATATGTTAGATTTGTTTCATTTTTCATTAAATTATTAGTAATGTAATGGAATCAATATAGAAAGTCTCATTTCTTATACCCTCCAAGTCTACTGTACTGAAAAACTGTGGTCTGATGAGAGTGATGATCAGTAAATACAGAAGTGAAAATCTGCAAAAGGAGAAAAGGAAGGGAAGAAAGGAGGGAGGAAAAGAAGGAAGAAAGAGTTCAGATATATTCATACTGTCCTTAACAAATAAGCAAAGCATGTTAATAACTTTTAGAAAGAACTTCAACAGCAAAATCTTTATGCAAAAAAAATCCGAATTTTTTTGCTTTTAAATCCAACACTTAAATATAGCAGAAAACCTTATTTTTTATTATTATGAAGTATCTAGAAAAAGCACATCTACAGAGAGGGGCTTGAGAAACCTTTCTGGAGTGTTGGAACTAGTCTAAAATTGGATTTTGATAATATTGTGTACCACTTTATAAATTTATTAAAAAACCATTTAAACTTAAAATAGGTGACTTTTATGGTTTGTAAATTATACTTCAGTAAATGTATTATAAAACAAAAGTGCAGCAGAGAGAAAATAAAACCCTTGTTTATCATTCTGATTAATGTTTTAATATTAAATGGAGAATATTTTGGTTAAACTTTAAAATCCAATTATAGTTTTAGTTTTAGGTCCCTACTTTTATATTTTATATGTTAAAATAATGTTTTACACAATGGTATTGGCAATTAATTGCTTCCCATAATCCAAATTCTTGGTAAAACTAGTGTTAAGTAGCATATCTTATATGAAATATTACAATAAAGCCTGGCAAAGAAATATGTGAATGTACAGAAGCAGGCATTAATTCTGCAGTCATTATTTAATACAGGGAATGTACTTTGTTTAATGATGCTATAACATAAAATGGAACATTTTTATATATGCACATATGAAGGTAAATGCATTAAGAAAAAGGAGGTCTAGAAGTGTATACACCAAACTGATAACTAGAGTTATTTCTGTTGGGGGGGGGTGGGGCTTGAGAGGGGGATGTTTTACCCCTGTTTTATTTAAAGTTTTATAAGGAGATGTGTATATTTATTTATATGTTACTTATATAGCTAATAGAAAGTAAAAGTATTAAGAGACTAAACATCTGAAAAGAAAAAAATCAGATCATAAATTAAGGCAGTGAGGATAGAGAAGGTAAAAATGTAAAAAAATATTTAACCTCCAAGTTGATACAGTACAAAAATAACTGCAAGAATCAACAGAGAATAAGTAGATTGCACTAAATTAACTAAATGAAACTATTAACATAAACACTGGACAAACATACACATCAGTCTATTAAATGTATGAAACAAAGTAGAAAATTGTTATATATACTGTCTGAAAAAAGAGGATACAATGTAATATGTACAATTTAATTTACAGCGTAAAAACAAGTAGGAAAATGGAGGAAAAGAAAGAAAGATGACAATGAGAGTATTTAAAGTTAATAGAGGAGCCCTTTTCACTCTGCTTTAAAGGATTTCTGAATAATCAGAGTAATTGAAAAGAAACCTTCTATAATTGGGGATTGGCAGGATGTATGTAGTTAAAGTTATTGCAAAGAATTCAAGAAATAAGAATTGTTTGAAAAGAAAAATTTACATCCACTTTATATATTTCTCTAAGCAGCTTTTGAAAATATATGTACCTCTAGCGTCCACTTAATTATTATTCAGTTTGCTAGCTTTCAAACTCGTGGTTAACTAGCTAATTAACATTTTTGTGTAATTGGGCAATTGTTTTCTTATCATGAATTTGGTATATTTCCTATAATAACATGTATCAGGAAAATGTGGGGAAACCAGTGAAAACAGCTTACTTAATAAGCATAACTGAAATACTAATGTCAGAAAGAAAAAAATTTTCCATCAAATTTGGCTTCTAAAAAACCAGTATGTTGTTTGAAAAAAGTTAATACAATACAAAAATACAAAAAGTAAAAGGTGATATTCTCATACTTTTTCCTGCAGCCACATTTGCCAGAGGTAACTAATTTTATAAATTTGGTTGAAATTTACATATCTTTTATATTTTCATGATTGCCTACTGTTTTCATCCTTGCCTACACAAACCTTGCATTATGAAGTTTGCCCTTCATATTATGGTTTTTAATTATATAGCTGCCATCCTCTGAATATTATTTTATAATAGTTCTATTAAATTTCTAAATTGTAAATACTTAAAATTGGGGGAAAATAATTTCAGATAAGTTAATCATCATTTGTTCTGAAATATTGTAACAGAAATTCAAGAATGTCTGGAGATATTTTTTGGTTATCACTACTTGGGGTAGGGTGGGGTGATGCTAAGGACATCCGTGCAGAGTTCAGGGGTGATGCTAAACACCCTACAATGCATGGACTAGCACTCCGCCCACACCCTATCCCCAATACAGGATTATCTGGTCCAAAATGCTCCAACGTTGAGAAAATCTGCCTGATATGAGAGTGGTTCAGAGGGAGGGCTACCCAGGCGATTGTTTATGTTGACATTTCAGCCCTATCACTTAATGTGTGACTGTGGGTGGTTATTTAACCTCTTTGTGCTTTAGTTTCCTTATGTATATAATATTAATAGTACCTAAGTTATAGAGTTGTTGAGAGACTATTTAAACATTCAAAATGAATAGTGCTTGACGCTTAAGTTGGGAACTCAATAAGTACTGGCTATTTTGTTGTTGTTAATTTAACATGGACTTCATACCACAATCAAAGTTACAAATTTTTCAATTTCTTTCTGATTTGTAAACATATCTCAGTTAAATTAAAAACTAATCAAAAGAATAAATTCAGAGTATCCTAAAATTCTCATTAGTCCCATAATTTGAATTTCCCCCAAATTATGTGACTTACTAAGATTATGGGACTTGCTATGTTAACTATATTCCTACATACTATTTCATATATCAATTACTTACTTAAAATATATGTTATGAATGATGATGCATCTCACAGAGCAACATCCCTTGAACATTCTTTCATCAGTCTTCTTCCCTAGGTTCTGTAGTTGTTTTGGTTTCCTTAGAAGCCCTAACTAACTCTTGGCACATAATTCAGGAAGTATGTGTTGCTAACAAAAAGGAAAGACATTAAGTAATTTTGATTTGAATTGAATTCTAGATTTGTTTCCTCATTGTTATTTTTCTTTTACTTTCCTCAGCATTAAAAATTCTTATTCTGAAAAAAATCCTTTCTTCACTCATAGGCTGATGAAGACATTTTGGAGAAGCATTGCTTTGACTACACCTGGGCATATAATGACTGTTCGGTTTATTAAAATTAAGGTTATTTTTAGAGGTAACAAGATACTTATTTTAGTCACATCATGGTTTTGTTTCTTTTAATAACTGTTTCAATGTACTATAAAATTGATCTTAAGTAATTATTTGTGTTTCTTACTGCTGTCCTTAGCAGTGAAGTAATTAATGAACTGTCCTTATATTAAATGTATAATTAAACTAAATAATGATTTAATTCAAAGTATTTTTATATACCTTGCAAATATAAAAATATTCGGAAAAACAGATTTACAGTGATGTTGCTGTTTTCTAGAAACAGTGGACAGATTTATTTCTCTATAATTTGACTAACATAATAAATGGCACAAGAAGAAAACCCATTACTTGTACCAAAAAAAAAACCCAAAATACTGTGTCTAAGTGTCTAAGTGGTATAGAGTACAATTTCTTTTTCTGTCTTTCTTTGCTTTCTTCCTGCCTTTTTTTTTAAGCTCAGTTTTAGTTTTTTACCACATGATGGCAGTGATGGAGCTGGAGCTACCCAAAGAAGGTTAGGGAAAGAACTCATTATGAATAACAAAAGGGTAGATACAAAAGAAATCTCTGACATTTTAATATTATTCCCATTTCTACATGACATTACTTATATTGCAAATGACAGTAATAGGGGGGAGAGCCTCTAGATGGAGCTTCAGTACTTTTTAAGGGAGAACATTTGCTGTATCTCCCCAAATATATGCTTTATATTGTTTTACATACTATATTGAATACAAAATGGATGTTTTAAAAATAATATTTAAGGATCAATTTATGCCAGTCGTAATTAGGGAGATTAATTCACCAAGTCCACCAATAATTTGAAAACTGGTTATTTAGTACCTTAAATTTGTATTTCATTGTTAACATTTGTTGAAACTATGTTAAAAGTTTTAGCCAAATGTTCCTAACCAGTATTAGAATGAACTTGCATCTCTAACAAGCTAGCAAAAAAATTTTATTAATAAGAAACCAAGTGGTTAAAATCAATATTGCACCTTTTTTGAACATGACCTTCTATATTGATAATTGTTATGCCTCTTTTCATTTAACATTTGAGTTCTTAAGAGTACAAATATTTTTCCAGTTCAATTCCCCAATTTTTTTTTAATTAACCAACATTTAGGAAATTTTACCCCAAACATTCTTTTAAAGAACAGACATTCTTTAAGTAGTACTCTTACTCTCATCAGAAATGCTTTTCTTTTATAGTAGGTTAGGCTCCGTTATTACTTCCTATCAAAGTGAGGTTGTCGTTTTTATTAGGAAAAAAATAAACCCAGATGTTAATGTTTTCAGTATACTGTTGCTTTTAGTTTCTACTCTTTTAGAATAATAAGAAAACTCAAAACAAGAAGTTTTTTTACCTTTCTACTTGTACACCATTACCTGGATTAAATTTGATGTCTTATAAAGCATCTTAATAAGTATGTGCTATTGGTTTATAATTGGTATTTTTATCACTCAAAATGTTAGAAACCATCAGTTATATTTGGTTTTGTATTGACATGAGGTAATAATTGTGTTATGTTGAAAGAGAATGTATAACTGAAGAATAATATCAGAAGCATGAAAAATGGTTTATAGTGAGTGGTTTTACTTTTTTTTAGCTTCTTGAATAAAATTTTAACTTATTCTCTATTGAGACATAAAGCTCCCTGAAAGAGTAATTGCCGGTAACTTTTTATAATTACATTTAATGATAGTGTTAGTCACAGCTGATTTTCTTTTTGGCTAAGCAAATTCATTTCAGGTTGTATATATGAAGTCAGCTATTTTGCAGCATAATTTGATTGTTAATCCACCTCAGGAGTCACAGTCTCCCAAAAAGTCATGTTTTACTTTATTTTTTTTTTTTACCTCAGTAAGCTTTGGGACTCTGGTAAAAAGGAAACACATTGCAGCAACGTCTCTGTTTTTGTTTTTGTTTTTTTTGTTTTTACATTCCATATGTACATTTTATTTTCTCTTTTTTAGCACCTCATAATTTTTCAAGTATCTCCTTTTATTACTAAATCCTCCTAAACCAATATAATTGCAGTAAATTAGCTTTCAATTTCATAATGAAGTGGACTTGGATACACTCTGTTTCTCAGGGATAAGCATATTGCAAATCAAAAAATCATGCTTCTGTGAATATCTATAAATAGTAACTTTGTAATAGTTTTTTCTAATTAAATAAATTTATTTAAAATCATTATGGTAATGCCCTGACTGGGGTGGCTCAGTGGGTTGGGCAAACAGAAAGGTCACCTGTTTGATTCCCCGTGAGGGCACATGCCTGGATTGCAGGCCACATCCCCAGGTGGGGGTGTGTGAGAGGCAACAGATCGCTGTTTCTCTCCCTCTCTTCTTCCCTTCCCCTCTCTCTAAAAATAAATAAATAAAACCTCAAATAATTAAATCAGTCCATCAGTCATTATGATTAAGTTTCAACTTCAATTGTAATTTGAGAAATCTCTCTTGACAAAGGGAAACTGAAACACTCTCCATTTCTCTGAAGCACTTGCCTTATGAAGAAATCACTTATATATATCTAGTTAATTTTACATGTTGAACTTTTTTTGTAGGGAAAAAGAATAAAGCATGCAGCTGTTATTAACTACAAAGAAGTCCAAAACTGTATTTTATTTGATGGAGGAAAAATCTTCTGTTTTACCTGAGGTTGCTGAGTTGCATTTTCATCTTTTTATTTAGTTGGCATTAGGTAATATCATCTCTAGTACTTAAAGTTTATTTGGATTATTTTGTTGGTATGAGCACCGACATTTGCAGTAATGCATTTATTTCTATTGACTTAACACAGTTTTATTTATTTTACTCAAGTTTGGCATTAATACTGTAAATATCATTAATAGTAAAAGTCATCATTTATCAATAAGACAAAAATAATTCAATCAAGTAGAAAAGGACAGCTAAGTTTCTCTTCTTTCTTTTTGTAAGATAGATTTTCCTGAATGTAGCCTAGCTAACAGATTTTTATTAAACTGTATGTTGAAAATAAAATAAGCTCAAGGAATTCTGTAGCATTTGTTATAGTACTTAATAAAAATCTTTGGATTTGTCAAAATATTTTATGAATATACTAGAAAAAGCACTGACACTCCTACTGCTGTTAATACAGACTCTGAACAATACAGATTACGTTTGTCAAGTTTTACAGTGGAGCTGGACAACTCTGTATCCCGTTAGTTAAATATGTGTTTGAATATGGTATTTTCACTTGTGTTCATGATTTGATTTTACATTAACATTGAATAGCTTTCAGTACTATATAAAATCTGATTATACAGTAGGTAGAAAAATGATTTGACTCTCTAGTTGTTATTTTGTTTCAATAAAGTCTTTATTTATTTTTATTTATTGTAATGTTGAAGAATTCTTATTTTACTTTAAAAATAAATTATATTTAGTAAAATAATTTGCTTCATTTTATCTTATATCATCAGACCACCTAAGTAGCTATTGAAATATTAATACTTTACCAAAACTCACAATTTTTTGAAAAGAAGTCTTTTTACGAAGCTGTACTACACAAATGATGCCTTGGGATTGTCCCTGACCCCTAGATGTATCCCCTTTTCCTAAAATTTTCATTATTAAGCAGGAAGAAATATGATTACTTCTCTGATAACACTATGACTTTTTAAACCATAAAGCAAAATGTACCAATGAACAAACCCTCTGAATTTAGTCTCTCACATCCTTTAAACTTTTATAAAGGTAAATTATACTAAGTAAAAGGTCATATTAGTGTAAGTAACCGAGATATAATTGTTACTGTGAAGGTTTATTTTGATTTACTTTCAAATGTAAAATTTGTTAATACTTTGAAGTAGTTTTGATTTATGAAGCAAATTTATTTGTATCCAAATCTGTGTGATAGTCTGCAAAAATTGTAGTTGTATATGTATCTTCAAAATCATTGATACTTAAAAATTAGTTGATATTTTAAAAAGAAACTTGAATATGAATTAGTAGCTTATTAATTAAGGTTGACTAAGTAATAAAGTTATTTAGTGAGGCAGAGTGTACATAAAGTCTGTAAAGGGAATTATATATTATCTGAATATCATTATAATACATATGTCTGTAATGTATATTTTATGACACATTGAGGATGATTATCAGGAAGAAATAGTGGCAATGTAAGCATTAGGAAATGTGGCATAAAAGTATAACTAATAGCTAAGTAAATTCCCGTAGCTGAGGATGACTTGTGAACAGAAAACTTTAATAGATACTGTGATATATATGTATTACACTGTTGTATTATGAAAATAATGTATATGAATTAAGTCCACAATTTAATGTTATTTTAACCTATATTTTATGATTTAAACTTTCATCCTAGACCTGATACATAGGTTGGTTTAATAAAATACTGAAATTGAAATATTTAATGTAAGTATTCATCTTAGACTTTGTTAGGTATGCAGAATAAACATGTGTTCTGTATATTTAAAGAATCTAATGAAATAACTTTTAGGGTTATTTCATAAAGTTGGTTTTCTTACAGGCTAGCACACACGCTGCATTTAAAACTAATGGGTCTGATGTTTTGATATGAAAAGCCATAACTTAACTTTTTTATAACAAAAATCTTAATATGCCAGGGTTTATTCTATAAATTAAGAGTACACTTAAATAATCACTTACATACACAATATTTAAATACTTTATAACATATTAAATGATGTAGTTCCAGAATAATAAGAATTGAAACTCATAGTGAACCTTAAACTGGCCAGTAAATTTAAGAATTTTGAGTTGCTTGTCTATAAATTCTGACCCTAAGTTTTTGTTCGTGGACTTAAGAGTTGTAGGGTGGGACATTTAAACTTAGATATCCTTTCATTAATGTAGACCTCCTAGCACATTTCTTATTTTAATTAATATTTACTGTTTAGAACGCTTGCTTGGTTTGCTCTTTTGCATTTAAAATAGTCATGAGTTCAAAGACTTCAGAGTAGAGGATTAAGGAAGCTTTCTCATCTGAATTCCTGACTTCTCGATCATGGGTGCTTTTCTTTGCGTATACTAGTTTCTCTTTCTGATTTATTATGTGCACGTGATTACTGCATATATACATATAATTACCTTGAGGTTTTTGAAGGAGAGTATTTTGTTATCAATGCAAGTTCTTGTTTATCTTTTAAAAATTAATTTGACCTAAAATTTTTTAATCAGATTGTTTTAATAGAGTTTTCTACAAAACAATGTAGCCTCACAGAACTGTATGTTACAGTTAGCAAAGTGAGCCTAAATTATTCAAATAAGAAACTGTAAATGTAACTAATTATGATCATTTATAATTTTGTTAGCTTATCAATTAAATTGTTTCCTAGTGATCTAACTGTGATTTTCATCAATAATATCCACAGGTTTGCTTTGTTGTTTTAAGTATGAATTTAAAAATAGAGCTGTTCTGTGTTGGAGTAAAAGTGTATCTAACTTTTAAAGAACTAGTTTGATTTCTGTTATCTCTAATGTTATGATTCAAAGAAATAAGATGTAATAAAAATAATAGTATTAACCAGTCCTTATTTCCTTACCAACTTACAGTCTTTAATGTTCAAGTCTGTAAGTATGAATATTTGAAGTTCTGCATATTTACTGTTTCAAAAATGTCAGAAAATAGTTTTAGAAACAACATAAATGGCAAAATGTTGAATATAAGAAGCACTTAGATATAATATCACAATGATCTTTAAATCAGTATTGATGGAATTAATAAAAATCTTTGGATTGTTCTAACTCCAGGCAAATTGTGTTTGGTGATGTGTAGTGTACATTAGGTATTAAGGTTCAAAAGAAGCTTAGGACAAGTTAAGAGCACCTGTTCTTTAAAACACTTGCCACTTATCTCAGCTTTATTCTCCACTGCCTCCCAATTGGAGATGTTCTAGGAGAGTGATGTCACTAAAACACAGTTAAGTAATACAGAAGAATAGCTCAAAGAAATTGTTTCTGTCCCTGTGTGCAGTCAGATTCTACCAGTTACATCTGTAAACCTTCTGCTCACCTTAAATGTTTTTAAATTTGGGTATATATTTGAGTTTTTCTTATCTGTCTTTTCTGTCTACTGCTTCAAAACAGAACTAACAAAAAACTAGAAATAAGTAAGATTCTAAAAAGGGAAGTAAAATAACCCTAACCAGTTTAAGAATGAAGGTGCAAATATTTTCCCTTTTGATACCAATGTATTAGAACCAGGAATAAATTGTTGAAATAATCTCCATATATATTTGAGCATAGATTTTTTTCTTCTCCACTTTTAACTGATTTGGTAAGTGACTAAAATCATTTTCAGATTCACAACCATTATGTCCTATTCTGTTTTGAATATCCTTGTTTCAACAAGTGATTGCTTTCTAACACAAAATTAGGTTAATCAGTCCTGTAAACCTTTAGGATTACCTTAGTAATTGGGAGTGTTATTGAGAAATGGAGTTTTATGGAATAATGCATTAGAATACTTTTAACCTGGTTGCATATTTTTGTGTTAGTTTGCTTGAAGATCAGTTGTAAAAGACTAGGTTGATTTTATTCAAATTCGCTTTCGGTTTTGCTTAAATAAGTATTCTGTGCTATAAATGTTCTTAGTCCAGCTTTCCATGTCATATAGTTTTATCCATGGTATTCTACAAAGGTAAAACTACATATTGATCCACAAGAATAATTTTTAACTGAACTTCAGATGTGGTAATTTTTATAATGTGCTCCTTATTCTAAGTTATTTTTACTCCAGAACACTGAATTTGGGTGATTGTGTATTTATTAGGTAGGATGGAGGTAACATTAGCTTATTTAACTTGTTTGCTAACTATCATATGTTGATTTATAATCACATTGATAGGATAATAACCTGATTATATATTCCTTTCATAACTTCTTTAAGATTTTTCCTGGAACTACCTGTGTTCCAAATTTTATATTAGTACTGCCATACAACTATATTATTTATAAATAAACAAACACATATTATTGGTAAAGCATGCTCAAAAATGTTCAGTAACCATTCTGTTGTGTCATCTTTGTAAGGCTTCATATAATGACTCTTAAATTGTTCATTGCAATGAACATTTGTTTGGTAACCAGCATTACTAAATTCTTCAATCTTATAGAGACTTCTAGCATCCAATTGTTTTTACCTTGCTTCCCAGGTCACATCAGACTCCCAGTTAAACTCTTCTCTGTCTACACAACACTGAAGAACTTCCTTCTTATCTTTCACAATCATTTTCTATTGTACTTCGATTATTGCCATAATTTCTCCAACCTATTCTGGCCATGTACCAATTCTTTGAAACATGGATGAAACAGAATTTAGAATTTAAATAACCTATATTTGCCTTGTTTCTTTTGTGATCTCTGCTAAGGTGGACTCATAAATTATGACATATAATTTGATGAAAAATTTAGTCAAGTGTGACAAATATAAAGGAAAATACTTCAGATTATTTTTCAGAAATAAGAACTGTCAAACACTTCCTAGAGCAATAATAGTCATGAAATAATCTATAAGCAGCTATTGCATAATAAAACTCCCCCAAGGATATAAGAATCTTCTAAAATTCGTGTCTTCAGGAGATACTAAAATGCATTGAAAAGAATATGCAATGTCAAAGTGTATACTCTGATATTAATCTTATTTTATTAATTGCTGATTTGCTTCTTAAATCACAGAAATTAAACCTACCCTGTAACAGGGAAGTGAAATTACTGCAAATGTTCTCTCTGCTTATGGTCTAAAACTAACCACAGAGCAAAGAGGAGGAATAAATCAGGCCATTATCATGCCACATATTTTTTCTCTTGGAAGTCTATAAATGAGGTTTCATTTCTTTGTTTATTCAGGATAAGCAAAGGGAGGAAGACCACACGATCCTATGGACAGAAGCTGGTTGACAAGAAGTTTTTGTTTAATTTGCATGTAATATTTTTTGTATTTTAGTTTCTTCTTTGGAAGAGAGTTGCTTTAATTTTGAGGTTATATATTTTATTTTCTAATCCACTAGAGTATTTTAAGGGATATAGTTTTCTGAAGTAACATTTTTATTGAAATGTACAAATTCATACATTCAGAAAAACACTCATAGAAATTTCTTTTTTCTGATATATTTCCTCTGTCAAGGGAGACAAGAAAAAATAGATAGGACTACATCAAACTGAAAAGTTTTTACATAGCAAAGCACATCATCAACAAAATGAAAAGACAACCCACTGAATGGGAAAACATACACACAATGGTACATCTGATAACGGGTTAATATCCAAAATTTATAAAGAACTTACAAAACTCAACATCAAAAAACCCCAAACAATCCAATTAAAAAATGAGTGAAGGACCTGAATAGACACTTCTCCAAAGAGGACATACACATGACCAATAGACATATGAAGAGATGTTCAATGTCTCTGATCAGATAAATGTAGATTAAACCACAATACAATATCACCTCATACCTGTCAGAATGGCTATCATCAATAAATCAACAAACAGCAAGTGTTGGCAACGATGTGGAGGAAAGGGAGCCCTTGTGCACTATAGGTGGGAGTGCAGACCAGTGCAGACTAGTGCAGCCACTGTAGAAAGCAGTATGGAGGTTCCTCAGAAAATTTAAAATGGAATTGCTTTATGACCCAGTTTTCCATTTCTGGGAATATATCTGAAGGAACCCAAAATAGTAATTTGAAAGAATATATGCACCCCCATGTTCATTGCAGCATCATTTACAATAGCCAAGAGTTGAAAGCAGCTGAAGTGTCCATCACCAGATGAGTGAATAAAAAAATGTGGCACATTTACCAAATAGAATACTACTTGACCATAAAAAAGGAAATTTTACCACCCTTTGCAACAGTGTGGGTGGACCTTGAGAGCATTATGCTAAGTGAAATAAGCCAGTCAGAGAAAGAGAAGTACTGTATGATTTCACCCATATGTGGAATCTAATGAGCAAACTGAACTAACAAGCAAAATAGAGACAGACTCAGAGATAGAGAGTGGGCTGACAGCTGTAGGCTGACAGCTATTTGCAGGTATGGGGTGGGAGGAGGTATTGAGAATAAAAGAAGAAACTCATGGACATGGACAACAGTGTGGTGACTGCTTGTGGAAGGGAGTGGGGGGAAGTGGAGGAGGGTATGAGAGGATAAATGGTAATGGAAGGAGACTTGACTTGCGGTGGTAAACACACAATACAGTGTGCAGGTGATGTGTTGTGGAATTGTGCACCTGAAACCTCTATAATTTTGTTAACCAGCATCACCCTAAGAAATTCAATAAAAGGGGGAAAAAAGAAAAATGCAAAAATCTTAGGTATATAGTTGGATGAATTTTCACAACTGAATCTGTATCATTGCTAAGGTCAAGAAATACAGTGTTACCAGCACTCCATAATCCCACCTCAGTTGTGCTTCCTCTTGATTATCTCTCCTCAAGGACAACGGTTATTCTGTCTTCTAATATCATGAATTAGTTTTTCTTAAAAAAAATAATATTTGCAGAATCATAGAGTATATACCCTTGTTGCTTCACTCCCTTTGCTCAGCATTGTGTTCCTGAAATTCATCCATATTGAATAAAGTAAAAGTTCACTTGTATTCATCACTATGTTTGTACGAATGTATCTCAATTTATTTATCCATCCTACTGTTGATGGATATTTAGGCTGTTTCCAATTTGGAGCTATAATGAACAGTGCTTCTATAAACATTCTTGGGCATATGAATGCATTTCTGTGGGGTATGTACCTAGGAATGAAATTGCTGTATGTACATTTTATGATACAGCAATTTCATTTATATAAAATTTTATATACATAAAATTCAGCTTAGGGAGATACTGCTGGGTTTTCAAATGGTTGTGCTAGGTTTATACTCCTTCTAGCAGTGCATTGGTGTTATAGCTACTCCATATC
The DNA here is from genome assembly GCA_028533065.1 of Trachops cirrhosus. Classification (NCBI taxonomy): domain Eukaryota; kingdom Metazoa; phylum Chordata; class Mammalia; order Chiroptera; family Phyllostomidae; genus Trachops; species Trachops cirrhosus. The sequence continues at coordinate 54,136,361 of CM052538.1, forward strand.
CTTGTAAACACTTGGTTTTATCTTTTTTATAAAGAGAAAATCTTTTAAAAATCATCACTTTACATAGATTAAAAACAGTATATTTTTTATTTTGACAATTCTGATATGTATGTAGTGGAATCTCACTGTGACTTTAATTTGTTTTTCCGCAATGATTAATGAAATTGAATATTTTTTCATGTTGGCCATTTAGATATGAACTATATGTCTTTCAAAGTATTATGTATTTCTGTGTAATATTCTTACCTATAAATAGCAAATCTAGTCCATACATTTCGGTGCTTATTTTACCTAACAGTGACAGTATTAATACTGTTGATGATTCTTTTATTCTTAGAATAAAGCTATACTCTCTAATTTTCCACCTACCTCTGGTTTTCTGCCATTAATTATTTACATTCCTCACATTCATTTAGGTTTTCATATCATACCACTCCCTACTTTTTTAAGCCATCTTATTCGTGCCCATGGTTGATTTTTTTCTTCGTGTAGCAATATCTTCTAAATTTACACATCTAGCACAAACTGCTTTTTTGAGCTTCAGAACTATGTATCCAGATGCTTAACTGACAATCCCACTTGATTATTTCAAAAGTACCTTCTGCTTGGCAAACTCATGGTCTTTTCTGCCCTTCTAATTCTCTTCCAGTGTTCCCAGTTTCTACTAATGATACCAGTCTCCATCCTTATGGTAGTCTGACACCTGTATTTCATCTATCATTTATACCCTTCCCCACAATCTAATCTATCAGTAGAGATTCTCCTAATAACATTTCTTAAATAAACTCATTGCTACTCTCCTGCAATACTGTAATTCTCCCCTGTGGTTATCCTAGACTTACCTAATATCTCTTACTTGAACCATGCTATGATTGCTGCAATTAGGAAGTCACCATAATCAGGAAACTATCATGATCATTTAGTCACTGCAACTGCTGCCAGCTCCAGAACACACCTCCCCACTGAAAGGAGCACCCAACACCCATGAAGCTAGTGGTTGAATACTAGAACCTCCTCTAACACTGCCACAGAAAAACCCTGTTTGCCAACAGATGTGGCCTTTGCCTCATTTATACATTCTCTATTATTGTGCAGCTTACTGGCCAAATCCAAGTCACTTGTAGGTTTTTGCTTTCTAGCTCCTATAATATGGGAATGTGCTCTAGAAATGTATTGTCGAATATAGTAGCCACTAGCCACATGTGGCTATTTAAATTTAAATGAGCTAAAGTTAAATAAAATTTAAAATTTAGTTATTTCATCATTCTGTGTACCTCTCAAGTGCTCAGTGGCCACATGGAGCTAGTGGCTGCCCCATTGGACAGTGCAGATCCAGAACATTTCCATCATTGCATAAAGTTATTTTGGACAATACTGGACTAGACAGAAGTTGGACTAAATATCTACTTTGTCTGCAGAGGAGTCATGACATATGGATAGGGCATACTTTGAACAGAGTCCCATAGACAGTGAAGAATAGGTGGCTTGTACTGGGATCATGGGAGTGTTTGGATTGCTGGCAAATTATATAGGAATGCTGAAGGAAAGAAAATAATTGAGGTCTACTCTTCGATTTTTAGGTTAGGTTACTCAGTAGATAATTGTGCCATTTTCCTAGAAAGAAAGAGTAAGAAGGATCAAATTTGGGGAAGCGGTGTTACTAAGCTTTTCAGTGGGAACTTAAAAAAACATAAATTGAAAGAATTCTTCTCTGTCTTCAAAGGATGTAAATTCCGTACTATGAATATTTTAGAAACTCATCTTGACAGTCCTTGAGAAAAAAGGAAAAACATAGCTGGATATTACATGTCTCTTTATATTAAAATAAAGATTTTGCCCTGAAAAATCAGTTTCAGAGAACTAAAGAAAAGCATCTGATATCATTCCATTGCACTTCCTGGTTTGCATTTTTATTTTGCAAATTGCCCATTTTTAAAAATGCTGTAAGAATTTGTTTATTAAAATTGGAGGATAATATGAGAAAACAAACCTATCTGGTAAATGTAGTGGATTCGTTTTAACATTTATTCCTTCCTTCCAATGTACGTTACTGCATGTAGTGTGGAGAGCTAATAGCTACATTTCACAGACTCACTTGTACTAAAGAAAGTATTCTGGATATAATATAGCTTTGGCCAGTTTTGGAAGACGGAAATCAAATGGAGGCTGTACTTTCTGCTTTTGCCTTTTCTCTTTGTAGTCGTGGGTGCTTATCCATTTTTTTTTTCATTGTTATGGTATGGATTTGAAACCAGTACTTTCATTGACTGTAGCCACCTTTAACACCTTTCTTACTATAGTGTTTTCTCACTCCTTTGTCACTTACTAGAGACACACCAGTGAGAAACTGGACCATTCAGCAATAAGTTAACTTCATCTAAGAAGTTCAGCTGTGGGCTTTGTGGACTATCCTTTGAGCTGACATTCAAGGGCACAGTACCTGTCTTTAAAAAACTGACAAGCCCAAGGCAGGAACCACAGTAGAAAAAAGCCCTGTAAAGGAAACTGGGTTAGATGAACAACAGATTTTAAATGTTTTCTGTATTACATCTAGAACTTGTCTGGACTGAGCTTTCAGATGAGATCATTTGGCTCTACTATTGCAAAGTGCAGCAGGCAGAGGCAGAGAAGGTAAAGTTGACATGTGACCATTTTCAAGAAATGAAACTGAGGTTTTAAGTGACTACTGAAGCACTCTCTATCTGGTACATTTTTCCCCCTTAGGTCTTCTTCAATTTGATTAAATTCATTGGGGTGACATTGGTTAACAGAGTCATATAGGTTTCAAGTGCACATTTTTCTATGATTCATGATCTGAATATTGCATTGTGTGCCCACCACCCGAAGTCCCATCATCTTCCATCACTATGCTTTTGCCCCTCTTTGCCTTTTGCTGCTCCCCCTCCCCTCGGGTAACCACCATACTGTTGTCTGTGTCTATGAGTTTCTTTTTTCATCTTTCCAAAGAACTGGCTTTTTCCTTTCCTGTTTCATCACTTTCAGCTTTCATGTTTGTTTACACATTCTTTCCTCCTGTTTTCTTTTGTGTATTTTGTTCTTTTTCTCCTTTCTTACTCTGGGCACTTTGTTTATTCATTTTTAGTTTGTCTCGTTATTAATATCATTAAAAGTTGCATGTATTTCCCTATAAGTAGAGCCTTAGCTCTCATACGTTTTGATGTAAAATATTTTTCCATTAATTTCTAGGTAGTATGTAAGTTCAACTTTTATTTCTCTATGGCTGTGTTTATTTTTAGTTTACTTGATATGTTAAATTCTATAAAAGATACATTAAAATTTTCTATCATGATTGTTTTTATGTAGTTTTCATATTTAGGAGTTGTGGTATATGTATGGATGTTGGTTTGTTTGGAGCATAAAGGTTTATGATTATTTTAACTTTTCTACCTTTTTATTATTACCTATTACCACTGTCCTGTTACATGCTTTTGACTTTAAATTCCCCTTTGTCTGATATTAAATGTCAACACTCTTGCTTTTGTTTGTTTACTTTTATCTTTGCTCATCTCTTTGTTTTCAGTCTTTTGGTTTTATTTTTAATCCATTTTGATGATCATTTATATTTTGATAAGGAAATTCAATATATTTTTATACTTACTGAAAAATAATGTTTGATTTTACTCTTTCTTATTTTTTCTATGATATTCATGATACTCTTCATTTACTTGCTGTTGTTAGCTTAGCAAAATTTCTTTTTTTGTTTGGAAATTTTGGTGTGTTTTTATGTTAAATAGTGGCTACCTTCTCATATTCAAAGATGATAATAGAACCTATATTTATTTATAAATGGATCAAAATCAAATAATGGCTGTTGCTTCACATCTTATCCTTCTTTGCCTCCTCCATTTTAAAATTATTTTTCATCTCTATTGATTTTTTAATTTATTTTTTAGTTTTTTTAAGTTTTTTATTGTTGACACAGTTACATTTATTAGGTCTAGTAATTTTTTGGTGGAATCTTTATGGTTTTCTATTTATAATATGTCATCTGCAAATAATGACGGTTTTCACTTCCTCTTTTTTGATTTGGATGCCTTTTATTTCTTCTTTTCTTGTCTAATTGCTGTGACTAGGACTTCCAGTACTATGTTGACTAAGAGTGGTGAAAGTGAACATCCCTGTCTTTTTCCTGATCTTAAGGGAAATGATATTAATTTTTTAAGTATATTTTATTGAGTATGCTATTACAGTTGTCCCAATTTTTTCTCTTTTATCACCTTCTGCCTTGCAGCCCCCTCTCTACAGCATTCTTCCCCCACCTTTAGTTCATATCCATGGGTTGTACATATAAGTTCTTTGGCTTCTCCTTTTCCCATACTGTTTTTAACCTCCCCCTGTCTATTTTTGTGCCTACCAGTTAGGCTTCTTATTCCCTGTACCTTTTTCCTCTAGTCCCCCCCTCCCCTTCCTGACTGATAACTCTCCATGTAATCTCCATTTCTGGGATTCTGTTCCTGTTCTAGTGGTTTGCTTAGTTTTTTGTTTTTGTTTTTTAGGTTTAGTTGTTCATAATTGTGAGTTTGTTGTCATTTTTCTGTTCAGAGTTATTGATCTTCTTTTTCTTAGATAAGCCCCTTTAACATTTCATATGATAAGGGCTTGGTGACGATGAACTCCTTTAGCTTTACCTTATCTGGAGAGCACTTTATCTGCCCTTCCATTCTAAATGATAGCTTTGCTGGATAAAGTCATCTTGGACGTAGGTCCTCACCTTTCATGACTTTGAATACTTCTTTCCAGCTCCTTCTTGCCTGCAAGGTTTCTTTGGAAAAATCAGTTGATAATCTTATGGGAACTCCTTTGTAGGTAACTCTCTCCTTTTCTCTTGCTGCTTTTAAGATTCTCTTCTTATCTTTGATTTTGGGTAACTTAGTTATGATGTGTCTTGGTATGTTTCTTCTTGGATCCAACTTCTTTGGGATTCTTTGAGTGTCCTGTACTTGCATGTCTAGATCCTTCACCAGATTGGGGAAGTTCTCCTTAATTATTTGTTAAAATAAGTTCAATTTCTTGCTCTCGTTCTTCTCCTTCTGGCACCCCTATGATTCAGATGTTGGAATATTTAAAGTCGCCGCAGAGGTTTCCAAACCTCTCCTCAATTTTCTGAATACTTGTTTCTTCACTGTGTTCTGGTTGGATGTTTATTTCTTCCTCATGTTCCAAATCATTGATTTGAGTCCCAGTTTCCTTCCCTTCACTGTTGACTCCCTGTATATTTTCCTTTATTTCACTTTGTATAGCCTTCATTTCTTCCTTTATTCTACAACCATGCTCAATCATTTCTGTGAACATCCAGATTACCAGTGTTTTGAACTCTGTATCTGATAGGTTGTCTATCTCCTCATTGCTTAGTTCTTTTTCTGGAATTTTGATATGTTCTCTTATTTGGGCCATATTTCTTTGTCTCCTGTTATTTTGTAAGGGGTAAAGCCTTAGGTATTCATCAGGGCGGGGCAACCCACTTCACTGTGTTGTGGTGCTGTATGTGGGGAAGGGGTCAGAGAGGGAACAATGCTACTTGCTAGCTTGCTTGGCTCTCACCCCACTTTGTGTCACTTCCCTTTGCTTCCAACAAATGGAATGTGCTCTCTCAGGTGTTGATTCCTGGTTAGGTGGACTTGTGTACATTCTCGGACCCCATGGACCTCTCCAGTGGACTCTCCTGTGAGACGGGGAGTTTCTCCCATTGCTTCAAACCCCACAGGTTTTCATATCCTGAGATTTTGAGGCTTTAGTTCCTTGCACTGGGAGCCTGGTTTGTGTGGTTTGTCTTGCTCCGCAGTTGTTCCTCCTGGCTTAAATTCACACGAGTGTGGGACCAACTGGTCTGCCTGTAACCACCTGGCCCCTCCCTTCCTTACTCCCTCAGTCCACCAGCTGCCTTGCCACCTGTCCTCTCTGCCCTGGCTTCCAGTCTCCACCCCTCCTACCAGTCTGAATGAATGTTTCTTCTTTAACTCCTCAGTTGTTGGACTTTAATACAGTTTGATTTTCTGGCAGTTCTGGTTGTTTTTTGTTTTTAAAATTGGTTGTTATCCTTCTTTTGTTTGTATGAGGAAGTGAAGTGTATCCATCTGCCCCACCGTCTTGGCTGGAACTCTGAAATGGTTTTAATTTTTGCCCATTGAGTATGATGTTGGCTGTAAGTTTTTCATATATGTCCTTTATTGTGTTGAGGTATTATCCCTCTATTCCCACTTTGGTGAGAGTTTTTTATCATAAATGGGTCCTAGATTTATCAAATGCTTTTTCTGCATTTACTGATATGGTCATGTGATTTTTATCTTGCATTTTGTTTATACGATGTATCATATTTATTGATTTGTGAATATTGTACGAGCATTGTATCCCTGGAATAAATCCCACTTGATCATGGTCTATTATCTTTCTAAAGTATTGCTGGGTCCAGTTTGCTAATAGTTTGTTGAGGAATTTAGGATCTATGTTCATCAGGGATATTGACCTATAATTTTCTTTCTTTGTAGTGTCTTTATCTGGTTTTGGAATTAGGATAATGCTGGCCTCATAAAAGAGCTTGGAAATTTTCCCTCTTCTTGAGTTTTTTGCGATAAAACTTGAAAGTTTGAGATAGGTAGGTGTTAGCTTTTGAATGTTTGTTTGGGGTGTCCAAACTTTTGGCGTCCCTGGGCTCACAGTGGAAAAAGAGTTGTCTTGGACCACACATTAAATACACAAACACTAACATAAACTGATGAGCAAAAAAAAAAAGTTTTATGTAAATTTACAATTTTGTGTTGGGCCACATTCACAACCATCCTGGGCCTCATGTGGCCTGTGGGTCGTGGGTTGAACACCCTTGGTGTTTGTTGGGAGTTTTTTGATTAGTGCTTCAAATTCATTAGTTGTTATTGGTCTATTCAGTCTATTCAGGTTTTCTGCTTCTTCCTGGTTCAGTTTTGGACGATTGCATGTTTCTAGGAACTTACATATTTCACCCAAGTTATCCAATTTGTTGGGATATAGTTGTTCATAGTATTTTCTTACAATCCTTTGGTTTTCTGTGATGTCCATTGTTACTTCTGCTTTTTCATTTCCGATTTGGTTTATTTGGGTTCTCTGTTTCTCTTTCTCTCTCTCTTTTTAGGACTCTAGTAAAAGGTTCATCAATCTTGTTTATCTTTTCAAAGAACCGGTTTTTGGTTTCATTGATCTTTTGTGTTATTTTTTTTTTTTTAGTTTCAATGTCTTTCCTTGTTTCCTTTAATTCTCTTTTCTTTTAATGCTCTGCTTGGGTGCTTTTTGTTATCTTGTCTCTTGTTGAGTTGATCCTTTGATTCATCTAACCTGCTCTTGATTCCTTCTAGTGTGTTCTAAATTTCAGATATTGTATTCTTCATATGACTGGGTTTTTTTTTTTATGTTTTCTATATCCTTTTTATTTCTTGCTGTCTCTTTGTTGTTTAAGTTCTCACTGAGATCATCCATCCTTCCTCTAAGGTCCTTGAGCATTCTTATAACCATTTTTAAAACTCTGCATCTGGTATTTTTGGTTGCTTTTATTTCATCTATTTCATTTAGTTCTTTTTCTCGGGATTTCTCACTTGGGGCATTTTTCTTTGTCTCTCCATTTTGTCTCTGTGTATTAGGTAGATCCGCTATGACTCTCAAATTTTTAATGATGGTTTTATGATGAATTTGTGTTGTTGGGCTCAGTGGCACAATCTTCCAGATTACCTAAGCTCCATGCTCCAGGAATGTTTCTTGTGGGTTATGTGTACCCCTTGTTGTAGATGAGTCCTGAATGCTGTTAGCCCTTCCATGGATAGAGTTATATCTTCAGGCTGGGTGACCATAAGGGTAAGCCCCAACCACCATGTATGAGACACTGTACAGGAGCTATCCCACAAGGAAGAGTTGTTTCCAACAGGGTGTGGTGCCTGTTGGAATCCCTCTTCGGGTGTGCCTCTTGTGTAGCTAGTTGGGTCAAGGTCTTGTGTGGTCTGAGCCTACCACTGGTTGTATTGGTTCTGGGTTCACTTGGGTGGGATTCAGGTGCAGGTCAAGGTCAGATGTTGTATGTAATTGGCTTTGGGCTGCCTGTCCGTAGCTACCTCACTGTTCACTGTTTGTGTCTGCTTTTACTGAACCTGAGTGGGCATGGGAGGGACCAATCTGTGTAAAAGTGTCGGCTTCTAGGGCTGGAGTCAGATCTGCAAAAGTACTGAGGCTTCCTGAGGTTCGCTTCTACATGTCAGTTATTTTGCCTCCCCCTGAGGTTACCTGGTCTTCCTGCAGAGAATTCCAAAGAATGGATGAGCCCAGGCTAGCCTGGGTCCACAGACCCTTCCACAGATTGAGAGCTTGGTAGTGCGGGGCAACTAGGGTCAGAGCTAGTGGGTCCGCTACTTGAGCACCACACAGTCAAGCACTCGGTGAGAGGAAAGTGGCCCCTGCTTCAGAGGCAAACCCCTCAGTCTCTGCTGGAGTCTGCAACTCTAATTCCCCGTAAGGGGGCTTGCTGCAGGTTCACCCAGGGTGCAGCCAGCCATTACTTCTGCAGTAGTAAGCTAAGCTGCCCAGCTCAGCTGCTCAGGGGGATAGATCAAAAAATTCTCCCTTTGAGGATTACAGCAGCCCAGCCCACAGGAGGGACTAAGCACTTGTCCTGGTCCCAAACAGTAGCCTCTAAGGGTCTCCTACTTTAAGTGTACACCACTGAGCCTCTCTCATTTTCCCCCATGGAACTGTGCCCAGTGGGGGTTTCAGGACTTGGCAGAGCTGATCCAAACAGTCTCCCATACTGGGTGGCACCCAAAAGTTTTTTGGAAGAGGGTGGGCACTTTTCCTTCCTGGGGTAGCTGAGACTGAACTTGCAGGGGAGATTGGATTTGCCTCCTCGCATAATGTATCCACATAGCCCAGAACTCATTCATCTGGTTCCTGGACAAGAGCCTCCCCAGGAGACACAGTTTGAAAATCCCAGCTTTGCGTGGCTCCCCAGTCCATCTTGCACTGCTGACCCAGCAGGATGGGGCTGATGGCCTCAGTTCTGCATGGAACTCCAATCTCTCCACGTGGCTGGTCTCAGTAGGACAGGGTAGAAAGTCCCTGCTTTGCACAGCTCCCCTGTACTGCGAAACCCAGCAAGACGAGCCAAAAGTCCCAACTTGTGCGGCTCCTCTGCACCATGGAACTCAGCAGGATGGATGTCCTGAGTGTGAGTTCGTGATATAGTCTTTCCTATAAGTTAACCAGGCAACTGCTCAACTAGCTGCCTGCTGAGCAACCCAGCACCAAGGAATAGACAAGAGTCACACACAGTAACTATGCTATTCACTCAGCTTTTATTGAATGCAGGTTTGTTCAAAGTAGAACATCAACTGCATTAATATCCTACTCATACTCTAACAATCTAAGAGAATTATACATCCACAGCAATCAATGGGGGATGATGAACCTGAGTCCCAGGAGGGACACAGGCCCAGGAGATAGCATGGTGGGCAAGGGAGTCATCAGCATCTTGCAGGGAATGATCTCTAGAGCCAAGTGGGCAGCAGGGCAGACAAAGTTTCCAGTCCATCTGGGCAGAGCCGCTGGTGGCCAATGCCACGTGTGATCAGTGTGGCATGGAACAGCTCTCTGGTATGTGGAGCTCAGCTCTCTCAGCAGTGGTCTGGAGCCTGCCTCAGTTATGCCTTGAAAATGGTGTATTCCACCCTTCTGAGTCTTTTTGATAAATGTCTTGGCACCCTTGATGCCAAGTGGCGAATTTGTCCAGGAGCCTATGGGTGGTACATGGCTGTTCTGCTTGACACCCCTGCTAGTAAGTGGGAATTTCCCCAGGAGCCTATCTATGGGTGGTCCTGCTCTGTAGACATGGCTGTTCTGACTACCTGTGCAGATATCTTAGGTGTGTGTCCTTCGCCAAATGTGTCTACTCTGACTTAGGAGTAGACTTAGTTTCCCTCTTGAATCAAAGCGTCGTGGCTGACTGACAGCCATTTTTGTTGCCATGAATGGTTCCACTGTGTTTTATATACTTTATGCTATCTTGATCAGACCAATGCCATTTTATTGGTCCTGCTCTCCACAATGGGGCAGGCTGAGTGACTCAACAGGCTGGGGGAGGGGCACTGGCTTTGTGCTTGAGGTAAGGGAGACAGGATTTCTTTCCCAAGCCACACGGTTTAATCACTGTCTGGGTCTTCACCAAAAGCTCCCCAGAAAAAAAGAGGGGACCCCTTCAAGTCCTGGGTGTAGCCAGCATACCCCTTTGTGCAGGACCTTACCCGGGTAAGGCAGTTGGAGTTTGGACTGTGAACTCCTCAGGCCAGTGCTCTAACAACAGGAGTGCTCTTCCTTGGCAGAGGAGGGGGAGTGCAGTCTGAGTCTCCCAGGAGGACTGAATCCCCACTGATTTCACTGCTAGATGCTACATGGACTGCTGTTCCTACATCTGTTGCTCTGGGTTGAGGATCCCTGTATGGGACTTAGACCTCTCGCTTCTAGGGGGAACTAGTTTTGCAGCTGCAGTGTTCGTTTGAGCTGCACACCTGAGTGCAGAGGCTATCCCTTTCCGAAATTCCACCCTTCTTACAAGTCTCTGTGAGGCTTCTTTTGTAATCCTTGGTTATGATATTTTAGTTCAGCTAGCCTTCTTTTGGTTGTTCAGGTCGATTGCTCTGTAATTTAGCTGTAAATCCAGTTTGGGGCCTGGAGCAGATGGGTACAACTTCTACCTACTTTGCAGCCATCTTGGAATTCTCTGTCCTTTTTTTAAATTCTAAGCTATTATTAGGTTGTTTCTTATGGCATATCTCTTATGTTTCAAGAACCCTAACTAAACACACTTAGCAAATAACCAATCAAAATGTATTTAGATTATATGTTGTGTGACTTATTGTTCACCATTGTACCACTGTATTTTTTGCTTTGTATTATTAATATATAAAAACACACACAGAATAGTTTAATGATCCCCCATATTTAAGATGTCAACATTTTGCCACATTATCCTTTTTTCCTGAATATTTCAACATGAATATCAGCATACAATATTATGCATCTCTTAAAGACATTTTCCAATTAGCCATGATATAATGACCCCACCCAATAAAATTAATAATAATTCCTTAATAGCATCTACTAGTCCTTATTCAGATATTCTCTCAAAATGTCTTTTTATTTTGGTTTTGTTTGAATCAGAGACCAAACCAGGTTCATATATTACATCTGGTTGTTCTGTCTCTCAAATATCTTTGATATAGAACTGTCCCTCTCACTTTTACCCCCTGCCATTGACTTGTTAAAGAGATCTCATTTCAAGATAAATTAGTTGCAAAATATAGCCTAAGATAACTAATCTGATTACCAGAAATAATGATTGTGTCTTGTGAATGGTCGATCTCAGGTTCCTGCCAACTTGGCACCCCAGTAATTAGGTACCAGAAGCAGCTGTCTCTTGAGACTGCAAACTGTTTATCTACATTTTGGAGAATGTTTACCTTTTTAATCTTAAGGGGAGGGCAGAGGTGTGTCCAACTTAAATTAACATGTTATTAAGTCAGATTTATTTAGATACAAGTTGAAAGTAAGAGAACAGCATACATTTCTCTCTCTTTTCTTTTTTTATCCTCACCCAAGAACTTGCTTACTGATTTTAGAGAGAGAGGAAGGAAGGGAGAAAGAGGAAAGAAGCATCTGTGTGAGAGAGAAACATTGATCAATTGTTTCTTCTTTGTGCCCCAACCAGGGACCGAACCTGCAACCTAGGCACGTGCCCTGACTGGGAAACGAACTTGTGACCTTTTAGTTTACAGGATTACACTCCAACCAGCTGAGCCACACCAGCTAGCGCCATTCCTTTTACTGCACTAGAAATGATCTGATTTGTCACCAAATCATTCTCGCTGACCTTGACTCTCAAAGGCTAATAAGATAAATATTTTATATGAGCATTAGTAACCAGAATTTTGATGTACACTAACCTATCATTGCTGTGTGTGTGTGTGTGTGTGTGTGTGTGTGTGTGTGTGTGTGTGTGTTTAAGGCTAAGAAAATAAAATGAAAGCAATAATCTTACATAAATCTGAAAAGATTTGACCAAAGGCAGTTAACTTTAACAGTGATCTGTGTGGAAGAACTCAGAGCTTTCCTTGCTTCTTTTTCAGCAGATTAGCCATAGAAGCCCAGCCTTAAAATTTATCATGAAGTAAACTACTTTATTCTATTTATTTATTTTTACCATGGAAAATAAGTATTTTTTAATTGTCCTGTTTCAATTTATGTTAAATTTTATATTACCTGGTATAAAATCCCATAGTCCTGAAGGTATGATGAATACAAATGTCCTGCCTTATCCTCCTGGTCCGCTGAAGGAGCGGACCAGGACAACTTCCTTTAAATATCTTATTATTTAGTTTTTCTACTGGTAAATGCACTTGTACACAGTCACGTGGTTTATTGTTTATTTTTTGTTGGCTTTTTGGGAGGGGCAGAGGAGAGTGGACTCTGTTGACTGATACATTTAAGTGAAAAGCCCAGGATAAAAGGAACATAGTCATTCTTAAGAGTTTATCTTGAGCTTTTAATTAGTAATATCAGATATGAAAATGACTCAAGGGCCACATTAGAAAGATTACGTAGAAATACTTACTTTGAGGCTGTTAATCTTGAGTAGTAACTCTACTTAAGATTTGAGGATGTTAGTTAAATAAGAGTTTCAAGTCCTTCAACTATATACCTAATATATACCTAAATATATACTTGTATAACTATAGTTTTCCTTCCTTACTGAATCTGATAGCCAGTAATATGTTCTCTTGGATTTAATATCCTTGAGTTTTTTCAAGGCAATAGGAAGTTTAATTAAGAGTTTTCTTTGGTCAGATCCTGAATAAGGTCTTCTGATTTTTGCTTTGGTTAATTAGTCATGTATTTTCTCCATCTGGAAAACCTTACCAAAAAAAAAAGTGAGTCACACATTTACTGATATTTACCAACTCACTCTAAATAGAATGAATTTTAGATTGGCAGTCCGTTGATATAAATCAGGGGTCAACAAACTACAGTCCATAACTTAAAATGAGCTACTACCTATTTTTCAAAATAAAATGTTATTGGGAAACTGTCACACCCATTTGTTTATATATTGCCTGTGGCTGCTTTCACACTACAATGGCAGAGTTGAATAGTTACAACAGAGACTTTGGCCTGCAACACCTAAAATACTGAATATTCACTGTCTGACCTTTGCAGAAAAAGTTTGCCATTCCCTGACATAAAGTAAAATGAGAAATTTCTCTTGGGTTACTTAAGGCAAAGTTTTCAGTGCTCTTACTTTGCAGAACTCTTTGAGGATAGAGATTGTATTTGTTTACCATTATATCCTCAATGCTTGCATGTAGTAGGTACTCAATAAATATTGCCAAATCAGTAAATTTAAGAAAACCTCAATCTGTTTTACTCTCCTCAGTTCTCTAGTCCTCATGGGCTAATGCATGAATCCAAATAAACAAGTCACATTTGCCAAGTGTTAAAATGGAGGAGAAATTGTGACTTTCGAAAAGCCTGCATTTTATAATAATAATTTTATTCACTCAGCACTAACTATATGATAAGCACATTATTCATAATTTAAACACCACAGCAATCTTTTAGGTGTTGTACAACTATCATACCCATTTTACAGATGAGAAATTGAGACTTAGACCAGTTAATTTGTCCAAAATCACATGGCTAGTATGTGGCTTATTTATGTTTAAACCCACACATTTTAAGCATCTCTGTGTTGAGCTGCATCAGATCAGGGTTTATTCAGGTTGTAGTAGCATGTATTGGTACTCCTTTCTTTTCATGTCTGATATTCATTGTATGGATAACATACCTATATCACATTTTGTTTGTCCATTTATTAGTTGGTGGATATTTGGGTTGTTTCCACTTTTTGGGTGTTGTGAATAATAGTGCTTCGAACAATTTGTGTACAAGTTTTTGTTTGAACACCTGATTTCATTCTCTTTAATAAATACCACAGAGTGTAATTACTATATCATGTGGTAATTCTACATTTATGTTTTAAAGGAATTACTAAATTTTTGCACAATGGCTACAAAGTTTTAAGTTTTGATAAAGTACAATGTCTATGTTTTCTTTTTTTGCCTATTCTTTTGATGGCATAGCTAAGAATCCATTATAAAATCCAACATCCTGTAGATTTACCCCTGTGTTTTCCTCTAAAAGGCATATAGTTTTGGCCCTTACATTTAGGATTTTGATTCATTTTGAGTTAATTTTTGAATATTAGATGAGCCTAAGGGTCCAACTTCATTTTTTGTATGTGGATATCCAGTTGTCTTAACATCATTTGTTAAAAAGACTATAATTCCTCTGTTGAATGATCTTGGCACCCTTGTTCACTATAGATGAATAGGTTTATTTTTGGACTTTGAATTCTTCTATTGAGTTATATGTTTAACGTATGCCATGAACACACTGTTCAATTATTATAGCTTTATTGTAGGTTTTGAAATCAGGATGTATAAGTCCTCCAACTTTGTTTTCAATGTGTTATAGCTCTTCTGGGTCTCTGGCATTTCACCGTGCATGTTAGGATAATTATTTAGATTTCTGCAAAATGCTAGGTAGGATTTTGATAGGATTTGCATTAAATCTGTAGATGAACCTGGGAAGTATTGCCACCCTAATATTAAGTCTTTCAATCCATGAATGTGGATGTCTCTCCATTTATTTAGATTTTCTTTCATTTCAGCAATGTTTTATAGTTCACAGTGTACAAATATTACACTTCTTTTGTTAAACTTATTAAGTATTTTATTCTTTTTGATGCTATTGTACAGGTCTTATTTTCTTTATTTTCATATTTTGTAATCACTAGTGTATAGAAATACAACTAATATTTTTATGTTAATCTTATATCCTTACTATATCATTAAAATGTCCATACTAACCAAAGCAATATATAGATTCAATACAATTCCTATCAAGATACCCATAACATATTTTACAGCACTAGTATTAATATTTGAAAAATTTATATGGAAACAAAAAGATCCCAAATAGTGACAGCGATCTTGAGAAAGAACAGCAAAATTGGAGGAATCATGCTATCTGTATTAAACTATACTCTAAGTTCATACTAATCAAAACAGCATCATACTGGCATAAAAACAGGCACAAAAATCAATGGACCAGAAAAGAGGACCCAGAATAAACCTTCATCTTTATAGTCAATATTTAATAGAGGAGGCAAAAACATACAGTGGGCTACAGATAATTTATTCAATAAGTCATGTTGTCAAATTGGACAGATAAATGCAGAAAAAAGAAACTACACCACCCTCTTACTGCCTCATACAAGAATAAATTGAAAATGGATTAAAGACTTAAATATTAGACCCCAAACCAAAAAATCCTAGAAGAAAACAGGCAGTGAAATCTCAGATGTTGCTCCTAGCAATATTTTTTCTGACATATCTTCCCAGGCAAGGGAAATAAAAGAAAAAATAAGCAAATATGATTACATCAAACTAACAAGCTTTTGCACAGCAAAGGAAACCATTAACAGAATATAAAGACAGCCCACTTAATAGGAGAACATAGTTGCTGATACATTTGCTAAGGGATTTATATCCAAAACAAATAAAAAAGTCATACAACGTAGCACCAAAAAAAAAAATCCAATTGAAAAATTGAATAAGGGACTGAATAGACACTTCTCTGAAGAGAACATACAGATGACCGATGGACACACATATGAAAAGATGCTGAACATCACCAATCATCAGAGAAATGAAAATTAAAACCATGATGAGATATCACCTCACACTGTTAGAATAGCTGTCTTCAATAAATCAACAAACAAGTGATGGAGGAGGATGTGGAGAAAAGGGAACTATTCTGCATTGTTGGTAGTAATGCAGATTGGTGCAGCCAATGTGGAAAGCAGTGTGGAGTTAACTGAAGAAAATTTAAATGTAACTGCTTTATGACCCAGCTGTCCCATTCTGGGAATATATATGAGGAATCCTGAAACAGTAATTGAGAAGAATATGTGTACCTCTGTGTTCATTGCAGCATTACTTAACAATAGCCAAGATCTGGAAGCAGCCCAAGTGTCCATCAGTAGTTGAACACATAAAACACCTGTGGTATATTTATACAATGGAATACTTTCCGCTGTAAAAAGGAAGACAGTTTCACCCTTTGCTACCGCATGAATGGACCTGGAGAACATTATGCTAAGTGAAGGTAGCCAGTCAGAGAAAGAGAACTACCAATGATTTCACTCATATGCAGAATCTAATGAACAAACTGAACTAACAAACAAAATACAGATAGACTCATAAATAGAGAGAGCATTCTGACAGCTCAGGGGTGGGGGTTGGCAGTGGAAGGATTAAGCAAAAAAGAAAAGGTATTCATGGACATGGGAAACGGTGTGGCAAATACAGGGGGGAAGAGGGTTAGGCAGAGGTGCAAAAGGGTTTAGGGATGATCAGTGGTAATGGAAAAATTACAATAAAAATGTATTACTAAAAATTTAAAATAAAATTTTAAGTAATAAAAAAATGATTTATTCCTCAAATTTCATGACATCTCTAGTTTCAATCTCAAACAGTCTTAATGTCAATGGAAAAAAGTTCTCTAGATCTTTTCAAGTTCCCTTCAGAGTACAGTTTTTGGCTTGTTGTTGAATATGTTCTTTTAACAAGTACACAGGTATCTTTTAGGGAGACAATACAGTGGACAGTGGCACTTTTCATACATGCCAAAATATGTTTTAACATTTTTAAAATTTATTTTTTGACTCATTGTTTGCTTACAAATGTATTGTTTAATTTCCACATATTTCTACATATTTGTGAATTTTTCCAATTTCTTTCTGTCATTGATTTCTAATTTTATCCCATTGTGGTTGGAGAACTTAGTTTGTATGATTCAAATCTTTTAAAATTTATTGATACTCAGACTGTGGTCTATATCTGGTCTGTCGTAGAGAATGTTTCAAGTGTATTCTGCTGTTGGATGGAATGTTACAGATACTTGTTTTCTATTAGGTAGCGTCTATTGGATATCTGTTAGTATCTATTAGGTAGCTTCAATTGATTTATATTGTCAAGTTTTCTGTTTTCTGTCTTAATATTCTGTCTAATTTCTTTAGTCGTTATTGAAAGTGGGATGTTCAAATTTCCAGCTATTGCTGTACAAATAGTCTATTCTCCCTTTTAATTCATTTAAGTCTTTGCTTTATTTAGGTGTAGGTTGTTGTTAGGTACAACCTACACCTATGTATGAAAAATACTCATTTTTATAACTATTATATCTTCTTTGTTTAAAAAAAGATTTTATTTATTTACTTTTAGAGAGAGGGAAAGGCAGGGACAGAGAAATGGAGAAAAACATGGATGTGAGAGAGAAACATTGATCAGTTGCCTCTCACACATGCCCCTACCAGAGATGGAACCCACACTCTAAGCATGTGCCCTGACAGGGAATCATACTGATGAACTTTTGGTTTATGGGATGATGCCCAACCAACTGAGTCACACTGTTCAGGGCTGCTTTATCTTCTTGATGGATTGACCTTGATGGATTGACCTTTTTGTCATTATACAGTGTCTTTGTCTCTTAACAATTATCTGAAGTCCATTAAGCTTTTTGCTTTGTTATTATAGCCATTCCACTCTCTTTTGGTTACTGTTTGCATTTAATATTTTTTCCATCCACTCACTTTCAATGGTATTTTGTTCTAAAATGTATCTCTTGTAGAAACCATGTTGTTGAATTGTGTTTGTACCTAGTCCATTCTAGTTAGTACTCTCTGGCTTTTAATTGGAGAGTTTAATCCAATTACATTTAAAATAATCACGGATATGGATAGACTTATTTTTGGCACTTGCTCTTTTCCATATGTTTTATGTCTTCTGTGTTCCTCAATTCCTTCTTCACTTATTTCTTTTGTCTCAGATCTCATTTTCTAGGGCATCATTTTATTTTATTTTTTTGTTTCCCTTATTACAATAGATTTTTTTAAAGTGTTTGCCATGGGGATTACAATTAACGTCTTAAATTACAGCAATCTAATTTAAATTAATACCAATTTAGTTTCAATCATAAAAATTGCATTTTCTACATAGCTGTTTTCCTTTCTTATGTAATTAATGTTGCACATTACATCTTTATACATCTATGCCTGTGGACATAGATCTGTTATTATTTTACTTATGACACAGATTTATAATTATTGCTCTAGTATTTATTTAGTGATCTTTACCAGTGTTCTTTATTTTGCATATGGATTTGAGTCACTTTTTAGTATTTTTTTCTTTCATCCTGAAGGGATTCCCTGGAGCATTTCTTGTAGAACAAGTGTACTAACAGTGTACTCTCAATTTTTAATTGAAATATCTTGATTTCTTTATATTTTTGAGAGACAGTTTTGTTGGATATAGAATTCTTGGTTAATACATATTTTTAGCACTTTATATATGTCATTTTAGTACCTTCTAGTTTCCTTGGTTTTGATAAGAAATTAGCTGATAGTATTATTGAGAATCACTTGTACATTATGAGTTGTTTCTCACTGCTTTCAGGATTCTCTCATGAAAAGATTCCCTTCAGGAATCCCCCTTTCAGGGTTCTCATTCCCTGCTTGAGCACAGCCTAAGGAACAGGCAGTAGTGAGAATTTAGGGTCTTCTCAGAAGGCTCTAAGTACTTTTTCTGAGTAATGTACGCCACCTTGGGTATGCACGTGATCTGATCGTTTCCAAGGAATATGTGGAGCTTTTCAAAGCCCATATTTCCAAAGCATCTTACTCTCCGATCTTTTTTCCAGGCTTTTTGTTGTGTGTATTGTATGCTCCAATAGCTATCTCTTGCCTGTTTGGCACCAGCTTACAAATTTACCTTTAAATGTTTTTGACAGATGTCCTGGTTAGTTGCCTCTTTGCCCTGGAAGAGTCCTGTGTTTGATAAAGTAAGGGTAGTCCTTTACACAATTTGTCAGGGAGCCAATGACAGACCAAACAAAAAAAACACAGTTTTGTTTTTTAAGAACAAAGTCTGCTTTGATCCTCCAGCACTAGGAACCCACACCAAGAATTCAGATTGTCATCTTCAAGACCCTACCTGATAATGAGCTACCTTTTTCTTGACTGAGTGCCTGCCTGATTGCTGTAATACTTTGACTTGCTTGCACAGTTCAGATAAAGTTAATTTGGACAGTTTTTACCAGATTATTTATTGTTTGTTTTCAGGGCAAGGTCCTTGGAGTTCCCTACTCTTCCATTTTTTGCTAATGTCCCATTGCATTGTTACAATTTTGACAAACATATTGCTTTCATAGTTTTTTTTTAAAGAATGAATGACCATATGTCTTTTCTTTACAGAAGTTATCCAAGTATTAAGACAATTCATGTCTTCTTGTCAAAGAACCTTATCCAGTTTAGAAGGAAAAGAATTCTGGCAATTAAACTCAGTGGATCTTCTGATGTCTACAGTATTAAAGATGGCTAGTCTATCCATATCCGTGATTATTTTAAATGTAATTGGATTAAACTCTCCAATTTTTTATTTCTCTGCAAGCCAGAGAGATAAAAAATCTAATCTATTAAGTATAGGAGATATATGTTCTAACATTCAAGTTTCTAGTAGAAGTATGATGTAAAATGTGTTAGAAAACCTAACACACATCAGGGTCTTTACTTTTATTTATTTATTTAGGGATTTTTAAAGTATTTTTTATTGATTATGCTATTACAGTTCTCCCAATTTTCCCCCCTTTATCCCCCCTCCACCTTACCCCACAACCCTGCAACATTCCCCGCCTTAGTTCATGTCCATGGGTTGTACACATAAGTTGTTTGAGTCCTCTGTTTCCTATACCATTTTTATCTCTCCCCATCTATTTTATGCCTACTAATTGTGCTGCTTCTTCCCTGTACCTTTCCCCTGCCTATTCCTCCCTTCCCCCTCCCCACTGAACTCCCCCTGTGTGATGTCCACTTCTCCGATTCTGCTCCTGTTCTGGTTGTTTGCTTAGTTTTGTTTTCATTGTTTTTCTTTTTTTTAGGTTCATTTGTTGATAGTTGTGAGTTTGTTGTCATTTTATTGTTTGTAGTTTTGATCTTTTTCTTAGATAAGTCCCTTTAATGTTTCGTATAATAAGAGCTTGGTGATAATGAACTCCTTTAACTTGACCTTATCTGAGAAGCACTTGATCTGCCCTTCCATTCGAAATGAAAGCTTTGCTGGATAGAGCAATCTTGGATGTAGTTCCTTGCCCTTCATGACTTGGAATACTTCTTTCCAGCCCCTTCTTGCCTGTAAGGTCTCTTTGGAGAAATCAGCTGACAGTCTGATGGGAACTCCTTTGTAGGTAACTGTCTCCTTATCTCTTGCTGCTTTTAGGATTTTCTCTTTGTCTTTAATCTTGGGTAACTTCATGATGATGTGCCTTGGTGTGTTCCTCTTTGGTCCAACTTCTTTGGGACTCTCTGGTCTTCCTGGACTTCCTGGAAGTCTATTTCCTTCACCAGATTAGGGAAGTTTTCCTTCATTATTTGTTCAAATAAGTTTTCAGTTTCTTGCTGCTGTTCTTCTCCTTCTGGCACCCCTATAATTTGGATATTGGAATGTTTCAGGTTGTCCCAGAGAATCCTCAGCCTCTCTTCACTTTTCTGGATTTTTGTTTCTTCATTCTGATTCAGATGGATGTTTATCTCTTCCTTTTGTTCCAAATTGTTGCTTTGAATCCTGGTTTCCTTCTTGTCACTTCAATGTTCCCTGAATATTTTCCCTTATTTCATTTTGGGTATCTTTCATTTTTCGACCAAGCTCAGTCCTGTGAGCATTTTGATTACCAGGGTTTTAAATTCTCCGTCAGATAGGTTGGCAATCTCCTTATCACTTAGTTCTCTTACTGAGGTTTTGCTCTGTTCTTTCATTTGGGCCATATTTCTTTGTCCTGGCGCAGCTGATTGGTTGTTGGGGTCTTTACTTTTAAAAAAAACATTGACCATATTCACACTGTAGTTGTATGGAAGTTTTCCATATAGTTTATCAGATCAATAAGAACGTAGCCATTCTCACTGCCTTTCCAAAGCTGTAGCCCCTTGTGAAATGACTAGCCCAAATCTAATTGAGTCTAAAGAGCCAACATAGAGAGCTCTGAATATGATGCAGTATTTTCTGGGTTTGAATTCTATTTTCATGTATTTACCGGGAGTATGAACTTAAGCAAATTATGTACCCTCTTTTTGCCTCACTTACCTCACCAGTGAAATGGGCCTGATAACAATACTTATACTTATTTATACTTATGCATGGCTTTGTTAAAAGAATAAAATAAGTTAATATTCATTAAGTAATTAACTAAAATTTAATACATGCATAATGCAGTTTGAGTTGCAACTTGTCTAGAGCATGTCTTTGTAGGGAAATCTCTGAAGTTTTCAGTTCTATCCATGTAGGGTGGAGCTTATTGATGAGATAACCTTACTGAGCAAATTCTTAAGAGGAAAATAGTCAGGCAAGACTGGTCTGTAGCTGAGAGGCTCGTTCCTTAGTCAGGACAAAAAGGACAAAACTGTATGTACAACTGGGTGCAAAACAGATCGTTACACATTTATGGGAACAGCCTCCTAACATGTAATGATCTGGGCACCTAAAAGGATGGGCCAAGATAGTGAGAGATAAAGCTAAAAGGATTGGAAAAGACAGATGATGAAGACACTTGGGAGTTATTGCAGAATTTGAAATAGGAGAGCCATCTGGTTACACAGGGTACATACTGTGGGAAAAAAATTGGAGGATTGGGGTCATCATAGCAAGACTGAAATAAGGGAAATGCCTTACGAGACTATTTATTTAGTCATTTTTATTGTTAAGTAAGTTATAGGTGCTCCATAATGAGTGTGTACTGATTTTGTAACTCAAGAAAATACATAAGCTCCTACTTCGTAAGAAATCTACTTTTGAAATTTCTCTATGACATAGTCACAATTTTTAATAAAATCTAAAATTGAAGTCTCAAATAATTATTCATTTGACATGACCTCTTTGCTCAACAAAATTTCATCACAGATTTTTAGTAAGTAATTATCATTTTCTACTACCTGTTATCTATTATTTAGGTATAGGAAATACATCAGTTCCATTTAACAAATTAGAATGAAAATTATAACCATATTACCTACAAAACTTACTCTGTTAATTTTATAGCTCCTTACCTCTCCACAAGTCACAAAACTTTTCACACCTAAGTTAAAACTGTTAAGTTGATTGATAGCCTGTAGCAATAAGCTCCAAAATAGTAATGAAAATAATGGTTTATACAGTAAAGCTTAACAGACTAATTATATGTAGTCTTATTTTGCCTCTTATCAACTTTATTTCTTTAACACTTATTTAGTCCCAAGTATATAGATTTTGGTTTGTTTTGGTGTTTTAGTCCTTTTAACTTTTTAGTAGTTTTAGAAATTAATTGGACAAATATTCAGCTATAAAATGATATAAAATTTAATAAGAAACTTTATTATCAGTTGTCCCACTATGGACAAGTTAGTTATTGGAATAACTTTTAAATTTAGTGGAGATGGTTTTAAAGCCAACTTGGCAGTGCATTCTTTACTATTGTATTTTATTATTATTTGTTGTTGTCTTTTGTAATGGCCATGTAAAATGATGTTCTCTGCGTCTACCCGTGCACACAGGATTACGTGAGATCTAACTTCAATATCCACTTAATCCAAAGTAGTCTTACTGAACTATCAATGACCTTTTAAATATATTTAAACTATAATAGTAATATATACATAGTGGGCAAATTTATTTCTGCAAACCAGACTCTGGACACCTCTAAAGACAATCTTTAAAGTACAGAAAAAAAGGCGTTAAGTACAATATACACAACTACTTTTAATTATAATTATTTTGGATAAATTCAGATTTAACTACCTTCATAGAGACATACTTATGACATGTGAAATTGACATTCCATAGGTTGTTGTCTGATGGTAAATTTAATGTAATTAATAATGAAGAAACCACATATGGTAAGCCTGGAATTCAGAAACTGGCCTTAAGATTCTCTAAATAAAGACATTTGAAGGCACACAGATGTATTAATTTTTAATTTGTTTCTTTTTGATCTCCTAATTACTGAAAAAGATTTATTGGTTAATTTTAGGAAGGCAAGTGTTTGAAAAGTTTTGCCAAATACTGTCTTCTTTAAATGACTGTATGGTAATGAAAAGTTAAGAGAAGAGCCAAATTAGACTGAGTAATTGTTCAGTCATGTGGGGCAGACCAGTTGCATAGCCTGGTTGTTAGACTGATTGCTCAAATTACATTGCCTGGGGTCCTGCACTTGGTTGGCTGTCATCTCAGATCTTAACAAGGTTCTGGGAATTTCTTCTTCTGACAAAGTTTGCTTTGTGTTTTTCACCTCCCCCCACCACCTCCAGGATGCTTCATCTGCAGACATTAGAAAAGCATATCGTAAGCTTTCATTAACTTTGCATCCAGACAAGAATAAAGATGAAAATGCAGAAACTCAGTTTAGACAAGTAAGTGAAATATGCTGTTATATTTTGTGACAAATTTATAAAGGTTTATGGTAGAAATAGTAACTTATATGTAAAATAATTCCATTTGAGAATGAGGATGTAGTTTAGAAATTAATGTATATATGTTACTCAGTTTTTTACAAAATGTTTTTACCAACATTTTTATGTTAGAATCTCTAAATTCTTGGAGAGTCGTAATTTTTTGTCTAAATTACCGTTTTTGCTTTTTAAAAGCACATTTTAAGATAATTATTATTTTTGCATCTTTCACAGATTTATTTTGGTATAAGCATTGTTAACCTTGTAAGGTGCTACTGAAAACAAAATATTACTTATAATTAAGGTTTTATCGGTGCATTGTATTTATGAACACTTAAGTTTTTCTGCATGTACATTATAATATATTCACCTTCTTAAGTGATTTCTTATAGTTCAGAGTATTTTTATTTTAAAGTAATGCTTCTGTTTTAGTTGGTGGCCATTTATGAAGTTTTAAAGGATGATGAACGAAGGCAGAGGTGAGTGTTTATTTCTACTTTCGAATTAAGATGTTATAGTTTGATGTCTCAGTTTTTATAGGGAAAAATCATCATATTAAACAGTTTATTATAAGTTTTTCATTTTTGTTCCTTCCAAGAAATGCAATGTTTTTAAAATGTATGTTTAGAGCAGAGTTAATTTATATTGAAAATTCACTAGGTTGACTCAATACTTACAGACTTTAGGATCATGAGTTAGAATGTTAGCAAGTCATGACTTCATTAAATAAGATTTTTAACAAGTGTTTAGGCCTCGGGAAATACAAATACCACTTGATTTCAAACATGTCAGTTCATTTTTGATACATCAGTAATAGCACCTATCTGTGCCTAGTGGTCCTTTTTCTTCTTTCCTGTTCCTTAAATGTTTTGTAATTAGGCTGGTGGTGATATTCAAATTATTACCATCTCTTGATGTTTCCTTACAAAATAATAAACCCAGTTTGTGAGTGAGAGAACAGACTTATATGAGTGTGTAGAAGATAGGAGTGAAAGAAAAATATTTGCCTCCTTCCTTTCCCTTCCCTTCCTATGTTCCAGTGATTCTGCTTTTAGGGTTAGTTAGTGGAAGCAGCCTCTCACTTGGAGACTTCTCCATGCCCTCTTCAGAAGAGTAGTAATATATTTATACAGCAGTTTACAGTACCAGTGACTTAAGAGGAGACAGCAGAGAGGCCCCTTTTTTCTACTTCAGACTCTGTGGAATGCAGACAATATTGTGATGGGCTTCAGAGCTTTTTCAGTCAGGCTTACAGTGAGAAATACATTTCATATCATGCCTCAGGACAGACAGACACATGAAACAAATTTCACAAAACACTTTTGAGTGAAATAGACTGATATTTTCTATTCTAGGCTAGGCTAGACTAAGTCATTTTTCCTTTTAAAACAATGCTAGTCGTGGTCAACTAAATCAATTTCATGAGCCACTAGTGGGCCACAATCCACAGTTTGAATATTGCTCTACAGTAAAATAGTACCTTTAAAGAAAAAAGTGTATTTGAGATTTTAGGCTAAGGCCAGCTAGTATTCTTAAAGACAACCCCCCAGAATTATTCTATGTGACATTTTGAATCTTTCTTCAAATATATTA
Source organism: Trachops cirrhosus (assembly GCA_028533065.1). Classification (NCBI taxonomy): domain Eukaryota; kingdom Metazoa; phylum Chordata; class Mammalia; order Chiroptera; family Phyllostomidae; genus Trachops; species Trachops cirrhosus. Next base: position 54,161,565 of record CM052538.1, read on the forward strand.
TGTGGAATTATTCTATATCCTAAAAGTTAGCTACCACTCTTGGTTCTCATCCTAACTCTTTAATTTGAATACCTCAGTTTGGCAGATTGCAAAGCAAGGATTCAAGATATGCTCTTGAAGTGTTCTTTGCTTTATAACAAGGGCTGGCATTGGTCCAGATACCATGGCCAACATTCCTCTGGTTTGAGATAATCCATAGTGTTGAAAGAGTCCTAGAAGTATGTTGAAAGAAGTGTTGCTCACTCTGTGCATATTTTCTAGTTGGTTTCTCTCACCGAACCCCAAGTTTTGTTTCACACATCAAGGATGTGTCTGTACAAATAGCTTTAGTTAGGCTTCCTTCATTTTTGGCATTAGATTTTGTCTTCTTGCTTGCAGTTTTCTTAAAAGTCAGTAAACTTTCTTCAGTTACTCAAATGATTTATCAATTTTCAGAACAAACCACTTCTTATTTATAAATTAATGTAGACTTATCTAACATTTTCTTCTTAGGATTAGTTCCCTTTGCATTTATTTTAGAGTATGCTAGTAGGAAAAAGTGGATCTGACAGTTACACAAACAGCTATAGTATTTATACCCCTTTAGGGACAAGTAACTCTTTGGTAGCTGGTTTTCCCTGAGGCAAAAGTCTTAACTGATCAAGCTAAGAACCGCTCCTCTAAAGCTTGTGCCTGGGGCAGGTGACCTATGAGTATTTAAACATATAGAAGAAATCACCTCTACAGACAATTACCTAATGTTTATAATTCCTTTAGGGGGAAGAAAAATGAGCATAGTCAGTTTTTATCTTCTACAAGATTGTCTTACATTGGTATTTAAAAAAATGCTCTTTGGTATCACATTTATTGTAAATATTCTTTAAATAAATGTTTTTAAATTCGTGACCTTCCAGGAATTTGCAATCTGGAAAATAGTTATAGACATGTTTTCCTTTTTATTTCCCTTATAAATAATTGTGTTTTCACTAAACTCAGGTGCATTCTTTAAATTTTGGTGGAAAAGGGGTAACAATGAAATAAATAAAATAACAAAGTGGACAACATTTTTACTTTTTTAAGAAAAAGGCAAATTTTATTTTATTTTTAAAATAGCCTTATTTAGGTAGAATTTGCTTACAATAAAAGTCACATGTCTTAAGTGCATAATTCAGTGAATTTACAGAGTTGTGCAAGCCACCACAATCCAGTTTTAAAACACCTCATCACCTCAAAACACTTCCTCAAGCTTATTTGCAAGCAGTCTGCACTCTGACCCCAGCCCTAGGCAATCACTTAGTCTTTTTGTATCTATAAATTTATCTTCTCTGGACATTTCACACTAATGAGATCATGTAATATATGGTCTTTTGCAGCTGGCTTCTTTCGTCATAATGTTTTTGAAGTATATCCATATTATAGCACATACCAATAGCTCATTCTTTTTTACTACTGAATAGTATTCCATCCACCACTTTATCTATTCCCCAACTGGTAGACATTTAGTTTGTTTCCACTTTTTGGCTATAATGAACAATGTTGCCATGAACATTCAAACACAAGTCTTTGTGTGAACAGATGGTTTTCAATTCTCTTGGGTAGATTCCTAGGAGTGCAATTGTGAGGAAACTTTGAGGCCTTTTTTCCTCCCAAAGGCAAAGACTACAGTGTGAAAATAACATTTTCCTGATTAGTGTAAGGAAACCTAACATAGCAGCCCTTTAAATTCTTTAGTTTATTAAACTTGTTTATTTGGGGGAATAAATTCTTTAGTTTAATAAACTTGTTTATTTGGGGGAATAGCAGCTCAGCTATGTTCTGACATAAATTTCTGTATAAGTGCCCTGAACATTAGCTGAAATAAAGAAAGTACTAAGTAGACCCAATCATTTATTACATATATATATTGGAATGTGTATATTAGCATATTTACTTTTGTTTATAGTCCATTATAAACTTCTCACCAATTTTCTTTTGCTAATGTAGTTGTGCAACTTCAGTTTTTTTGTCTACTTTATGGCACTAAATTTGTAAAGGTTAAATGTATGTTTTCAGTTTACAAAATATAATTATGTTTTATTTACAAATCTAATGATGAAAACAATAGTTATCTTAGACTTAATCTGCCAAACTTACAAATCTATTACCTAGTATTGTATATTTGATTACAGTAGTATTTGAATAAAAATAAACATTAACCTGAGAATAAGAAATCTTAGTACTTTACTCAATTAAGTGATAAAAGATATTTACTATATATAATATATAAAGAGCCATGTACCACAGTTTTTGGCATATATATTTTATAAAGGAGAGTAAGATGAATTAAATTAGAATTGTTTCATGTTTATGATCTTCGTGCAATTAATTTTTACTCTGAAGTTCAAAATTTGACCTCAGTGTATATTGCTCTGTTGTTTTAAGCTAATAGTTTAAAATTTGTGTGATAGAAAATTCACCCTTTAGACAATGTTAGAATTATTTACATATTTGTTTTCATTATATATACATTTTCTATTATAGTATCATAGACTATTTTATATTTGAAAATATGCTGTTTTAAATTTACATTAATTTGTTTCTACTGGTAATTTAAGTATTTTTAGATTTATTTGCTTTCCAATGTTTATATTAGGCTAAAAATATATGATGAATTGCAGATTGTAGAATGGAACTCACTAATGATTATGTAACCATTATTTTAGGTCCATCATGTATGTTTTAAGAAAATCAGACAAAGTAAACATATATTAGGCCATATGTTGGATGTGTGGAATTGGTCAATTAATGTTTTAATTTTCCAGATAATGACTTTATAGTGTTATATGTGATTTTTTACATTAATGATATTTTCATCATAGAGATATATTTTTCTGTTTTCTTAGAACACATTAATACATGTGTACATTCTTAACCTAGTTTTAACAAAATGTTAACAGCAGTTTGTATGAGTTCAGTTACTGAACATTTTAAGTGTTATGTGTTAAATATAGAAAAACATACTATAGTGATATTTTAAATGTCATATGTTGTTCAACACGTTTTTTCTTAAATAACTTATAAATACAGTGTCTGTATATTTTTAAAATCTTTATTTTTTCAGTGTTTCAGAAAAGCAGTGATTTATCTTTTAACAGCATATATTCTAAAAACTGAACTATAATAGACCCTATCTTCCCCTAAAATGGCCAGTTGTGTGAGCCATAATGTTCATTGATAGTAAAATCAATAGAGCATTGATTCTAAGCTTAATCCTTGGAGACTGTTGTTTAGAGTGGCAGACATAGCCTAATAAATATCTAGTTCTGTTTCATGTGTTCAGTGCATGAAGTTTTGCTGTCTTGAATTGGGCTGTACACTGAATACGATTTATTGTGGGTAGAAAATAGTAGCTGTTAAGAGACACATATTATTTCAATAATTGTGATAAAATATTCGATATAAGATTCATAACTATGAGTCCCACTGTGTTTTCTTTCAATACGGATCAAAGTTAATACTTAGTAAACGCTCTTAGGTAATAGTTGCTGCTTTCTTAGGTGCTCTTTATTAATAGTCACACTTTTTACATGAAGTCATTTCATATGAGAGGTTAGCTGAAAATGATTTTTTATAGTCTTTTGTTCCTTTCAACAAATCTGAAGTGGAATGTAGATTTTGAATAAATTAAAGACTTAACATTTATTGAACTTCATTCAAATGTTGTAATCTTGTGTTATATCCCTTGAAACCTTTTTGCCAATCTGTTTCTAATTTAAAATAAGTCCATTTTTACAAAGATTGATTTAAATATTATTTTTTGAGGAAAGGAATAATATCTTTTGATGAAATCATCATTATGTTTCCATATTCATGTTCAAGAAATGCTACAATATTGAAAAAGAATAAACATTAAAATTTTTATGATCCAACCACTATACAACCATATTTTAATTTGTAGACTCTTGCACACTATACTATTGGCCTTCTAAGAGTTTGGTACTAATTAATGTCCTTTGCTCTGAACATTAGCTATTCTAACATACCGCTATGATTAATAATTTAAGTTGATCTAAAAGTCAAGATTTTTAGATTTGCTAATAAAACTTTTTTGAATTTCAAACCAGTATTTCCTACTGAAAAAAGAAGTTGCCTGTAATAAATCCTCTGCTTTTATTTTTTTAGCATATCTCCAAGGTATCAATTTAATAACTATCAAAGTAGCTACTGCAGTTGTTGCATTTAAATTGATTTACATGTCAAGACTGGCAGTTTAGCAGCTGCGCTATTATTCTTAGATCGGTCAATTTACTTGAGAAAAACCTACTACTGAGTTCTGCTGACCTGCCTGACAATATAGGCCCTATTTCTATTCCTGTAATTAGGCCTGCGACTAACTCAGAATATTTTTAATTAAAATATTTTGGTCACTGTGTTGCACCAAATTAGACCTTTCAGTGAAGATTTAATTCTGGAATAGTGTGATTAGAATATTTAATGAGTTGTGTTCAGCTAAGATTAACAGGTTGTGTATGTTGAACATACAGTGTATGTTTGTGACCATTTTGAGTTTTACAATCATAAATGTTACTCCTGATTTTTAACCTTAAAAATCAATATTTGCCTCAATAACTATCTGACAGGTAAATTTAAATTCAATTGAAGTTTTACTCTAAAGAAAGCTGATTTAAAATGCATTACTAGGATAGCTTTTATTTTTGTTCTTCTCTTCCAGCAAGGCCAAAAATAAGTAAATTGCCACTTAAATGTTTACAAATAAACTGTTTTATTGAGAAATCTGATATAAGCGTAGGTTGCTTTCACATCTGTTTCTAATTTGGCAATTTTTTAAATTCTCTAAAGAAATGTGAGCAATACAAAAATAGAAGATACTCATGTTATAGGCTTTTACATCCTTAAGAAGCTTTGATAAAATAAGATGTGTAACTATTTCCACCCTGAACCATACTACAGAGGTGGAAATAAAAACATTGACAAGAAAATTTATCCTGAATTTGATTCAATTAATGTATAATTCACAATAGTAAATAGAGCTCTTATCTTGATTTTCCTTCCATTGAGAGCCTTTTGTTGCTGACTTCTGCAAGGGGTCTTTACAGCAGACTGTGATAGAGGTAGACTGTATGGCTCCTTTAGTTTAGATGTCATTCCAGAAGTCACATCATTGGGGTGCTATAAAGCACAAGAGCTGATATCCACAGTAAGATAAGTACTGTGTACTCTTTCTGAAGACTGTGTGACTGGACTGTCCTTACAGTGTTTTCAATTTATAGGCCATTGTAATGCTAATAATTTACATAAACGTTCTATTTGGAGAAATTCTTTTTCCTCTTTTTAAATACGGATACAAGTAAGTTTTTTATTTTTATTTCAAACTTTTCATGAAAAACTGTTGTATTTGCTACTGTAGGTATGATGATATTCTAATCAATGGACTTCCAGATTGGCGACAGCCGGTATTCTACTACAGGCGGGTGAGAAAAATGAGCAATGCTGAGCTGGCATTACTTTTGTTCATTATTCTCACGGTGGGTCATTATGCTGTGGTGTGGTCAATCTACCTGGAAAAACAACTGGTAAGTGTTGGTAATAAATCAAATGATATAGCCTCCTTAATTTAAGTGGAATTTCAAACATTTATTTTTCAACTGATGAAAATTTCAGTGCTTCTACAAATACTGCTCATTGTAATAGATTTGTGCTCAGTATTTAGTGTTTGATATGTTTCTAAGTCAAGAAGAACCTAGGACATAAGAAGAAAATATCCTTTGTAAAAATGTGGCATTGAGTATGTTATACAATTTTGTGAAGACTCTGATATCTAACCAAAAATTAAAAGGTAGAGCCTAGAGCCATGTTTTCTTCATTATCACTTTCCAGGTGGAAGTATTTATATGTAAAATGATTTAGAAAGTTTTGTGTTACAGGCTCTTATATAAACAATATTTTTACTTTAGAAGTTTTAAACTAAGACTCAAAATGAGTATAATCTTACGATATCAGAGATCAGGATTGGTTAAAATTATTATATTTTTCTTTAATAAGCTACAGCATAGTTTATTCTACTATGGATATTTATTTGTATGCTAAAGATAATCACACATATTTGTCAGTATTCATGAATTAGCATCTGTTTACTCATTCTTTTTGAAGTGACACTATTAAAATTGGATGAATGAGAAAAAGTAAGTGGAATGCTTTCTCTTCATAGAAAACTTGGATTGCTATGGAGATAGACGTGACTGACAGTGCTAAACTTCATGTGTGTTTAAGGAACGGATACCATGGCAACAGTTATTGTTAAAGATTGATGATTTTACTTAATCATGTTGGACCCTACATATATTTGCATAAATGTTCCTCTATAATGTTTACCCTTCACAGTAGATTCTTAAAAACATTTGAAGAGTACATGTTAATGATAACCTGTAACCATAATTCTTTCCACATTAAGGATGAACTGCTTAGTAGAAAAAAGAGAGAAAAGAAGAAAAAGACAGGAGGCAGGAGTGTGGATTTATCAAAACTTGGTGCTTCAGAAAAAAATGAAAGGTGGGAGCATATACAAATATTTCATAATTTGAAACTGTTTTAAAATCTTTCTTGAACATGATTCAATTTCATATCCATTTCAGGTATGCTAACATTTACATCTGTAGCAATAGAGATAAAAGACTAATAATATGCCATATTAGTTTGTGAGACAAATTCTGATGTTAAGCAAAAGTTCTACAAGTTTTTTCCCTTGTGTAGTGTTATATATTTAAGTAATTATTCTTGTAGTATACCCCCAGATTCTTTAAAATATCTTTGCTGAACATTAGAAACAAAGTATTACTAGATGAGTATATCATTTCATGTTTAGCTCAGGAGTGACAGACAATATGTACAGAGGCAGTGATATGCAGTACACTCAGAAAGATACCACAATTTCTTCTATTGATTCATAGAAAGAAATAAAGGGTTTAAATAGTTCACACAGCAGGACAGGAACTGGATCAATGTGAGATGGAGATCAGAGACTGTTCTGCCTGTCTTCTGTTCTGATGACATTGGTGAGTAATGCTTCAGTGAACTGCAAATGACATTAATTTTTATGTATTGGTTTGTTTATGCTATCATCTTCATATTTGCTTGTCAGCACTTGGGAATACTGTGATAATGTTTAGTCTTTTATAACTGAAGTAATCATAAGATTTGAGAATTCATTTTGCAGAACTGATGAAAAGTTTAAGTTGGAAAGAGATCTTTTGTTTCTTTATCTTTATAACTTGATCAGGAGTCTCCCAAAATCTTAGCCATCTCTTACTTGCTATACATATTGCATTTGTTGTAACTATTGTATTTGTATTTCATGATACAGTAAGTCAGAATAAATAACCATCATAAATATATCATTGAAAAAATTTTGTTATTGAAAGAGCCTTTCAAAACAGAAATCATGATCTTTATAAAAATATTTTGTCTTTCAACTGTCTCTCTAAATTTTGCTTCTTGCTTTTGTTTTCCCTTTAGATTACTGATGAAACCACAATGGCATGATTTGCTTCCATGCAAACTGGGGATTTGGTTTTGCCTTACACTAAAAGCATTACCTCATCTAATCCAGGTAAAATGTACCTCTTTCATATATTTTAGATGCTTTCACTTTCATTTTTCATGAAATAATTCATGCCCATGTCTGCTCTCTGAATGCTGATGTACCGTGTAAGCTTCATAATACTGATTGAACTGAATAGTGTTTTTGTAAGTGTAAACCTAATTTGGAATAGCTGTGAAATAATTTACGTATCTAGTCCTATAACCCTTACATTGCTTTTAGGACACCTTAGAATTCCAAGACACTAAAAGAAGTGGGGGAAAACACTGTCTTTAGAACAGATATAAAAGTAATGAAAACTTAAATCAGCTGTTATCATTTAAGGCATATTAAATAAAAAAGAACGGGCTCAAATAGCTTTTCACCCATTATTTTAATTGTATTTAACTATATAGTGTAAAGAGCTTTATATGGGCATTTAATTATGAAAAATATAGCTATCTATTTTATTTGTAATTTAAGTGAAGTGAGGGTATTCTGTCTTACATTGGTAATCAGAGTTTCTGTACTAGTCTTGATCAAACAATAGAATGTAGGTGCATGTTATATTTCTATTGCAATTTCTATTATTTTTTAGAGTTAGCATACCAAAGCACATTTTATTAAATTATTGCTTTGCTAATTTTAATTATTGTATCTGATTAGAAAATTCCCAATACATAAACATAATATTTGAAAGTATAGATAATAACTTTGGTGTATAAATTTTGAGGTTCTTTGAAATTGTCATTTTGGGAGGAAATGTTACATTTCAGAACATAAATGTTTAGATAAAGCTAGAGAGGCAGAAAATTTTTACCCAGCTCTACCCACATTATTTTTCATATATCAGAGCTGTTTTTCTTAATTGTTTAAGACAAGGAATGACTCCAACTTCCACATTTTATTCTTTTATTCTTTCATAACAAAAATTTTGTATTTGAGTGAAAATGAACTAAAGATCACAAATGTGTTTCTTCCTAGCCTTTGAGAAATTATTTACCAGTCTTCCATCAAAATAGTTTATCTTAATATTTATTGCTTATAGAATCATATATTTTCATTACAGTATAGAGAAAATTGAAGTATTTTGGTAATTTAAAAGCTTTTGTTTTTAAGTTGTTTAGCAATATAATAAGCAATATTATATTGTTTATTTTAATAAAAATCTACAATTCTTATGGTATATATGTAATACTGAATAAGAGAGAGGGAAAGTATAATTGTCTTAACAGTTTTTTATGAGAAGATATAACATAAAAATATTTTAGGACATATTTTTTTTTGAGAGCTTATTTTTTGCCAGCTTAACAATCTGTGTAAAGGAAAACCAAAGTGGATGTGAATTTAAATATATAGTCAAATGACACTATAAATAGAATATCCCATAAAATGTTAAACTGAAACACTCTTTTAATTTTAATCTTAATCATTTGAAACAAAGTTTATTTGGTAAAATTAACATATTTCTTTGTTAGCATTCAGAGTGATTTGCTAAAATAGTACCAATGTATATTAAGATGGCTTAGATTTACAACTTATTATTTTCAATTATTTGCCTATAGTATCTAGACCTAACAGATTGTTTTGACTCATCATAAATTTGTAGAAAACTTACAGAAATAAAAAATTTTACCAAAAAATGCTTTACTCTCTTTAGAAACTCTGCTTTCTTAAACTGTTATATCAGTTTGACTTTTATAGTTTTCACTTGGTGGAACCTGTTGCCTTTCAATTTTGAGATGCAAACGATTGATTTTTCAAAACCTTTGGAGCTAATTTTTAAATATTGGTCTAATTATTTCCTGATAAAAAGCATTTCAAGAAAAGATGAGTCAGTTTTTCTTTTCTTCAGGCAACTACTTTGAGGACATAAGATCAATTTTTCTCATGCGTACTAACAACATAATGTAATATAGAAGACGGAAACAAATTGTAGTCGTAATCATGAAAATATTTTAGATTGAGAAACATTGCTTATGTTTTCATAAGTACCAGCAAAGCAATATTGAATAGTGGTTAGGATTAGATTTTTGTCTGCTCTTTTTTCAATCTGCTGTGACCTTTGCATTAATTTATTGTGTATAAAATTGTATAATGTGAATACATGTGCCTTATCTATACATTGAAATTTTTATATGACACTTCTGTGAGATCTTCTTAAAGATATTTATGAAATTTAAAAGAAGCCCCTTTACCTGAAGTAGTCTGGATTGCTAATTGGTACATGGTCACAAAAGAGCCCTACTAGAGTCCTAAATATAAAAAATGATACCCACAATCTTAAACATTACAAGCATGTACTTTATGTTTGTTCATCACTCCTGTGATATAGGGCCATTATTTTATTTTTAAGTAGGAGTCTTTATGTAAGACTTTCTTTATGTAAGAAAGACTCCTTTCTTGGTTGCTTTAGGGACAAATTTTCACTTGACTTCTTTAAAAAAAGTTAAACTAGACACTTATGAAGCAGTGTAGTTGTATAATCCTTAGAGATTTTTGAGTTCCCCTAGTCTTTCATAATTGACTTATAGCTAGTTAACAGCATTTTAAGGAACTCTTTTATTGAGCTTTCCAAACCATCTACATGGTTTTCATAGAAACAATTCTCATTGTTTACTCACTTTTCATTTTTTTATGTAATATTTAATTGAATTAATATAATTACAATAACAAGTGCTAGTGGCACAAACAAGTTTAAGAGCTAACATAACTGACTTTTCTAGTTGTGTGCATCCCTTGAATTTAATTTTATTAAAACTGAGCTCTGAATATTTTGTGTAAGTATATATAACTTTGGATAAGAAGAAGGGTCCAAGCTAAAAATAGACACTTAGAGACTTCCAGCAAATGGCCTTCACACTAGCAGAATCTCTATCCAAATTTTATCCTTGTCATATCAACAGCTCTTCATCTTCAACTTCTTTCCTCTCATTCTTTCTTATACTTCACATACACATATGGTTATCCAGTAGGATTTGGAAAAGTGGCAGTTCTGGCTCACCTTATGCTCCTAAATTCACTATTTTAGCATTTAAGATTCCTAAGAACACTCATTGCCTGATTAGTTTACCTAAAGTATTTTCTATGTGCCTACCCAATAAAATTACAAATGAGAATTGTTATGTCAATATTTGATATGTAAAGCTTCTTCTGGTTATATGTTTAGGAAAACAGTTTAGCTGATTCAATAAAAATTTATTAAACATCAGAACAAGACACTGTAAGGGTCTATATATGGGTATGGCTGTCTTCTAGGACTTTAGAGTCAAATAGAGGTTATAGCACATGAATTAAAATAGTAATACAGTATTGTATATAGGCTTCACATATGTAGTATAAACAATGACTTCTGTAAATGTTCAGACAAAGAAGATTGTCTCTATTTAGGATGGCAAAGGAAAACTAAAAAGAGCCTCCAAATGAATTGAGTTACGAAAGATAATAAGACCCTTGACAATGAACCTGCCCACTTTGTGTATTAGGTAGTATACAAAAATAATTTCATAGATACAGTAATTCCCATACAGTCATACTGTGTTAAGGCTGCAAGAAACCTAAGGAAGACATTGTACAATTCCTTTAAAAAAACACACACAAAAGATATCACACAGCCAGTTACTATTATCCAAGACTACATCCTCCATCTTCAGACTTTGTATATAGCCATTTAGGAAATTATGCTCTAATAACTAAAACTGACATGATAAATCTATACAGAACAGTTAGACATCATGAAGTTTATTGGTAAGACAGCAAAGTATTTCCACCACACACATCTGTCAAAGACAGGTATATATTGTAGGGAATAGAAGAGTTAGAATACATAGTGGGCACAATTTTACTCAAAGTGGTTCTGTGATCAGCCTGGGTAGAGGTAAAAGTATAGCTTTGATAGTTGCCTGCTTTTTGAGAAGTTTCTTTTAACCTCCACCACAAGGGTTTTGTTCCTTTGCTCTGAAAAATATATTGGAAGAATAATAAGAACTGGTAGATTAGAAGAATGAGGCCAGAGAACTGAAAGTTATACTTCATATATATTAAATATTTGATAATGTTAATATCAAACTTCCCCCAGATTGGAAAACATTCAAGGAAAAGATATATAGATGGTATTATATTTAGCAAAATGTATGCACCATATCATTCATATGCAGAAAAGTAAAAGTCAAATTAGAAACCAAAGAAAAAATGTGGAGAGTGTTTATAAACTGATGAATAGATGGAAGGTTAGTGTATGCACAGAGTGGTGCAAGGACATTACAGAGGACTGGAATGTGTGACTTTATGCAGAGGAGTGGAGAAACCTGAAAAAATGAAATTTTTTCAGATAGCTAAGAAAGCAAATGGAATGATTAACAGAAGACATAGAATGTGAATTAGAATATAATGAGGAACTTGGACTATATAAAGAGAAGCCTTATGTGCTTTGGACCTAGAATTTAATTTCAACATTAAAAATATAGCTCTAGTGGCACTTTCTTATCTTACCAGTCTGTTTCTGTTTTCATGGTAGTTTTGAAGAGAGTACACGTTCTCTTGGAATCTGATTAAATCAGTCTTTTGTGTTGGCTGTATTCAGTCTGTAACCCCAAGAAATTTTTCTAACTTCTAAACTGCCCTTGGATAATTTAAAATTGATCATATATGTTCTGAAACATATTCATAGCCATGAAAGTAGCAAACAATTTAGGAACTTATAACCAGTGCTATGTGCATATTTTCAATTTAACTCTTAAAACCTAGTTTATTTTTCATTGTCTGTTTGAGTTGGAGTCTCACATATTTGAGCCCATAATAATTTAGATTGTTAATACCATTAGTTTCTCATACAAAATCAGTAAGTGCCAAATGTTCCAAGTGATTACCAATCTAAATCATAGTTTGTTCATAGTTCTCTACATTTTCTAACATGAAACAGGTCTTAAGTATTCAGAATTTATTTACTACGTAGTTTGTTTCTCTGGGAATTCACCATTCATGTTTCTCTCCACCTGTGCTTTTTTGTTTCTCGGCAACATAATTGATAAAATATAAATGTCCTTTAGGTGTGCATTACCTAAAGTTGTAAATTTTTTCCATTGTTGAGTCCCAGTTCCATCTTTTTTCACTACCAAGCTAATCTTACATGAATACAGTTAAAATAAAAATTATTGCAGAATATTTCTAGCATGTGTAGCCCCACCCCCATCAGGGTTTATAGGTTGCCTAGGAGCTGTGTCTGAGAAAATAGAGGAATCTTCACTGTAGTGTCATGGCTTTACCTTAAAAAATAAAGTAAAAGTTGCCTATGAGCAAAGGGAATACTATATTTAAGAAGCATCCTCCCTCCCCAGAAGTTTCTGCCATAGAAACAAATGTGGACAAGCCTGGGGGTCACCCTCTGTACAGCCAGGGCCTTTCCTTTCCAGCGCCTTTGCTTCTGCTTGCTGAGACCCTGTCAGAAACCAAATAAACAAAACATTCACAGCTAATTAGCAGGGGAAAGAGCTTCTAAATGGCTAGTAGGCATTTGTAGCAAGCTGAGTTGCCTGCCCTAGTCAGAGTTAAACACATATTTTCCAAGGGATGAGGATGCTTAATTTTAATACTTTAAAAAAATTTTTAACTTTGCAGCTGAACATACGTTATGTAGGAGATATGTGAACAAATGATAAAGGATGAAAAAGCCCTTATGTTTTATAAGGCTGAAACTGTACTGCTGCAGAAAGACAAAGGGATACAGGAAAAGTGAAAAGACTTCACAACATTAAGGCAAAGATTTCATTCCTTCTACCCTCTGCAGTGAGGGTACAAGAAGCAATTACTCAGAGGCCCAAGGACAGAACATAAACTAGAGTTTTATAGGTGATTGCTAAATATAAAAAAGGTAAAAAAATACACACAGAATGTTAGGTAGTGGGTTAGAGATATATAGTCTCATCAATTCCATATTTTATAAATGAAAAGTACTTAGGACTCAGATTGGTGAGGCAGTTTGCTCAAAGTGAAATAACTAGTTAATGGTAGAAATGAAACATAAAGCAGATGAAAATAAGTATTAAAAGAATAAAAGCCAAGTAAGAATACTTTTTCCAGTAGCAAAATAATTAGTTGGGTAACTAGGTTTATAGTGAGTGAATAAGCTGTCCAATCTTAAACTGCCTGTCAGAGTTGTGAAAGAATTCTTACATTGGATTGGGCTGAACAGAAGACTAATACAGTCTCTTCTGTCTCTTTCGCCAAATGGAAAAAGTAGGTTTAAGGCCTTGCATTTCCTTGAATTCTAGTGTCCCAGGCAGAGGAAAGCATAACTTGCAGTTTTCTGGTTTTTTTGTTTCTTTGTTTATTCCTTGTAAATTTAGCGTTATTATAGTTCTGTACAAAAATTTGGACTCAGTCAAAATACACAATTTTAAAGTTTTCCTGTGTTCTCACTATATTTTTATTATATATTATATGTAATTTTGAGATTATAGTATAAGTAAGTGGAAGTATATCAAATTGATATAGAGCAAATGACTTTTATGGGCAAATTTTCAGAAATGTACTTGATATTTTCCTGTGTTGAAGGTTGTATGTAAAAGTCAAAAGAGATTTGCGCCATCAAACAGAAAGAAAAAAAAAGAAATGGAGCATCCTCCTTCGCTTTTGCAGCTACTTCTCAGAGCTCTTTCGTGTTTCTCATTTCCATTGGGGCAAGCAGTGGTATTTTCCTTCTCCTGCCATTCTAGATCAATCCCCTTCCTCCTAAGTTTGCCTTGCATTGTTTAATATTTTGAAGTTTATAGGGAAAAGTAAAATCAATTCAAAACATGACAAACAATGCCGGCTCGGCATGCTATTTTATCACTTAAATGAATTATGTCAGTAATGTTAAAAGTTTATGATATGAATATCCTTCATCTTACAGCTCACTAACCTTGGAAATACTGCATCTTCAAGGCTTATGAAGCCTTTCCTGATCCGGCCAACTGAAAACTTCCACTGAATATTCTCTGTACTAACTTCATAACTATTTGTATTGTAATCAGGATAGACTGATAAGACTATGGCAAGGGAGAAATCATCTTGAAATTCCAGTGGCTTAAAATATTTTTCTAGTTTATGCCACTTAATCTGTCACTGATTGGTAGGAAAGATGACACTATCACTGATTGGTAGGAAAGATGACATTCTGTTCTCACTAGCCATTCAAGGACTCACAACAGTGATGTCTCCATCATCTTCTAGCTGTACCCCTCTGGAACATGTGGCCTCTTTGCTCACTATGGCAAGAGTAGAGAGCTGAAGGATTGCACAAGCTTTTCAATGCTTCAATTTGAAATGACACATGATATTTCCATCCACAGCCCATCCAGAACTAGTCCCATGACCCCACCTAATCTCAAGAGGACAAGAAATGTGGGGAAACAGATAGAATGTTGGGTGAGCACCACTCTCTCTTCCAATAATTCATTCAACAAATATTTATTGAGTGCTTACTATGTGCCAGGTACTCTTCTAGGCCCTGGGGCAAAATTTTTTTTAATCTTAAAGCCAAAAATTCTTGTTCTCATGTAGTGTATATTCCATATTTGGTTAATATGCATAGTTACTTTTACATATGCTTTAAGGACAACTGCTTGTCTTATCATATAATCTCATATATCCTAACTAAGTACCATACATAGAATAGTGGTTCAATAAATAAGAATAAATAAATATAGCTGTTTAATGTCTTCTTGTATAGGAACCCATACTCTATAATTACATACCAAGAACACCCAAAACATAATAAGCTCTTTAAGTTAGCCATAGTTCTTATAAAATCAGTTCCCTTGTGTAGGCTTTGAACCCTTCAAAAATTTTTGTTAAGTGTTAAAATTTAATAGAAAACTTTTGCTCATGTTTCATCTATAAGTATTATAACTCCTTGAGGACAGGAACTCTTCTGTTTGGAGCAATATAAACTCATAGTTTTAATACAGTATTAAGGAGATAACACTAGGCAGTTCAGAGCCCTGATGTATTAAAATAAGCATTAATTCATTGAATATTTATTAAGTTTTCTGTTATTTGTCAAGCAGTGTCTACAAAGATGAACGAAAAGTTTATATTCACAAGAAATTGACAGGGTGGGTCAAACGTAGGTTTATAGTTGTGAGTATACAAAACAGTTTATTCCTGTGTTACTGTTTATTAATTATTGTATTTTTTTTACGAACAACTGTGAACCTACTTTTGCTCTACCCTGTAAAATTTCCTGTGTAAGTAAACTAGGGTACTGGGCTGTATTCTGGTCTCAGAATGGTACTTTGTGTTTGTTACCTCTACTTAACAATTGTATTCATGTGAATTAGCCCCTCCTGAAGAATGGGAGGGAAAAAAGTTGAAAACAGCTTCTCTTATTCAACCCATTTTGATTACATGATTCCCCCCTAGAATATAACTTAAAGAATAGCTACCTGGTCTCCTCTTGAATATTACCTCCTAAGTCAGTCTATTTTATTTTCAGGTAATTTTAATTATTAGAAAGTTCTTTATACTTATCCAAAATCAAAGTGTTCATCTCTGGAGCCATGTGTAGTAATTTATTCTTTCCTGTAAGGACCCTAAAGATATGCTATGATATTAATCAGATTATCTCTAATCTTTTCATCTCCATTCCCTTTTAAATAGAGTGTCAAACTGCCTCACCATTTGATCACTTTCTTTTTAAAGTTTCCATGGAGAAGTGTCTGTTCAAGTTCTTTGCCCATTTTTTAATTGGGTTGCTTGTCTTCTTAGAGTGGAGTCCTGTAAGTTCTTTATACATTTTGGAGATTAAACCCTTGTCTGAGGTATCATTGGCAAATATGTTTTCCCATACAGTTGGTTCTCTTTTTACTTTAATAATGTTTTCTTTAGCTGTGCAGAAGCTTTTTATTTTGATGAGATCCCATTTATTTATTCTTTACCTTATGTCCCTTGCTCTAGGGGACGTATCAGTAAAAATGTTGCTGTGTGTAATATCTGAGATTTTCCTGCCTGTGTTCTCTTCTAGGACTTTAATTGTGTCACAGCTTATATTTGTCTTTTACCCACCTTGAATTTATTTTCGTGTATGGTGTAAGTTGGTGCTCAAATTTCATTTTTTTGCACGTAGCTGTCCAGTTCTCCCAGCGCCATTTGTTGAAGAGGCTATTGTTACTCCATTTTATGTTGCTGACCCCTTTGTCGAATATTAATTGACCATAGAGATTTGGGTTTATTTCTGGGCTCTCTGTTCTGTTCCATTGGTCCATGTGCCTGTTTTTAAGCCAGTACCAGGCTGTTTTGATTACAGTGGCCTGGTAATATAGTTTAGTATCAGGTATTGTGATCCCTCCTACTTTTCTCTTCTTTCTCAAAATTGCAGCAGCTATTCGGGGTCATTTATGGTTCCATATAAATTTTTGAAGTGTTTGTTCTATGTCTGTGAAATACGAGGATCCAGAGACACATGAAAAGATGCTCAGTATTGCTAGCTATCAGAGAGATGCAAATTAAAACCACAATGAGATACCACTTCACATCAGTCAGAATGTCCATCATAAACAAAGAACAAACAACAAGTGTTGGAGAGGTTATAGAGAAAAGGGGACCCTAGTGCACTGTTGGTGGGATTGCAGACTGGTACAACCACTATGGAAAAGAGTATGGAATTTTCTAAGAAAACTAAAAATGGATCTGCCTTTTGACCCAGCAATTTCACTGCTAGGATTATATCCTAAGAACCCTGGAACACCCATCCAAAAGAACCTATGAACCCCAATGCTCATAGCAGCACAATTTACAATAGCCAAGTGTTGGAAGCAACCTAGGTGCCCATCAGTAAATGAATGGATCAAAAAACTATGGTACATTTACACAATGGAATTCTATGCAGCAGAAAGAAGGAGCTCCTACCCTTTGCGACATCATGGATGGAACTGGAAAGCATTATGCTAAGCGAAATAAGCCAGGCAGTGAAAGACAAATACCATATGATCTCACCTTTAACAGAAACCTAATCAACAAAACAAACAAGCAAGCAAGCAAAATATAACCAAAGATCCTGAAATTGAGAACAGACTGACAGTGACCAGAGGGGAGAGGGAGGGAATTTCAGGGGAAAAGGAGAAGGGTTTATAGGAACAAGTATAAAAGATACATGCACAAAATCTAGGGGGGTGTGCAAACGGGAGGGAGGTGGGGAGTGTTGGGGGGTGGGCTGGGATGGGAATAAAAGACAGAAAACTGTACAATTAAAATAAAATATTAGTCTTCCAGTTTGTCAGTACATCTTAAAGTGTGGTACAGCAAACTGTACACAAAGGTAGCTGGGACAGTGTAGAGTTTGTTGAGTACGGAAAGTTATTTGAGATCATAGGTTTATTAAAGGAGCAATGCTTCCTGGAATGGACATATTATAATTACAATTTGAAAAACAAATAAGATATGAAGGAAAGAAAAAGCATGAAGAACATTTAAATAAATGCTCACCAATGGAATAAAAGGAAGATGGAATTCTTTGTCTACAACAACAGTGAGTGACACTAGGGAATGTATTAAAACACCTGGAATTAGATGGAATAGGTGATTGGGTACATTAAAATCCTCAGATAAGCGTGGTTTTGGACCTAATGAGTATTTCAAAGAGGAATTTTAATGGAATTCTGTGTTCGATATAGCAGGAAGAAGACACATTAGCAAAGAAATGTTCAAATTTGGTAGGACCACTAGAAAGAGATTTCTGTTACCCAGGAAAAGTTTTTTTGCATTGAGGTAAAGAGGGTGCAAGTAAAGGGAAGTTATATAAGCAAGAAGGTACAGGATTTAGCAGGCAGAATTTGATGTAGTATGAAGCAGAATTTTGATGCAGTATTTTGTGGTGGAGAGTAAGATTCTGGGCAAAATGATGAAGTAGTAACAATAGTTAACACCTTTAAGGCTTAACTGTATGCAAGATTTATTCAAGGTATTTCCCATATGTTACCACATTTAACTATTACAAAAGCTTTATGAGTTAATTATTTTTAATACACCAATTTATTGGATGAGAAAATTCACCCACAGAGAAGTGACTTAATTTGCTGAATGTCACACATCTAGTAAGATGACAAAGCTCAGATTTTTTTTATCTGTGGGGGTGACATTGGTTAATAAAATTATATAAGTTTCAAGTGTACAATTCTATAATACATTATCTGTGTATTGTGTGTTCACCTCCCAAAGTCAAGTTTCCTTCCATTGCCATTTAACCCCCTTTACCTCTTGTCCTCCTTTCCCTCTAGTATAGCTGTAGTGTTGTCTGCCTCTGTGAGGTGTTTTTTTTTCTCTTTTTACTTAATCGCCTCACCGTTTTCACCTAGAATCCTCCACCCCTTGTCTTACAGCTGGCGGTCAGCTTTTTTAGTTTATTATGTTCATTAGATTCCACATATAAGAGAAATCATGTGGTATTTGTCTTTCTGTGACTGGCTTACATCACTTAGCATGATACTCTCCAGGTCTATCCATGCTGTTGCAAAGGATAAGAGTTCCTTCAATTTTTTTTTATCCTCACCCAAAACCAGTAAGTGACACGCTTATTGATTTTTAGACAGAGGAAGAGAGAGGGAGAGAATTATCGATGTGAGGAACATCTCATATATGACATAAAGGGGTACCGAACCCATAAGCCATGCATGTGCCCCTACTGGAAATCAAACCCATGATCTTTTGGTTTACAGGACAACTCTCCAACTGAACCATACTGTCCTGGGAAGAATTTCCTTCTTTTTACAGCTGAGTAGTATTCCATTGTGTAAATGTACCACAGCTTTTTTATCCACTCCTCTACTGATGGACACTTGGACTGCTTCCAAATCTTAGCTATTGTAAATAATGTTGCAAAGAACATAAGGGAGCATATATTCTTTTGACCTAGTGTTTTGGGTTTCTTCAGATATATCCCCAGAAGTGGAATTCCTGGGTCAAAAGGCTGTTTCATTTTTAGTTATTATAGTATCTCCATATTGCGTTCCACAGTGGGTGCAACATCTGCATTCCCACCAACAGTTCTCAAGGGTTCCCTTTTCTTCACATCCTGGCAAATACTTATTGTTTGTTGATATTGATGACAGCCATTCTGATAAGTGTGAGGTGGTATCTCATTGTGGTTTTCATTTGCACTTCTCTGATGATGAATGACATTGAGCGTCTTTTCCTATGTCTATTTGCCGTCTGTGTGTCCTTTCTGGAGAATTATCTATTCAAGTCCTTTGCCTATTTTTGAATTGGATTGTATATTTTCTTGATGTTGAGTTTTATATGTTCTTTATAAACTTTGGATGTTAACCCTTTATCCAATGTATCTCATTAATGAATATGTTCCGCCATGCGTGGATTGTCTTTACATTTTGTTGATGGTTTCCTTTGTTGTGCATAAATGTTTTAGTTTGATGTAGTTCCATTTGGTTTTTTTGTTTTGTTTTGTTTCTCTTGCCTCAGGAGACATAGCAGAAAATAGATCGTTATGAGAAATGTCCAAGATTTTACTGCCTATGTTCTCTTCCAGAATTTTTATGATTTCGAATCTTATATTTAACTCTTTAATCCATATTGTGTTTATTCTTGTGTGTGGTGTAAGAAAGTTGTCTAGTTTCATTTTTCTGCACATAAGCTGTCCAATTTTCCCAACACCATTTATTGAATAAACTGTTTTTACCCCATTGTATGTTCTTGCCTCCTTTGTCAAATTTACATAAAGGTGTAGCTTTATTTCAGGGCTCCTCTGTTCCATTGACCTCTGTGTCTGTTTTTATGCCAGTACCATGCTGTTTTGATTATAGTGGTCGTAATAGTATAGTTTGACATCGGGTAGCATGATTCCTACAACTTTGTTCTTTTTTCTCAGGATTGCAGTAGCTATTCAGGGTCATTTATTGTTATGTATAAATGTGTGGAATATTTGTTCTAGTTCTGTGAAATACGACTTTGATATCTTGATAGGAATTGTGTTAAATCTACAGATACCTTTGGGTAGTGTGGACATTCCAACAATATTAATTCTTCCCATCCACGAGCGTGGTACTTCTTCCACTTACTTGTATCTTCTTCAATTTATTTCTCCTGTCTTATAATTTTCTGAGTACAGGTCTTTCATATCCTTGGTTAAATTTATTCCTGGGTGGGATTTTTTCTGATGCAATTGTAAATGGGATTGTTCTTTATTTTCTTATCTGATAGTTTATTATTGATGTATAGAAATGCAACTGATTTCTGCATATTTATTTTGTATCCCAATACTTTACTGAATTCATTTATCAGTTCTAGTAGTTTTGTGGTAAAATATTTGGGGTTCTCTGTATACAGTATAGTGTCACCTGGAAATAATGACAGTTTTATTTCTTCCTTTTCAATTTGGATGCCTTTTATTTCTTCTTGTCTGATTGCTGAGGATAGGACTTCCAATACTATTGAATAAGAGTGGTGAATGCAGACATCCCTATATTGTTCCTGATCTTAAGGAAAATATTTTGAGTTTTTGCCTATAATACAATGTTGGCACTTGGTTTGTGGTATATGGCCTTTATACTATTAAGGTATTTTCCTTCTTATTCCACTTTGCTGAGATTTTTTTATCCTAAATAGGTGCTGGATTTTATCAGGTGCTTTTCTTGCATCTATTAATATGTTCATGTGTTTTTTATCCTTCATTTTGTTTGTGTGGTGTATCACATTTATTGATTTGTAGATAATGAACCAACCTTGCACTCCTGGAATAAATCCCATTTGATCACAGTGTATGAATTTTTTAAGGTATAGCTAAATCCAGTTTGCTAATATATTGTTTAGGATTTTAGCATTTATGTTTATCAGGGATATTGGCCTGTAATTTTCTTTTTTGAAGTGTCTTGATCTGATTTCAAAATAAGATGATATTGGCCTGGTACAGTGAGTTTGGGAGTCTTCCCTCTTCTTTAATTTTTTGGAATATTTTGAGATGGACAGGTATTCTTTGAATGTTTGATAAAATTTACCTGTGAAGCCATCTGGTTTAGGACTTTTGTTTTTTAGCAGTTTTTTGACTACTCCTTCAATTTCATTAGTTGTAGTTTGTCTATTCATATATTCTGCTTTTTCCTAGTTCAGTTTTAGAAGATTGTATGTCTCTAGGAATGTATGTATTTCATCCTGATTGTTTGATTTATTGGCATATAGTTTGTAATATTTTCTTACAATCCCTTATATTTTTTTGGTGTCAGTTGTTACTTCTCCTGTTTCATTTTTTAATTTTATTTATTTGGGTCCTCTCTCTTGTGTTTCTGATGAGTGTGGTTAAAGGTTTGTCAATCTTTATTTTTTCAATGAACCAGCTCTTGTTTTCATTGATCTTTTGTATAGTTGTTTCAGACTCTATTTTGTTTATTTTTGCTCTGATCTTTATTATTCCCTTCCTTTAACTCACTTTGGACTTTGTTTTTATATTTCTAGTTCCTTTAAGTGTAACATGGATTTTTTTTTTTTTTGAGATTTTTCTTGTTTCTTGAGGTGGGCCTGTAATGCTATGAATTTCTTGCATAGGACTACTTTCACTGTGTCCCCTACATTTTGGGTTGTTGCATTCTCATATTCATTTGCTTCAAGATATGTTTTGATTTTTTTCCTTGATGTTATTGTTAACCTTTTCATTGTTTAGTAACATGTTATTGAGCTTCCATGTGTTTGTTTTATACATCATTTGTTTCTTGTGATTGATTTCTAATTTCATTTACGTTATGTTCAGAGAACATACTTGAAATGATTTCAATCTTTTTAACTTTATTGAGACTTGTTTTGTATCCTAACATGTGGATTACCCTAGAAGATGTTCCATGTGCACTTGAAAAGAACGTAGGCTGTTGGTTTAGGATGAAATGCTCTGAAGATATCAAATCCATCTGATCTAGTGTGGAATTTAAGACCCGTTTCTTTGTTGATTTTCTGTCTGAGAGATCTATCCATTGATGTCAGAGGGGTGTTAAAACCGTCTGCAGTGACTCTTTACTGTCAATCTTTCCCTTTATGTCCATCAGGATTTGCTTTATATTTAGGTGCTCCTATATTGTATGTATAAATGTTTAGAAGGATTATATCCTCTTGTCGGATTACTCCCTTTATCATTATGTAGTGTCCTTCTTTGTCTCTTACAGTAGTCTTTGTTTTAGAGCCATTTGGTCAGAAATAAATATTGCTACCTTAGCCTTTTGTTTTTCCTTTCTATTTGCATGAAATATTTTTTCCATCCATTTACTTTTAGTTTGTGTGTATTGTTCTGAGGTGAGTCTTGTAGATAGTGTATATGTGGGTCTTGTTTTCTTATTTATTCAGCTACCCTATGTCTTTTAATTGGAACATTTAAGCCATTGACATTTAAAGTGATTCTTAATATGTACATATTTATTGCTATTTACTCTTTTAACTATGTTTCTCCTCCTCCATTTTCTTCTTTCAATTATTTTATTTTTCAATTACAGTTGACATACAATATTATATTAGTTTCAGTTGTGCACCGCAGTGATTAAACATTGCATAACTTACTAAGTGATCATCCTGATAAACCTCATGCCCATCTGCTATCATAAATAGTTATTAGAATATTATTGACTATATTCCTTATGCTGTGTTTTACATCAACATGATTTTTCTGTTACTATCAATTTATACTTCTTAATCCCTTCACCTTTTTCATCCAAGTCCCCTCCCATCTGGCAAGCATCAAAATGTTCTGTTCATTTTTTAAATTTAATTGTTTATTTATATATGTATATTTGTTACCATTTTATTGTTCACATTTTTACCCCTCCTTTGTCCCCTTCCTCCTTTTCTTTTTTCCTTCTTCTCCTTCTGTCTTCTTTTTCAAGAAGGCCTTTTAACATTTTTTGTAATACTGGTTTGGTTGTAATGAACTCATTTATCTTTTTCTTGTCTGGGAAGTTTTTTATTTCTCCTTCAATTCTAAATGATAGCCTTGCTGGGCAATGTAGTCTTGGTTTTAGGTTTTAGTGTTTTATCACTTTGAATATTTAATGCCAGACCCTTCTGGCCTGAAATGTTTCTGTTGAGAAATCAGATGACAGTCTTATGGGAACTCTTTTGTAGGTAACTAACTGTTTTTCTCTTGCTGCTTTTAAGATTCTTTCCTGGTCTTTAAGCTTTGTGATTTTAATTTTGATGTGTCTTGGTGAGGTCCTCTTTGAGTTTATCTTGTTTGGGATTTTAGCATTTCCTGGACTTGTATGTATGTCTTTTTTCTTCACCAGGTTAGGAAAATTTGTAGTCATTGTTTCTTCAAATAGGTTCTCAATACCTTGCTCACTCTCTCCTCCTTCTGATACCCCTATAATGCAGATGGTATTATGCTCTATTTTGTAAAACCAAATTTCCCTTAAACTATTCTCAATTCCTTTTCTTTTTGCTGCTCTGATGAGGTGTTTTCTGCTACCTTGTTTTCCAAATCTCTGATTCAGTCCTGTGGTTCATCCAACCCTACATTTATTCCTTACAGTGTATTCTTTATTTCAGATATTATATTATTCATTTGTGACTTTTTTGTGGTTTCTATGTCCTTCTTCATGCTATTATAATTCTCATTAAGTTCCTTATAGTTCTAAGTTCCTTGTCCATGTTTATAACCTTTTTTTTAAACATTATTGATATTAAATTGCTTGCCTCCATTTCATTTTGCTATATTTCTGGACTGTTCTTCTCTTCCTTCATTTCGGTCATGTTTCTTTGTCCCATTTTGACTGTCATTGTGTGTGTGTGTGTGTGTGTGTGTGTGTGTGTGTGTGTGTACTAGGTAGATCTGCTATGACTCCCAGTCTTGGTAGGGTAACCTTATGTGGTAGGTGTACTGTGCAATCCAGTGGCTCAGTCTCCTTGATTGACTGAACCGAGTGCTCTAGCAATGTCCATTTTGTTGGTTATGTGGCCCCTCCTGTTGTAGTTGAGTCTTGATTGCTATTGGTCCATTCTTTGATCATGTTGACCTTCAAGTTAGCTGACTTTGAGGATCAACTATGACCACAATGTATGAGGTGCTGTGCAGGTGCTGACCACATGAAGCAGAATTTGCCTCAGCAGTGTCTGGTGCCTGCCAAGATCTTCCTTTGGATATGCTGCTTGCGAAACTAATGGGATCCTGCCCTGATATTTTCAGAAGCTGGCTTCTGAGTGTGTTGATTCTGGGGCCTCCTGGTGCAGACCACTATCCAACACTGCGTATGACTGACCCTGGGCAATCTTTTTGGAGCCACAAACTGATCCACAGTTAGTGGCTGCCTCTGCTGGTCTTGGGTGTGCCCAGAAAAGACCAAGCTTTGCACCAAAGCTGGCTTTTAATAGTAATGGGCTTGGCAATAGTTCAGCAAAAGTCCCAAGGGAGATCTGCTTCCATCTGCCTCCACCTGCCAGTTGCCTATTAGGCTCAGTCACAGAAAGATCCTCTCGTGGTACTCGAGTTGCATGAAATATGTTTTCAGTGAGTCACCAGGTATGAATGAGTAGTATTCACCAGACTGACACAAATTCATACTTGGTGCCATGCTTGGTCTGGGCCACTCAGCAAATGTCCCAGGGTATAACATCTAGCTGACACCTTCTGGGTGCTTGCACATCTTTGTGGTGTGGTGGGATCTCAGGGAGTTGTCAGGGTAAACCCAGCAGAATTTATCAGGCTCAAAGGGACCAAGATTTGGCTGTGTGAATGGAGAGCTCTGCACCAGTTGGGCATGTGAGGGGGAAATGTCACCCATCTTACAGCACACAACTCAGTCTGTCTCAGATTCTTTGTGGAGCCTGATTTCAGCAGGGTGGCCCACCAGCAATTTGGAGTGTGGGGTTATTGGATATCGAAATGGGAAGGTGTCAGTCAGACCTGGAGGCAAGTCATGGGAGTGGCTGTAGCTCCAGAACAGTGCAACTCAGTCTGTCCTGGTTTCTGCCCAGACCTCCTGGGCAGGGCAGAGCCACTAGAAGTCAGGAGGGTGTGGCCAGCAGATCTCCCCAAAAGGGAAGGCACTAATCAGGTTGATGGGAAAGTAAGTGGAATGACTGCCACACAATCTGGTCACTGATACCCCCTGAGTCTGCTCAGACCCCTACACCCTAGCCAAGGCAGCTGATTCCTCAGCAGGACATAAACTCCACAGGGTAGGGTGAGAGGGAGTCCATAGGGTGGGGCTATTGCATTCTCCCAGGCCAAAGCCATATGGGTGGGAGTGCTCCAGCCAAGAAAGTTGGTGTCTATGGTATGGTTGAAGAACTCAGTGCAGGGATCCTGGTGGCTGTCTTTTCACCTGTCTTTCTAGAGCCAAAAAGTTCAGTCTGTTCTCACGTGACCCTGTCTGCTTTGTCCTCTCTCCACCAGAACCCAGGGTAAGTGATCGAGATTTTGTGCTTTGGCCTGTTAAGATGGTACTGTAGTGGACTTAGCTCTCTTTCCCTGGTGGACAGAATCCCAGGTGATTTTCACAGCCAGATGTTATATTGGTGACTGTTCCTTGCCTTGGTATTCTGGCCTGAGGAGTTCACCTTGGGGTTGAGACCCCTCACTTCTCAGTGGAAACTATGCAGCTGAAAAAATCCCTCTGGAATCTCAGCTGCTGCTTGTAAGAGTGTGGCGAGCCCTTCTTGCCTCTCCGCCCTTTCCACCAGTCTTGATATGGCTTCTTCTGTAAATCCTTAGTTATAGGACTTCTCTTCAGGTAGTCTTCAGTTGGTTACTCAGGGTGATTATTCTATATATTTGTTGTAATTCCTGCTTGGTCCTGGGAAGAGGTGAGTGTAACATCCACCCATTCTGCCACCATCTTAGATCCTCCAAAACTGATCCTAATCCATGTAGTCTGGCTCCAAAATCTGTCCTCCTACTCAGTCTAGTGTCTTTCACATCTCATAAGTTACTTATCTGTGCCTTTTCTTACATGTTGTCGCCTTTCCTACTCCCCTAATGGAGCCAATATCTTCTGACCTTTTCTTTCCCTACTATTAAAAACTACTCTTAGGAAAGAAGCTGATATGCTCATTGATTCATTTATTCGTCAGGAATAAATGACTGATGGTTTGACATAAAATACTACCAGTCTAGGGTTGAATTTTTTTAGGGGCATAGGAAATGTTAAGGGGCCATAAAATCTTAACCCAAAACTGTGTTAAAATTTAAAGTATATATGGGCATGGGAGACCAAGTTCATTGGGTGCATGATTTTCTGTGCCCTCAAATTACACCATTATTCAGCTGGTGTGAGCCTTGTGGGAATCCTAGTAGAAATGAGGTAGGATCATAAAAGTGGGAATGCAAAGATAAGAGATACATCTTAATATATTGAGTCAATGATTTTAGAAATATCCTATTTCTCTAATTCATTGTGAGGTGAAGAGTTCTGCTACAACCCTAGTAACAGAGACCCCAGAAGAAAACTTTAAGTTGAATGGTCATAGATGAAAAGGGATCATCCTATCCTAGAGTTTGTGTTTATACATTTACATCCGAATGGAGGTGGAGCTAAGGATTGATTAGGTTCCTTTATTTTCTACAGAAATAAAACCCTCTCATGTGGGTCTATGATTTATCCGTTCTGGGAATCTTAAAACCTAGGAAGTTACCCTAGAACAACAATTTTCAAACTTTTCATCTCATGGCACACATAAACTGCTAAAATTATCTGTATTTTTTTTAATATGGTATAATTTTGATTCATTCACACAGGGCGGCTATTGTGTCAGCTGTTGTCTTTTTTTATTTGATAGTCTAAGGGAAAATAGGTCAGTCCCCCTGACTCAATCAATGCTCAGATAGTGCGTGTTTGAAAAAGTCTTGCAGCACACCAGTTGAAAATCCTTACTCTAGAGTTAACCTTGATACATCTCTTCTTATTCCACATCAGTCAGTCATCAAGCTATTCATTTCTTTCTTTAATTAAATCTAGATTAGCTCAATGAGCATTATTGAATGCCTGCTTTATGCCAGATACTCTGTTCTGGGCATATAAGTACTCCTCTCTTAAATGTCTCATTTTCTAGAAAAGAATATAGTATGATTAAAGTAATCATAAAAGTGAGTTTCAGTACATTAGCAATATACAAGAGAGAGTAATGTGTTAGGGAAGGTCAGAAAGCTTTGCAAAAGAGGTGATGCTTGAATAGGGTTTTTAGGATGAATAGGAGTTCTTCAGAATAATGTCAGGGGAGCAAAATATTATAGCTGGAGGGCAAAACATACACAAAGACGTGGAAGCACTGCACGGTGTGGCCTGGCAGCTGCAGGTAGCAGTGCTGTAGAATAGAAGCTGGAGTCAGGGGTGGTGAAAATGTTTTTGTTTTCTTCATTTCTTCATATGCCTAGAGTATCAACTTGTTTATGTCCATGTCTGTGATTATTGAAGGCCTAGCCTTTTTTCATTGTTCTGCTGAGTCATTCCTATATGCCTCTTCTTGAGACTTTAGTCACTATATCTTGATACCTAAGCATTTGTATACAGTTTTTGTTCTCAGTTCTCAACCCTCCATGATAGGAACTGGTTTCTAAGAGTAGTAGAAATAGGAATGACAACTTTCACTTTTATCTAGATGATCATATAGGTTTAATAATCAGATTTGCATATAATTTTGAAAATTTTTCAGAGTTAAAGGACTAATATGAAAATAATGTTAATACAGTAATACAATTTACTATACCAAATAATTTAATTCAGTTAAACAAGTGTCTTTTTCTGCTCTCTTTCCATGTATAATACACAGTATCGAGAAAATACACAATGGAAGAAAACAGGAAGAGGATCCTTCCCTTCCATAACTGAGAGAAAATATTTAAATTTACACTCATGCAGTGTCTTGCTTTAATCAGCTCTGTAAGAGAGCAAAATTGTAGAGAAGGATTTATTTAGCTTCTTCTGTTCATCATAAAATTTGACAATATAAATACAAAGGAAGAATAGTTCTTAAAGAATGTAGTGCTATAAAATGAAATTATGTGGAAAACACCTCAAAGCAAACTAATTTTTATGTTAATTTATTTGTAACTTCTTTTTTAAGGATGCTGGGCAGTTTTATGCTAAATATAAAGAAACAAGAATGAAGGAAAAGGAAGATGCATTGACTAAAGCTGAACTTGAAACACTTCAAAGTGAGTTTTAAACATTGTCTTATTGTGTTAACAAAATCATAAAACTGATTATTTAAAGTTTGGATTTTCCTGTAAATTCAGTAGTAATTAAATTTTCTGTGCTTTCTTTTGCCACTCTCTAAATAGAGTTACTTGTATTTAATGTATTATATGTGGAAAATACTATATTAGTAATTACTAAGCTACCCACAGTTTAATATCAGAAAGAGAGATAAAATCAACATGTTCCTTAAGTCTAGGAAGCATCCAGAATCTAGAAAGTCCTAATATACTCTAGTGGTATAATTGTTATTGGTAGTTTGTACCAAGTCTACAGTAGTAAGTGGCAAACCTGGAAAATCAATGAGTTTTGTTTTGAAAGTCTTTGTTTCATTTGTATTACTGTTATAGAAATGAAAAACCTTGACTAAATTATCAGTATGTTGAAGTCTTCCACTGAATGCTAAAGACAGTTATTGCTGATTTTAGGAAAAGTGGAACATAAAAGGCATTTTTTCCAGCCCTGGTCTTTTTATTTAATTTTCCATATCTCCATCTTTCTCACACATATACACTTTGTTCTTTTACATTGTTTTATTTTTGTTCAGAGCATTTAACACTACTTAGCATTAACTTATTTATTAATTTTGTTTACCATCTGATTCCCCCAATAGAATGTAAGTTTAATGAGGCACATAGTTTCTATCCAAGTATCTTAAAGAGTCCCTGGTACATAGTAGGTACTCAATAAGTACTTGTCGACTGAATTCGCAGAGGTGAAATCTCTAATCTTTTAAAAATTCCAAATGAGCGTTTTTGGTTCAGACTTCATTCCCTCCACAGACTGAGATTCCTAGAGAAGTGCATGGTGTGCATGGCACCAATCCGGGCACAGAAGACAGTGCAAAGATAATTAATACTTGGTCACTTTACACCTGTAAGTGGATATACAAGACAGCATGCATAGTTTTACAAAACAATTTTTGTGCTTTTTGAGAGTATATGGTAAAAGCTATTCTGCAGTATATAATGGTAATTTGGCCCAATCAAACTGCAGAAGAGCAACTGTAGTATTAGTATTCAGTTCACACATTCAATATATAGAAATATGGTGGTAGCTATTTCCCTTCATATACTGAAAGTCCTAGCTTTCTGCCTTCACCCTGACACCAGACTGAGGTTTAATAAGAGATAAGAATTAGTCCTGACTGGTGTGGCTCAGATGGTTGAGCATCATCCTTCAAACCAAAAGGTCATCGGTTGGATCCCCAGTCAGAGTATGTGCCTGGGTTGCAGGTTTGGTCCCTGCTCGGGCCATGTGCAACAGGAGTCAGTGTTTCTCTCTTGCATCAATGTTTTTTTCCCTCTCTTTCTTCCTCCCTTCCTTTCTCTCAATAAATAAATAAATAAATAAATACAATCTAAAAAAAAGAAATAAGAATTATGTACCATTCAAATCCAAAAGTTCATTGCTACTACTTAAATGTGTGCCTTTGAGAATTTTAGTTTCCTGATCTGTTTAAAAAAAAAGTTCAACTAGTTAATCCCAGTATTAGTTTTCTGTTGCTCCTCTAACAAATAGCCACAAATTAATTGGCTTAAACACAAGTTTATTATCTTACAGTTGTGTGGGTCAGAAGTCCAACATGGAACTCACTGGGCTAAAGTCAAGATTTATCAAGCAGGGCTGCCTGCATTCCTTTTCCAGCTTCTAGAGATCTCCCATATTCCTTGGGTCCTGGCCTCCTTACTCCCATCTTCAAAGTCAACAATATTTCATCTCTCTTACTGTTCTTCTGATGTCACAACTCTGTCTGAGAATAACATGGGAAAGGTTCTCTGCTTTTAAGGACCCAGGTTATTAGATTAGACCACCTCAGATAATTTGGTATAATCTCAAGGTGCTCAGCCTTAATCACATCTGCAAAGTCCCTTTTCCCATGTAAAATATTTCCAGCTTCTGAGGATTAGAACATGGTCATGCTTAGGTATTGTTTTGTTTTGTTTTGTTTTTTTCCCTATTAGAATCCTTCAGATGTCTGGGAAGCTTTAGAACAAGGAATATTTCTTTTTAATCTTTGTGTTTGCAGAATTGAGTAATGTCCTGGCACATACTGAATGTTTAGTAAAGGGATGAGTGAATGAATATATGAGTTAATGTAATGCTGTGAATATTAATATGTCATGTGTGCACTTATCCTATACAGAACACTGTTTCAGGAGCATATTATTTAATTCAAAAGTTTTAACAGTTACAAATACAAAATAATATTCAAATCCTATCATTGTTTAAAGCAGACTTCCATTTAGAGGAGAAATTTTAGGATAACAAAGGATTACATATTGACTGATGTGTGTGCTGGGGAGTAAGGGTAGACAAACAATTAATATTGTTACATTAAACCTAAGATTGAAATAGAAGCTGATGTTATAGCAAATTGTTGAAATAGTTTTACTTAAATTAATTGAATTAATGAATAAATGAAGCTAAATGTCATTTTTATATAATTTTTATTGAGTAAAATGGTTACATAAAATTTTCTAAGCCTTTTAAAATTGGTTCAAAAGAAAGGGGGAAATCACATTTACTACAGGAAAAGAGAAAAATATCAAATTAACCCTCCAAGATTTAATTGACATGTAACATTATGTTAGTTTTATGTGGACAACATAATGGTTGTGTGTGTGTCATATATATATATATATATATAAAAATGTCACCACAGTAAGTCTAGTTAACATCCATCATATTGTAACACATAGTTACAAATGTTATTTCTTGTGATAAGAACTTTTAAGATTTATTCTGTTAGCAACTTTCAAATATATAATACATTATTATTAACTACAGGGATCAATCTGTACATTATATCCCCAGAACTTAATTTATTTTATCACACACGGCTTTTTTATGTAGTTTTTGTAAGCACTTATTTTGGCATATATAAATTCTCTCATAATAATGGATGAAATATGCACACAAAAACAACTTTGAAAATAGGGGCTAAACATAAAGTATTTATCATAATATAAAAACTTCCTTTTGAAGTTTGTGACCATTTTCCAAATTGTTCAAATATTTTTGTTCTGTCTATGAGTTTGGTAGCAATTCTCAGACTTAATAATTGTCTCTTATTTTTTATTATTGCTTAATAAAAAATATTATGTAGAGAAACACAAATTTTAAAATCTGATCACTCTCTGTGTACCAGTAAAAATGTGTAATACTTTTCTAAAAAGTTTGAAAATTCACCACTAACTTTTCATTTCTTGAAACTCAAAATAGAAAAACTAAGTACTTAGAAAGTCTGTTAAAAACAATACTCATGTTAGGCTCTGAGTAATAAGACTTCTCTTACTCATGTTTTGGTATCAGTGGTATATTTAGAAAAGACAGTGGTATCAACATTAAGAATATTACAGTACAGTCACATTATTAATAATGTCAGAAACTGTCATGTATTTTTTAATATAGTCTCTAATGGTTACATGCAAAGAATCTTTTAATTAATTTTGTTAACTTCATTACAGTGCGCCGAACTGTATACTTTAGAATTAATACATAAAGGACCCAAATCCCCCAGTGTGCATTTCACTTGCCCCTATCTTTCTTCATTTTAAAGAGCATCATTGGAATACTGACTTCATAATAACGTTTCCATCTGCTTAATTGAGTAAATGCATCTCATGCAGATTAGCCATAGCTATTTTATGCTGCCTGTTTTTCATGACTTAATTGCTAATCTGCCCTCAAGTCTATCTGTGTTACTGTTGAGATTGTACAATATCCTCTGAGGGCTCCCCTGGAACATCATTGAGTAGGGTGTGGCGATTTTATTAAAATGGTATTTTAGAGGGGGATATATGAAAAGGGTAATTTCTTAAAAATAAATACTCTTGGGAAGTCTTTTTGCAAAAATAAGTGATACCTATTTTGAAAATTTTTAGCATTTATTCCTTTATTACAAAATTTTAGTTAATTTTCTATTTTGCTTTAAACAAGTTGAATATTTATAAATATAAGACTATCAGTATTAGTAACACTTTTATATACTTTCTACTTAAATGAGTTTTATTCTAAGCCAAAAATTGTGAATTCTAAGTACTATCATGAAACATTCTGTATCATTAATGGAAGAAATACATTTCAATTATTTTATAAAGAAATTGATTGTAAAAACTAAAATTTGAATAGATAAAAAGTGGGAGGAAGGATAGAAGTAAAACTTAACATTTCCTTTACCTTTTTCTCTGTATCTTATATGATTTAAGAACAAAGACAAAATCAAATAATCAAAATCCTACTGTCAAGTACTTCTTTTATACCTGAACAAATAACAGTTTTAAAAATGAATTAAGTTTTTATGTGTTTTGTGGTCCTCATTGCATGCCCAGTTACACACCCAAGGGTGCCAAACTGACAGAAAGGTTGGGGACAGAATATGCCTCTTTAGGGTCTCGGGATGGGAAACATTCACCTTCTCTATGGCAAAGGAAGACTGGTTTCTTAGAAAACTCAGGTTCCTGAGAAAAGCGAAATGTAAGTGTGGATATTTAGATTGAATCAAGGGTTGGTGAGGGAAAGGACAAAGGACGTAGGGCAGAGGTAGCTCCATTTTAGGTGAGAACATTTTTCCTGTGGTAATATAGGATGTTCATGGATGGGAAGGTACTGTCTGAGATAACTTATGAAAAGGTATATAACCAGTCACTAGTTCCATCCAGGACATTTGGAAACATGACCAAATAGAAACACTGTGCCTTGTGGGCCATATTTATAAGAAAACCTAAATGGAGCCCTAGTTGCAGGGGTTTATATGTAGGCAAAGAATATCCTAAAAATAGTTTATATCCTAGGTACTTTGCTATAAAATAACAGAATGTGGATTTTTAAAATCAAACAGCTCAAATATAAATTTACAGTTAATTCCCTCAGTATTTCAAATCATAGTGCACTGTGCACTAAATATAATAGTCATTTAATTTTCCAATTGAAATAATTCAAAAAAGTTTATATCAATAGAATATATAAATATTTATGACTAGTCAAATTTTAACTAAAATTTTACTTATCAATTTGGAAATGTACCTGTTTAATATACTTTATATAAAATAATATATCAGTTTATAAGTTCCATGCAGGCAGATGCTTTTGTTTTACTTGTTTATAGCTGTAACCTCAAAGAATAAAATACTTCAGACATGTGGTATGTACTCAGTAAATATTTGTTGAATGAATTAATGAATTTGGAAACACCATATTGCTCTTTTCTACTTAATAATTTTTTTAAATTTAATCTTTATTATATATTTTTTACATTACCTTTTAGTCCCTTTACACCTCTCTGCCCCCAGCTGTCGCCACACTGTTGTCCATGGGCATGAGTCCTTTTGCCTCTTTGCTCAATCCCTCCACCCCCTAATCTCCCCACCACTAGCTGTCAGCTTGCTCTCTGTCTGTGAGTCTGTGCCTGTTTTACTTGTTAGTTCATTTGTTCATTAGATTCCACATATGAATGAAATCATATGGTATTGTCTTTCTCTGACTAGTTTATTTCACTTAGCATAATGTTCTCCAGGTTTATGTGTACTGTCGCAAAGGGCAAAATTTTCTTTTTTGTGGCTGAATAGTATTCCACCATGTAAATGTCCCATAGTTGTTTTATCCATTCATCTACTGTTGGACACTTGGGCTGCTTCCATATCTTAGTGATTGTAAGTAATGCTGCAGTAAACATAGGGGTGATTATGTTCTTTCAAATTAGTGTTTGGGGTTCCTTCTGATATATTCCCAGGTTGGGATCATTGGGTGAAAAGACAGATCCACTTTTAATTTTTTGAGGCATCTCCATACTGCTTTCCACAGTGACTACACCAGTCTGCATTCCCACCAACAGTTCAAAAGAATTTCCCTTTCTCCACATCCTCACCAGCAGTTGTTGTTTGTTGATTTATTGATGATAACTATACTGACAGGTGTGAGATGGTATCTCACTGTAGTTTTAATTTACATTTGTCTAAAATTTAGTGACGTTGAGTATCTTTTCAAAGGTCTATTGGCCATCTGTATATCCTCTCTTTGGAGAAGTGTCTGTTCAGGTCCTTTGCTCATTTTTTAGTTGGGTTGTTTGTTTTTTTGGTGTTGAGTTTTATAAGTACTTTATATATTTTGGATATTAACCCCTTATCAGATGTATTGGTGAATTTGTTCTCCTATTCTGTGGGATGTCTTTTTATGCTGTTGATAATTTCTTTTGCTGTGTGCAGACTTTTTAGTTTGATGTAGTCCCATTTGTTTACTTTTCTTTTATTTCCCTTGCCTGGGGAGATACATCCAATAAAACATTGCTACGAGCTATGTCTGAGATTTTGCTGCTTGTGTTTTCTTCTAGGGTTCTTATGGTTTCAGGTCTAACATTTAAGTCAGTGATCCATTTTGCATTTATTCTTGTGTGTGGTATAAGAAGTTTGTCCAGTTTTATTTTTCTGGATATATCTGTCCAACTTCCCCAACACCATTTATTGAGTACACTATCTTTAGCCCATTGTATGTCCTTGCTTTCTCTGTAGAATATTAATTGACTATAAAACTGTGGGTTTATTTCTGGGCTCTCTGTTCTATTCCATTGATCTATGTGTCTGTTTTTAGGTCAGTACCATGCTGTTTTGATTACTGTGAGATTATGGTATAGTTTGATATTAGGTAGTGTGATTCCTCCAACTTTGTTCTTCTTTCTCAGGATCGATATTGCTATGCAGGGCCTTTTGTGGTTCCCTATAAATTTTTGAAATATTTGTTCAAGTTCTGTGAAATACATCATTGAAATCTTGATAGGAAATGCATTGTATCTGTAGATTGCTTTGTGTAGTATGGACATTTTAATGATGTTAATTCTTCCTATCCATGAACACAGTATGTGCTTCCACTTACTTGTATCTTATTCAATTGCTTTCTTCAGTGTCTTATAATTTTCTGAGTACAGGTCTTTTACATCTTTGGTTAGATTTATTCCTAGGTATTTTATTGTTTTTGAAGGAATTGTGAATGGGATTGTTTTCTTGATTTCCTTTTCTGTTAGTTCATTATCAACATATAAAAACACAACTGATTTCTGGTTATTAATTTTCATCCTGCTAGTTTGCTGAATTCATTTATCAGTTGTAGTAGTTTCCTGGTGGAATCTTTGGTGTTCTCTATGTACAGTATGATGTCATCTGCAAGTAGAGTTTCCTTTCCAATTTGGATGCCTTTTATTTCTTTTTCTTATCTGATTGCTGTGGCTAGGACTTCTAATACTGTGATGAATAAGAGAACCAAAAGTGAACAGCCCTGTCTTGTTCCTGATATTAAAAGGAACACTTGTTTTTTCCCCTTGAGTATGATGCTGACAGTGGGTTTGTCATATATGGTCTTTATTTTGTTTAGGTGTGTTCCCTCTATTCTCACTTTGCTGAGAATTTTTAATCACAAATGGGTGTTGGAATTTTTCAAATGCTTTTTCTGCATCTATTTATATGATCATGTGGTGTTTATCCTTCATTTTATATATGTGGTGAGTCACACTCATTTCCTAACATTGTACCAACATTGCATTTCTGGAATAAATCCCACTTCATCATGGTATATGATGTTTTGGATGTATTGCTGTATTTGGTTTGTTAATATTTTGTTGAGGATTTTAGCATCCATGTTCATCAGGGATATTGGCCTTTAATTTTCTTTTTGTAGTGTCTTTATTTGGTTTTGGAATTAGGATGATGCTGGCCTTGTAAAATGAGCTTGGGAACTCTCCCTCCTCTTGAATTTTTAAAAATAGTTTGTGAAGGAAAGGTGTCTGTTCTTCCCACAGTGTTTGGTAAAATTCACCTGTGAAGCCATCCTTTTCAGGATTTTTGTTGGGAGTTTTTTGGTTACTACTTCAGTTTTGCTAGGTGTAATCTGTCTTTTCAGATTCTCTGATTCTTCAAGCAGGCCTTTTAACATTTGTTGCTGTACTTGTTTGGTACTAACAAACT
This sequence comes from Trachops cirrhosus, assembly GCA_028533065.1. Classification (NCBI taxonomy): domain Eukaryota; kingdom Metazoa; phylum Chordata; class Mammalia; order Chiroptera; family Phyllostomidae; genus Trachops; species Trachops cirrhosus. The sequence continues at coordinate 54,198,227 of CM052538.1, forward strand.
CCTTTAGTGTTTTCTTTTTCTGGGAAGCTCTTTTTTTCTCCTTCAATTTTACATGATAGCCTTGCTGGGTAAAGTAGCCTTGGTTGTAGGTCCTTGTTTTTCATCACCTTGAATATTTCATGCCACTCCCTTCTGTCCTAAAGTGTTTTCTTTTATTTAAAGATTTTATTTACTTTTTTTAGAGAGGGGGGAAAGGAGGGAGAAAGAGAGAGGAAGAAACATCAGTGTGTTTCATGTTCCCTCTATTGGGGACCTGGCCTGCAACCCAGGTATGTGCCCTGACTGGGAATTGAACCAGCCTCCACTTGGTTTGCAAGCCAGCACTCAATCCACTGAGCCCCACCAGCCAGGGCTGGCCTAAAATGTTTTCTGTTGAGAAATCAGATGACAGTCTAATGGGAGCTCCCTTGTAGGTGACTACCTGATTTTTTCTTGCAGCTTTTAGGATTCTCTCCTTCCCTTTAACCTTTGCCATTTTAATTATGATGTGCTTGGTGTAGGCCTCTTTGGGTCCATCTTGCTTGTCACACTTAGCCTTCCTGGACTTGTGTGTCTTTTTCTTTCACCAAACTGGGGAAATTTTCAGTCATTACATCTTCAAATAGGTTCTCAATCCCTTGTTTACTCTCTTCTCCTTCTGATATTTCCAAGCTGTGGATATTATTGCACTTCATGTTGTCCCAAAAGTTTCCTAAGTTCTTCTCATTCTTTTGAAGTCTCTCCCTCTCTGTTTTTATTTTTTCTTTTTTGCTGTTCTGCTTGGGTGTTTTTTTCTACCCTGTGTTCCAAATCACTGATTTGATCTTCTGCTTTACCTAACCTACTGTTTATTCCTTCCAGTGTATTATTTATTTTAGATACTGCATTCTTTACTTCTTACTGGTCCTTTTTTTATTGTTTCTATGTCTTTTTACATACTATTGAATATCCTTGTAGTCATTACTCTAAACTGTCTATTTGGTAAATTGTATGCCTCTCTTTCATTTAGTTCTTCTTCTGGAGGATTCTCATGTCCTTTAATTAGGGCCTGTTTGTCTTCCCATTTTTGCCTGCCTCTTTGTGTTTCTTTCTATGTATTAGGTAGATCTGCAAAGACTCTGTTGCAGACCTGTGCCAGACACTGCATGTGATTGGACCTAAGCAACCTGTTTGGAGCTGTCAGTGATCCACAGCTTGTAGCTGTCAATGCTGGGCATCTTTGTGTGCAGAGAGAACCAGGATATGCACCAATGTTGGCTTTTATCAGCATCAGCCCCAGTGCAGGGTCAGCTATACTCTCAGAGCTCCCAGAGATCCACCTTCATTGTTAAACTTAATCACTGAGAAAATCTCCAGCTGAACTCCTAAGCATCCTGGTTTAAGCTCCAGGGTGGGGCAGATTGTTTCTTGTGGGCAGGGTTATTGCTTCCCCTCAGAATGATGCATTTCAGAGAGGAGTGCCCTGCCTGAGAACGATGGTTTTGACATTATGGGGAATGACTCAACACAGACTCCCTAGTGGCTATTTCTTCAGTTCTCTCTCTAGTCCACCAGCCCCAAGCTGTCCTCTTGGAGCCCAAGGTAAGTGGCTGCAAATGGATTTTTGTGCTTTGACCCTTTAAGGGGCTCTGTGAGTCTCCAGCTGTCTTGCCCTAGCAGACAGAATGCCTGCATCTTTTCACAGTCTGGATGTTATCTGGGTTCCTTTCCCAGCTCTGATGCTGGAGGCTGGGGATCCCAACTTGGAGTTTAGACACCACACTTCTCAGGGGGAACCTTCTAGCTCCTGAAATAACCCTCTGACTCTTCCGCTGCCATTCATGGGAGGCCCGCCAGACCTCTCCCTCCTCTGAGATCCCTACCAGTCATGTTGTAGTGAAGTGTTTTTTTCTGTATGTCCTTGGTCATAAGGCTTCTCTCCAGCGGTGTCAGTTGATTATTCAGGGTGATTTCTGTACAATTTAGTTTTAATTCCAGTTTGGACCTGGGAGGAGGTTTGTGCAGCTTCCCCTTACTCCTTCACCATCTTGGACTTCTCAGAAACTCTTTACACAGTAAACAATAACTTCCTGTTCTCAACTCTGCCCACCCCATGTTAACCACCATTTTACTTTCTGTCTCTATGATTTTGACTATTGTGTTTCTCATATAAGTCTCTCATACATATCTGTCTTTCTCTGACTGTCTTATCTCACTTAGCCTAATGTCCTGAAGGTTCATCCATGCTGTGGTATATGTAAGAATTCCCTTCCTTTTTAATGCTGAATAATATTCCATTGTATATGCGTACCACATTTTGTTCATCTATTCATCTGTCAATGGGTACTTGAGTTACTTCCACTTTATAGTCAATAATTTATTGTAATTCTGCTGTGTACATGAGTATACAGATATCTCTGTGGGGGACCCTGGTTTCATTTCTTTTGGGTTTCCAGATGTGGAATTGCTGGGTCATATGGTAATTCTACCTTTAATTTATTGAGGATCTGTCATACCATTTTCCACAGTGCTGTACCATTTTGCATTCCCAATACTATTGTACAAAGTTTCCAATTTCTCCACATCCTCATCAACACATAATTTCTATTTTTGGAGTTTTTTAATTGTAGCCATCTGAATTGGTGTTTCTTTGGGAAAATATCTATTCAAGTCCCACACCCAATTTTAATCAGATTGTTTTTTGGCTAGGATTTCCAGTACTATGTTGAATAAGAGTGGTAAAAGTGAACATGCCCATCTTATTCTTGATCTTAAGGGAAACAGTTTTTGCCCATTGAATACAGTGTTGGCTTAGGTTTTTCATATATGACTTCTGTTAAGTTGAAATATGTTCCTCCTGTTCCCACTTTGCTGAGAGTTTTTATCATAAACTTGTGCTGGATTTTATTGAATCCAGCTTTTTTTGCATCTGTTGATATGATCATGTGGTTTTTATCCTTCATTTTGTTTGTGATGTATCACATTTATTGATTTACAAATATTGTACCAACCTTGCACCCCCAGGATAAATCCTACTTGATCATGGTGTATGATCTTTTTTAAAAAAATTATTTATTTTCAGAGAGAGGAGAAGGAAGCGAGAAAGAAAGGGAGAGAAACATCAATGTGCAGTTGCCTCTCCTGTGTCCCCTACCAGGGACCTGGCCCACAACTGAGGCATGTGCCATGACTAAGAATTGAACCAGCAACCCTTTGGTTTGCAGGCCAGCATTCATCCACTGAGCATCGTCAGCCAGCGCTGATCTTTTTAATGTATTGCTGTATCCAGTTTGCTTATATTTTGTTGAGGATTTAGTATCTCTGTTCATCAGGGATATCAGCCTATACTTTTCTTTCTTTGTAGTATCTTTATCTGGTTTTGAAATTATGAGGCCAAATAATATTGGCCTCATAAAAGAGCTTGGAATATATTGGAGCAGTTTGAGAAGGATAGGTGTTAGTTCTTCTCTGAATGTTTGGTAAATTTCACATGTGAAGCCACTTGGTCTAAGACTTTTGTTTGCTGGGAATTTTTTGATTACTACTTCAATTCATTAGTTGTTATTGGTCTATTCAAATTTTCTGCTTTTTCCTGATTCAGGAAGATTGTATGTGTCTCAAAATTTATCCATTTCACCCAGGTTGTCCAACTTCTTGTCATATAGTTATTCATAGAATTTTCTTACAATTCTTTGTATTTCTGTGATACCGGTTATTAGGTCTCTTTCATTTCTGATTTTATTTAGTTGGTTCCTCTCTTGATCAGTCTGGTTAAAGGTTCTTCAATTTTTAAAAAAAATTTTTAATAACAGCTCCTGGATTCATTGATCTTTTGAATTTTTTTTTTAGGTTTTAAGTCATTTATTTCTGCTCTGATCTTGATTATTTCCCTCCATCCATTCTCTCTGAGCTTTGTTTATTGTTGTTTTTCTAGTTCTTTTAGGTGTAGGGTTAGATTGTTCATTTGCTATTTTTCTTGCTTCTTGAAATAGGCCTGTAATGCTATGAGCTTCCCTCTCAGGACTGCTTTCACTGTGTCCCATATATTTTGGGTTGTGTGTTCATTTTCATTTGTTTCCAGGTAATTTTTTATTTCTTCCTTGAACTAATTGATAACCCATTCATTATTTAATAACATGCTGTTAGCCTTCATGTATTTGAATGTTATTGAGGCTTTTTAATTGAGGTTGATTTCTAGTTTCATGCCCTGGTGATAGGAGAAAATGTTTGATATGATTTCGGTTTTCTTGAATTTGTTAGGACTTACTTTGTGTCCATCCCTGACTGCTGTGGCTCAGTGGATTGAGCGCCAGCATTCGAACCAAAAGGTTGCCAGCTCTTTTTCCAATCAAGACACGTGCACGGATTGTGGGCCATGCCCCCAGTTTTGGGGTGAGGAAGAGACAAATGATAGATGTTTCCCTCCCTCTCTTTCTTCCTCCCTTCCCCTCTCTCTGAAAATAAATAAATAAATAAAATCTTTTTTAAAAAAGAAGACTTTTTGTGTCTTAACATATGCTTTTATCTTTGACAAGTGATCTATGTGCTCTTGAGAAGAACATGCATACTGCTGCTTTGGGATGAAATGTTCTGAAATATTAATTTAAATCCATTCGATCTAGTGTGTCATTTAAGATCACTGTTTCTTTGTTAATTTTTTTTTTTTGTCTGGAAGATCTATCCAGTGCTGGCAGTGAGGTGTTTCTGTCTCCTACTATGACTGTATGCTGTTGAACTCTTCCTCAAAGTCCACCCTGATTTTGAGTGCATATGTGTTCCCAAGGGTTATATCTTCTTTAGTATTATGTAGTGACCTTCTTTGTCTCTTGTTATGGCCTTTATTTTGAAGTCTATTTTGTCAGATATAAGTATTGCTACCCTAGGTTTTTCTTTTTTTTATCTTCATTTGCATCGAATATTTTTTCCCATTTCTTCTCTTTCCACTTGTGTAAATTTTTTGTTCTGAGGTTAGTCTCTTGTAGACAGCATATATATGGATTGTGTAGTGTACCCTGTGTCTTTTGATTGGAGCTTTTAATCCATTTACACTTAAGGTTATTATTGATAGGTACTTCTTTATTCCCATTTCTTTTATTCCTATGTTCCTCTCTCTAGCTCTTCTTATAGTAGTCACTTTAACATTACTTGCAGTGCTGATAATGAACTCCTTTGCCTTTTTTTTTGTTTGTTTGTTTGTTTTTGGTCTGGGAAGCCCTTTATGTTGCCTTCAGTTTTAAATGATAGCATTGCTGGATAGAGTAGTCTTAGTTGCAGGTCCTTGCTTTTCATTTCTTTGAACACTTGATGCAAGTCCCTTCTAGCCTGAAGTGTTTCTGTTGATAAATCACCTGACAGCTTTATGGGGGCCCTTGCAGGTAACTGACTGTTTTTCTATTGCTGCCTTTAAGATTCTCTTTGGGGGACTTCAGCCAATTTGGAGGCATAGGTAGACACATTGTGCCTCCTCGCACAACCAAAATAAGGTCAGCAACAATTTAGAAACAAGATAACAACCAGATCTGACAGAAAATTGAACTGTATGGAAGTAGGACAACCAAGGGGTTAAAATATACACATTCATTCAGATCAGTAGGAGGGGCGGAGTTGGGCAGCTGGACAGAGAGGGGTTGCGGCACAAACAGTGATGTATAATGCATCCTGGGCATGTAAGGCATCCCCAGCGCACAGGGGGCTGGCAGACCCAGCAAGGCGGCGACTGCGAAGCGAGGCACTGTGGGCAAGGTGCTTGGCTGTCCTGGCCACCTTCCCGCACAGATAAACCAGGCGAAATTGGGCAGTGAGACAGACTGCGCAACCCAGGGTCCCAGCGCACCGGGAAATAGAACCTTGGAACACTGATTGAACACACCTGTGGGAGTTGAGGCACAGGGAGAGACTCTCAGCCTCACAGGAAAGTGCATTGGAGAGACCCACGGGGTCCTAGAACGTATGCAAGCCCACCCACATGGGAATTAACACCAGAAAGGCCCAGTTAGCTTGAGGGAAGTGGCGGAAGGGACTGAAATCCGATGGTGAGAGGAGCAAGCACCATTGTTACCTCTCAGACCCCACCCCCTCGTACAATGTCACAACCCAGTGACTGGGTTGCCCCACCCTGGAGAACACTTAAGGCTACGCCCCTCACTACAGAACAGGCGTGACCAGACCCTGCCCCCCCCCAAAAAAAAGATGGCTCAAACCCAAGTACAAATCAAAGCCCCAGAGCTAATACTTTTAAGTGACCAAGAGATAGCCAGCCTATCAGATGCACAGTTCAAAGCACTGGTAATCAGGATGCTCACAAAATTGGTTGAATTTGGTCACAAATTAGATGAAAAAAATGAAGGCTATAAATGAAATGAAGGAAAATGCACAGGGAACCGATAGTGATGGGAAGGAAACTGGGACTCAAATCAATAGAGTGCACCAGAAGGAAGAAAGAAACAACCACAC
>CM052538.1:54204737-54232478 GCA_028533065.1 Trachops cirrhosus
GGAAGAGGGAGAGTAACAAATGGAAAAGTTATTTGAACAAATAATAAAGGAGAACTTCCCCAATCTGGCAAAGGAAATAGACTTCCAGGAAGTCCAGAATGCTCAGAGAGTCCCAAAGAAGTTGGACCCAAGGAGGAACACACCAAGGCACATCATCATTACATTAGCCAAGGTAAAGATGAAGGAGAGAATCCTAGAAGCAGCAAGAGATGAGGAGACAGTAACCTACAAAGGAGTTCCCATCAGACTGTCAGCTGATTTCTCAAAAGAGACCTTACAGGCAAGAAGGGGCTGGAAAGAAGTATTCCAAGTCATGAAAGGCAAGGACCTCCATCCAAGATTGCTCTCTCCAGCAAAGCTTTCATTTCGAATGGAAGGGCAGATCAAGTGCTTCTCAGATAAGGTCAAGTTCAAGGAGTTCATCATCACCAAGGCTTTACTTTGTGAAATGTTAAAGGGACTTAGCTAAGAAGAAGAGGATTAAAAGCATGTATAGTAAAATGACGGCAAACTCGCAATTATGAACAACCACACCTAAAACAAAAATAAAAACAAATTAAGTAATCAGCTAGAACAGGAACAGAAACACAGAAATGGAGATTACATGGAGGGTTAGCAACAGGGGAGTGGGAGGAGGAGAGAGGGGGGAAAGGTATGAAGAATAAGCATGGATGGTAGGTAGAAAATAGGGGGAGGGCAAGAATAGTAGGGGAAATGTAGAAGCTAAAGAACTTATGACATATGGACATGAACTAAAGGCGGGGAATGTGGGTGGGAGAGGATGTGGGTGGGAGTGAAGGGGAAATGTGACAACTGTAATAGCATAATTAATAAAATATATTAAAAATAGATTTTCTCTTTGTCTTTAAAATTTGTCATTTTAATATGATGTGTTTGGTTTGTGGTTCTCTTTGGGTTCATCGTAATTGGGACTCTCTGTGCTTCCTAAACTTGTGTGACTTTTTACTTCACCAGATTAGGGAAGTTTTCAGTCATTATTTATTCAAGCATATTTTCTATCCCTTGCTCTCTTTTCCTTCTGATACATCTATGATAAAGATATAGTCCCAACTTCCCTTAAACTATGTCTGTTCTTTTTAAGTCTTTTTGCTTTTTGTTGCACTGATTGTGTGTTTTTTTCCTACTTTGTCTTCCAAAATGCAGATTTGATCATCTGCTTCATCTAGCCTGCTTTTAATTGCTTCTAGTGTATTCTTAATTTCAGATAATGAATTCTTCATTTACAACTGGTTCTTATTCATAGTTTTTTATGTCCTTTTTTATGCTGATGTAGTTCCCACTAAGTTCCTTGTTGTTCCCATAAAGTTTCTTGTAGTTCTCACTAAATTCCTTGAGCATCTTTATAACCCTTACTTTGAACCCTATATCTGATAAATTGCTTGTCTCAATTTTATTTAGCTCTTTTTCTGGGCATTCCTACTTTCATTTGTTGGTCGTTTCTTTGTCTCCTGATTTTAGCTGTCTGTTTTGTGTGTACTAGATAAATCTGCTTTGACTCCCAGTCTTCGTGGGGTGGCCTTAATTGGTAAAAGTCCTGTGGGACCCAGTGGTGTAGTCTCCTGGATCTCCTGAACTGGATGCTCTAGGAATGTCCCTTGTGTGGGTTAGTTGGACTCTCCTGTTATGACTGGATCTTGATTGTGGTTGGCCTGTTTGTTGGTGGGATTGTTCCTTCAGCTGGCTGACTGAGAGGCTCAGCCCCAGCCACATGCTGCAAGCTGTTGTACAGGTGCTGACAGAAAAATAAAACACAAAACAACAACAAAAAAACAAAACATAAGACAAGCAAAAATACCGCAATCACAATGGCAAAATTAACAAAAGAGTGAAGAATAAGGAAAGCAAGAAGAGAAATAAAATAATAAAAGGGAAAAAAAGAATATGAGAAGACCAGGGGTAAGAAAAAGATTGTGATAGAAGAGAAGTAATAGAAACAATAATGATATGGAGTAGAAAGAGGAAAACAGCAAAAAGAACAAAGAAAGAGCCCTGGCTGCTGTAGCTCAGTGCATTGAGTGTGAGCTGTGAACCAAAGGGGCGCCAGTTCGATTCCCAGTTAGGGCACATGCCTGGGTTCTGGTCCAAGTCCCCAGTAAGGGAGCACATGAGAGGCAACCACACATTGATATTTCTCTCCCTCTCTTTCTCCTTCCCTTCCTTGTCTCTAAAAATAAATAAAATCTTAAGGAAAATAATAAAATGCACAAAAAGGAAGAAAATATAGAGTAAAAGAAGGAAAGAGTAAGATGAGAGATAGAAAAAATAGAAGCAAAAGCCAAAATAACACTAGAAAGGCTATGAAAAAGAAAAAGTAACAAACAATGAAAAAGAACAAAGTGGAATTCCTCTCAGCAGAGTTTATTGCCTGCCTGCTTGCATCTCTCTTTGGACACTGCTCTGATATTGTCTGAAGCTGGTGTAAGCCAATGTCAGATGCTATCCACGTTCGACCTTCAGCAGCCTGTTGGAAACTACCACCATTTGTGTCTGCCTCTGCTGGGCCTGGCTGCACATGAGAGAGGTCAAGGTGCCCTGCAAGGCAGGCCTTTACCAGCAATAGGGCCATGAGGTAGGTCAGCAAATGTCCCAAGTCACCTGCCTCTGCTTGTTGTCCTGCAGTCAGTCTTAGTCACCGAACCCCCTGATTCTGAGAGGGCTTCTGGTGGAATTGGCAGGGTGGGGACCCTGGATCTCCTGTAGGGAGGCAGGTGCTGTTCTGACTTCAGGGAACATGATAGGTATGTTCCCTTACCCCAGAGCCACACATCTGAGTCTCTCCTGGATTATTTCCCTGAACTCAGCAGGGCAGAGCCCCTAACAGGCAAGCAGGTGGGGCCTCTGGAGCCCAGAGTTTGGGTCTGTGGGAAAAGCAGGAGGGTGTTTCTTTTGGCTCTCCCCTGGGAGTGAAGTGCCATTTCAGTTCCCAGGAGAGTGTAGGGGATGACCACACCCAAAAGCCAGTCTTTGATACCTACTTAGTCTGCTTATGTTGCTGTCTCCTCAGCAGAGGTTAAGATGCGGGGTGCGGGGCGGAAAAGTGCTGGGTGAGCTAGTGGAATTCCAGAGGGTGGAGCAGGGCAGTATCCCACAGGGTGGGGTAATTGTTTTTCCCCAGGCTGATTTCCCTGGGAGGGCTTGCTCTTAAGAAAAATGGCTGCTGTAATGTCAGGGGATGACCCGGCACAGGTTTCTCCCAACAGCCATTACTCTGTATCTCTTCCCAGTGCCTTCCACTCCAGACTCTCCTCAGATAACTCCAGTCTGAACCTCCCTCCCTTCACAGGAGCCCAAGATGAATGGCTTAGAACATAAAACCTATGCATTAGTCCCTTGGGAGAAATAAAAGTGGCTTTGTCTCCAGTGGGCTCTGTCTCCCCCTAGCAGGTAGGAAACCTGCTACCTTTCACAGCTGGGTGCTTTGTGTATGGCTGATCCCAACTTTGACACTCTGTGCTGGTGAACCCAGTCTGGCGTCCAAGTTCCACTCCCCTCTGTAACCTTGGTCTGCATTTTATTTCCTTTTGTGCCTAATTTTGCTAGCTAGAACTCCTAGAACTGTATTGAACAAGAGTTGGGAGAGAGGGCATCCTTCCTTTGTTCCATATCTTAAGGGGAAAGAATTTAGTGTTTTACCATTAAGTATGGTATCAGCTATAGGATTTTTGTAGATGCTCTATATAAAGTTGACAAAGATCCCCTTTATTCCTAGTTTTCTAATTTTTTTTATAATGACTTGGTGTTAAATTTTGTTAATTTTTTGCATCGGTTAATATGCGTATTTGCTATTCTTTGGCCTGTTAGATGGTGGATTACATTGATTGAATTTTGAATATTGAATCAGACTTGCATTCCTGCAGTAAATACCATGTGGTCATGTTGTATAGTTTTTCATTAGAAAAACTATGTTGCTCTATTTTACCTGTTAACATTTGGGGGATTTTTACCTCTATACTCATAGGAGATATTGGTCTTCAGTTTTCTCTTTTTTGTACTATCTTCTTATGATTTTGGTATTAGGGTAATAGTATTAGCATCATATAATGAATTGGGAAAAATTCTCTTTTTTTCCTGAAAGAAACTGTGGAATTAGTGTTAACTTTTTAAACATTTGGTATAATTCCCTAGTGAAACAGCTAAGCCTGGATATTTCTTCTCTCAGAGTTTGCAAATTACATATTGAATATCCTTTATAGTTAAAAGGCTTTTCAAATATCTCTTCCATGTATCTATCTATTTCATGGGTGATTTGAGTAGTTTTTTATTTCAAACTATTGGTCTATTTCATCTAAATTGTCAAATTTTTGTATGTAGAGTTTTCCTATTGTTCCAATATTATCTTTTTGATATCTGTGTGTTCTGTAGCAATCCCCATTTTAATGCTAATATTGGTAACATTTGTTTTCTCACTTTTTTCTGTCAGTTTTGCCAGATATTTCTTACCTTTATTGCTCTTTTCAAAGAGCCATTTATTTCCTTGTTTCATTGATTTTTCTCTGTGGCTTTTGTTTTTCATTTCATTGATTTCTATTCTTATTTTTATTTTGTTCCTTCTGCTAGTTTTGATCTTGTTCTATTTTTTAGTTTCTTGATGTAGGAACTTAGATTATTGACTTGAAGCTGTCTGTACTGATGTAAGCTTTTAGCACTATAAATTTTACTCTTAGCACCGTGTTCGTGTGTCCACATGTTTTTATATATTGTATGTTTATTTGATTCAGTCTGTCTTTTTGTTTCTTTTGTTGTTGCTGTTATTTCTTTTTTTTAAATATATTGACTATGCTATCACAGTTGTCCCATTTTACCCCCTTCACTCCCCTCTGCCCTGCGCAACCCCTCCCACCCACATTCCCCCCCTTTAGTTCATGTCCATGTATCAGACTTAAAAGTTCTTTGTCTTCTACATTTCCTATATTATTCTTACCCTCCCCCTGTCTATTTTGTACCTTCTATCTATGCTACTTATTCTCTGTAACTTTTCCCCCTCTCTCCTTCTCCCACTCCCCTGTTGCTAATGCTCCATGTGATCTCCATTTCTGTGTTTCTGTTCCTGTTCTAGTTGTTTGCTTAGTTTCTTCTTGTTTTTGTTTTAGGTGTGGTTGTTCATAATTGTGAGTTTGCTGTCATTTTACTATACATGTTTTTAATCATCTTTTTCTTATATAAGTCCCTTTAACATTTCATATAATAAGAGCTTGGTGATGATGAACTCCTTGAACTTGACCTTATCTGAGAAGCACTTGATCTGCCCTTCCATTCTAAATGAAAGCTTTGCTGGAGAGAGCAATCTTAGATGTAGGTCCTTGCCTTTCATGACTTGGAATACTTCTTTCCAGCCCCTTCTTGCCTGTAAGGACTCTTTTGAGAAATCAGCTGACAGTCTGATGGGAACTCCTTTGTAGGTGACTGTCCCCTTACCGCTTGCTGCTTCTAGGATTCTCTCCTTCATCTTTACCTTGGCTAATGTCATTATGATGTGCCCTGGTGTGTTCCTCCTCGGGTCCAACTTCTTTGGGACTCTCTGAGCCTCCTGGACTTCCTGGAAGTCTATTTCCTTTGCCAGATTGGGGAAGTTCTCCTTTATTATTTGTTCAAATAACTTTTCCACTTCTTACTCTCCCTCTTCTCCTTCTTGTACCCCTATAATTCAGATGTTGGAATGTTTAAAGATGTCCTGAAGGTTCCTACACCTCTCCTCATGTTTTTGAATTCCTGTTTCTTCATTCTTTTCTTATTGAGTGTTTCTTTCTTCCTTCTGGTCCACTCTATTGATTTGAGTCCCAGTTTCCTTCCCATCATTATTGGTTCCATGTACATTTTCCTTCATTTCACTTAGCATAGTCTTCACTTTTTCCTCTATTTTGCAACCACACTCAACGAATTCTGTGAGCATCCTGATCACCATTGCTTTGAACTGTGCATCTGATAGGTTGGCTACCTCTTCATTGCTTAGTTGTATTTTTTCTAGAGCTTTGATCTGTTTTCATTTGGGCCAATTTTTTTTTGTCTTGACACACCTGTTCCATAGTGAGGGTTGGAGCCTTAGGTATTCACCCAGGCGGAGTAACCCACGTCGCTGGTTTGTGACACTGTATGTTGGGGAGGGGTCCAAGAGGGAACAATGGCGCTTGCTCCGTTCTCTGCTGGATTTTAGTAACTTCTCCTGCTTCCCACAAGCAAATTGGTTTGTTCTGGTGCTAATTCCCAGGTGGGTGGGCTTATATACATTCTAGGACCCTGTGGGTCTTTCCAATGAACTCTCTTGTGAGGCTGGGAGTTTCTCCAGGCACTTCAACCCCCACAGGTGTTTTCAGTCAGTGGTTTGAGGCTTTATTTCTCCCAAGTTGGGGCCCTGGGTTGAGCAGTCTGTCCCGCTACCCAGTTTTGCCTGGTTTATCTGCACATGAATGTGGGACCATCTGATCTGCCAACCGCCTTGTGCACCACACCCCATTCCACATTCCACCACCTCCTTGGTTCTGCCAACCACCACTTGCGCATCCAGGTCCACCCCTCCTACTGGTCTGGATGAATGTGCCTTCTTTAACTTCTTAGTTGTCGGACTTCCATACAATTCAATTTTCTGTCAGTTCTGGTTGGTTTTTGTTTTTACATTGTTGTTGTCCTTGTTTTGGCTGTATGAGGAGGCACAGTGTGTCTACCTACACCTCCATCTTGGCCGGAAGTCTCTATCTTTTTGTTTCTTGAGACTTCCTGATTGATACATGAATTATTTAGAAATATGTTGTTTAATTTCTGTACGTTTGAGGACTTTCCTATTATTTTTCTGTTAATTGATTCTACTTTGATTCCATTTTTATAAGAAAGCCCACCCTAGCCCTGACCAGTGTGGCTCAGTTAGTTGAGCATTATCCCAAAAAGTGAAAGGTTGGCAGTTCAGTTCCTGGTCAGGGCACATCCTTGGGTTGTGGGCTGGTCCCTGGTTGGGGCATGTGCAAGAGGCAACCCATCAATGTTTCTGTTTCTCTCTCCCTTCCCTTCTCTCTAAAAATAAATAAGTAAAATATATTTTTTAAAGCCCACCCTGTATAATTTTAGTTCCTTTAAATTTGTTGAGGTGTGTTTTATGATTTTAAGATAACAGTCTATTTAGCATATTTTACAGGCATTTGAAATGTGTATTCTGCTGTTGTGGAATGGAGTATAAATATAAATTAGATCTACTTGATTGATGGTATACTTGGATTATTCTATCCTTGTTAATTTTCTGTTTAGATACACTATCAGTTGTTGAGAGAGAAATGTTGAAGTCTTTGACAGTAATTGTGAATTTGTTTATTTCTTTTAATTACATCATATTTTGCATTGTCATGATTTTGCTGCTCTGTTTGGTGCAAACATACATATTTAGGATTGCCATGCTTCTCGGTGGATTGACTTTTTTAAAAAAAATTATTATATAATGTTTCTCTCTGTTCCTGGTTATTTTATTTGTTGTAGTATACTTACCTGGTATTAACATAAGCACATCTGCCTTCTTTTGATTAATGTTTGAATAGTATATCTTTCTCAATCTTTTTATTTTCAAGAATCCGTATTGTTATACTTGAATTAAGTTACTAATTTGATAGAACATAAGCATCCCTATTTCATTGCAGCATTATTTACAATCACCAAGATTTGGAAGCAGCCCAAGTGTCCGTCAGTAGATAAGTGGATAAAACACCTATGGTACAATTACACAATGGAATACAGCTCAGCCATAAGAAAGAAATAAGTTTACCTTTTTTGACAGTATGGATGCCAAATGAGATAAGCCACTCAGAGAAAGACAAATACCATGTTATTTTACTCATATGGAACCTACTGAACAAACAGAACTAACAAGCAAAGTTGTGACAAACTCATAGATACAGAACAAGCTGACAGCTGTCCGGGGTTGCAGGGGTGCAGTTAATTGGGGAGAGGCAGAGGGATTGAGCAAAAAAAGAGAAAAAAGAAAAACTCATGGACACAACAGTATGGTGACTGCTGGTGGGAGGGCATTGGGGAAAGCGGAGGAGGGTGTAGAGGGAATAAAGGGTGATAGATGGAGACTTAACTTGGGGGCGTGAACACATAGTACAGTGTACAGATGATATGTTATAGAACTGTGCACCTGAAACTTGTATAATTTTGTTAACCAGTGTCACCCTAATACATTTAAGAAAAAGGGGGGCAGAAGTTTCTTGTAGATTGTATATACATAGGTCACAGTTTTTCATCCACTGTACCAATCTCTGTTTTATTTGGAACATTTAGACTATTTTCACTTAATATAATTACTGATATGGTATGGCTTAAGTCTGCCATTTTAATTTTTGTTTTCTCTTTGTTCTCTTTTTCATTTCTGTTTTCTTTTTTTATTTCCTGTGGGTTATTTGAATATCTTTTTATAATACCATTTGGATTTATTTATAGGGTTTTTTTATTGTATCACTTTGTATAGCTTTTTTAGTTGGGTGCTCTGTGTATTATGTCACTTATACATAACTTATACAATCTCCTGATGTCGACAATTTACTGTCTTAAGTGATGTGTATGATATATTTCTTCCCTTTACATTTATTTGCCTTTCCCACTTATAATTGCCCTAAGTATTTTCTTTACGTACATTGAATGTTATCATTTTAATCCAGCTGCCATAACTTAGAAAACTGAAAAGAAGGAAAATCTTTTGTGTTTACCCATATTTTTACTCTTTCTCTTAGTTTTTTCTTCCTTCCTGTTATTTAAAACATTTTTTCTCTTCTTGATTTCCTTTCTGTTTGCAAAATTTCCTTTAGCCATTATTATTATACATGTCTGAAGGTAACAGATTTTCTTAGTTTTCCTCCATCTACATGTCTTGGTTTTCCCTTCATTCTCACTAGATATAGAATTTTGAATTGACAGTTTTTAACTTTCAGTGCTTAAAAAATGTGCCACTTCATACTGGGCTACATGATTTTTAATGCAAAATCTATTGTCATTTGAATTGTTTTTCATCTACAGGAAAGATCACATTCCTCGTGCTACTTCTAAGGTATTTTTCAAAAGTTTATTATAACGATCTATGCATAGATTTCTTTGCATTTGTCTTCTTTGAGGTTCATCAGACTTTTTGAATTTGTAGGTTTATGTCTTTTCCAGCTTTGACAAGCTTTCAGGTATTATTTCTTTGAATGGTCATTTAGTCCTACCTTCTTCTCTTCCAAGAATTTTATAACATGAACATTAGATCTTTTGTTATACTCCCAAAAGTCCCCATGGTTCTGATCACCTATTTTTTAAAATTTGTTTTCTACTTTTCAGATTCAACAATTTCTATTATTCTACCATGAAATTTACTGATTCTTTTCTCTGTCTGCTCCATTTTTCTGCTGAGTGCCCATTCATTATTTTTAATATCAATTACTATATTGGATTGGCCAAAAAGTTTGTTATTTCCATAAAATAGAAGCCAGATTTTTCATTTTCACCAATAACTTTATTGATTTGAATATTTTGAGTATGTTGGCTATCTCCCATGTGGAATAACATTGATTGTTCTCAATGTCTCAATTTGATCACTATCAACTTCAACTGGTGTACCTGACCATGGAGCATCATCCAGTGAAAAATCTCCATCGCGACACTTTGCAAACCACTTTTGATCAGTCCTGGCACCTTCTCCATTCACTGATAAATCTTTTTTTGCTTTTCAGTTGCATTTTTACCTTTCTTGAAATAATAAGGCATAATATACCGAAAATGTTACATATGTTCTTCCATCTCCAATATTAAAATGGCTACATAGAAATTCACCAATTTTGATAAGTTTTTTTTAATTCATGCTGAAATGACAGCTGTCACAGTACAGTCTAACAAAATTGTTTCCAATGAAGTTAAAGACAATTAAGCGCTACTAGAACTATCTTACAAAGAAAACCAAATGAACTTCTTGGCCAACCCAGTATTTTTCTGTTCTTATATTGCCACTTGGTTCCTCTATATGTCTTCTATTTTTCTGTTGTTTTTGCTGTTGATGTTTATTCATTTATTTTAAGGATGTTTATTTTGCTTGTCAAAACATTAGTTTTTTTTCTTTTATTGATTCTAGAGAGAGGGAAAGGGAGGGAGAAAGAGAGGGAGAGAAACATTGCTGTGAGAGAGGACTGGTTGTCTCTTGCATGTGCTCTGACTGAGGCTGAATCTGCAACCTAGGCGTGTGCCCTGACCAGGGATCAAACTGGCAACCTTTAGTTTTGCAAGACGACACCCAACCAACTGAGCTATACCAGCCAGGGTGTCAAAACATTTTTATATGGTGTCTTTAAAATCCTAATCGGTCATTTGGGTATCTCTTTCATGTTGTTGTTGGCATCTGTTGATTATCTTTTCATTCAAATTGAGATATTCTTGGTTCTTGGTATGGTGAGTATTTTTTGTAAACTAGTATTTAAATGTAAACTTGTACATTTAATTTATTATAAGACTCTGGATCTTATTTAAATCTTTTATTTTACCTGATGTACTCTGACAAAGCTCTAGTAGTGAAAGAGCAGGGTTGCTGCCCTGTTATGGTCAGGTAGTGGTGGAAATTAAGGTTCCACCACGGCCTATATTACAGCTGAGGGAGAGGGCTGTTGTGAATAATCTCAGGGTTGGGCAGGTGTGGGTGTTCCTGCTTGCCAGTAGACCTCCACTGCTAACACCCTGGCTGGGATAGGCAAGAGTTTCTTACTTTCTGCTCCCTACCTGGCCTCTACTGACATTGTAGGGGGGATACCTCATATGCTGGGAAGTTGTGAAAGCCTTGAGTGTTCTCTCTGCTTCCTCTGAAACTATGCTGGTAGGACAGAGTAGTGACAATTCATTACCTGGATGGATGTGGAAATCCAGGCTACCCACTTGCTCTCTACCAACTCTTCAGAGAAAGGGGATCCTGATTACCTTTCAAAAGAGGTGAAAGTCTGGCTTCCTACACAGCCTTCCCCCGTGTCAGCCTGGTGGAGACACTGGGGTGCCTCATTACAGCCTCACAATGGCAGAAGTCTAGGCTTCCCATTAGGATCCTGACATGAAGAAGTGTTTTGTTAGTTTTTTCTGTTCTGTTTGCCTAAAGTAGATTGGTTATTATCTAACAGTTTTGTTTTGCTATACTGTTGCTTTTCTGGTCATCTGACTAGAGAAACTTTTTTTGTGTTTGTTTTTGGGGGGTTGGGGGGGATGGCGGTCTAGGATACGTGAGGCCAAGGGAAAAGTCACCACTTTTGTGTTCATTGGGTCCTGTCATACCTAGATGGTCTGTCTTCTGTCCAACATGCAGAATCATGTTATATTTATTTCATATAAAAAATTTAGGAGTTTTAGATTTTCTTAGTGGGATGACTATGGAAAAATACTTCTCTGCTTTTCCAGAAGTAGAAGTTTTGTATTACTTTTTTAAAGTGATTTTTAAAACACTGATTTAAAAAGACATCAGACACTTGTAATGGTGATGAAACACTAGAAATAAATAAAAACAACCAGATTTATTTACTCCATTTTTGTAACTGATTCTCTGTAAGCAGCCAAAATTAGTACTCTTGAGATGGTTTATTTATGTGTAATGTCTCTTAGCAGTAATTTGTTCAAGATAAAACAAAACTTGAGAGAAGCTGAGTGATGTATCAGGAGTCAACTATTATTATGGCTTCTCCCTTGTTTACAAAAAAAGTTTTCAAAAACAAAAACCTGGCTCTTTTTTGGGCTTATATGGTACTCAGGTGACACTATATGCTAATTTTAATGCCTTTATAGTAGACTCACATGTTATTTAAGTTACTAATTTCCTATTATTGTGTCAGGGACTGTTTGTTTTCTTTTTTTTAAATCAGCAAGTCAAAAGCCTGCAAGTATTGAAGCAACACAAAATAAAATATAGTAATAGATTCAACATAATTTCTAGTTAAGGTAAACCTTTTTTTTAACTAGAACTGTTTCCCACTACACTGTACTCCTAATGTACATTATTTTTGGTCATTTTATTCTTTGGGGCTGCTTACCCCCTTGTCAGTTTATAAAGTTTCTTTACATAGTCTCTTTATCAATCTTCTGTTTGTAGTTTGATTTATAAAAGTTCTTTCCAAATCTATTATTTCTCTTGTTGATTTTTATTCTATCTCTTATCTTTCTGATAGATCTGGAGTTTCAGTCCTAATTAAGATATCCTCTTTCTTTAAATAGTACAGATAGTGTTTTAGATATTTTTATTGTTTTGGTTTTAAATCAACGCTCTTGTCCACCTGGGATTTATTTTTGTATATGGTGTAAGATTATGTCCAGTTTTCTTTCAAATGGATAGTCAGTTTTGCCAACATCATTTATTAAATCCTTTTCCCACCAAATTTAAATATTTACAAATTCTCTGTTCTCTTCCAGGATTGTGACCATTCCCATGACAATATATTATTTTTATTAAATTGTAGTACATGCAAACACATACACACTCAAGATGGTAAAGATATTGTTGTAAGGCTGGGTGAGTTTGACAGTAGCAGTTCAGAATGGAGTTGCTTCTCAATGTTGACTCTCTAATCAAAATGGGATTTAATGAAGAGGCCAGTTGCTAACTATCTATTGATAACTACCTCTGATTCTACCAGATTAATTTTGCCTTGTAAAATATTGAAAAGATGAATGTATACCATTTCTTAAGAGTCAATTTTGTGCCAGGTATTATGTTAGGGGATATATAATTTTTCTCACATCAACTTTATTTGGTTAGATTTATCTTTCTTATACACATGAGAAAGTGACCCTTATTCAGAGGGTGAAGTTACTAGCCCCATATTATATACCTGTTAGATGGTAAAGGTAGGATTAAAACAGTAATGACCAGGCTCTTTCAGCTGTGCCAAAATGACATGTTCATGGAAAGTACTTTTTCCCCAGTTTTAAAAAATTTTATTTTTCAATTACGGTTTGCATTTAATGTTATTATGTATTAATTTCAGGTGTACAGCATAGCAGTTAGATAATCATATACTTCACAAAGTGTTGCCTCAATATGCCAAGTATCCACCTGACACTACTCATGGTTATTACAATATTATTGACCACAT
This sequence comes from Trachops cirrhosus, assembly GCA_028533065.1. Lineage (NCBI taxonomy): Eukaryota > Metazoa > Chordata > Mammalia > Chiroptera > Phyllostomidae > Trachops > Trachops cirrhosus. Next base: position 54,217,823 of record CM052538.1, read on the forward strand.
TCCCTATGCTTTACTTTACATCCCTGTTATTACTACCAATTAGTACTTCTTAATCCCTTTACTTGCTTCACCCAGCCCCTCCATACCACTGCCCTCTGGCATCCACCAGTCTGTTCTCCATGTCTGTGAGTCTGTTTCTATTTTATTCTTTAGATTCTACATATAAGTGAAATCATATGGAAAGTACTTTGAAAACAAAAGATGTATAGAAATTAATATGGTAGTTGTAGCATAATAATCTCATCATTAGCATCTGAGTCTTATTTTAAAACAATGCAGTACAAACTAAAACTTGCAGTTAAATATTTTGATAAAGGAACGATATTTATATATTCTTTCAAGATAGTCTGAATAAAATGTTGGAAATTCTTTGTATTCTTTTTATTAATTGTTTTTTTTTTAACTTTTTTTTAGAACAGAAGAAAGTTAAAGTAAAAAAACCAAAACCTGAATTTCCTGTGTATACGCCTTTAGAAAGTGCATATATTCAATCATATGATCATGGAACTTCTATAGAAGAAATTGAGGAACAAATGGATGATTGGCTGGAAAACAGGAACCGAACACAGAAAAAACAGGTAAATAAACTTTTGAAAATTTGTTTTGAGTAAAATACATACATAAAAGTACATAAAATATAGATGTACAGTTGTATAAGCTTAGTGAGCTCAGTGATCTATCACAAGAAAACCAAGTTAACCATTGCCAAGATCAAAAAATAGAACATTGCTCTTATTCATGGTGGCCCAGTCATGGAAACAACTAAAGTGCCCTTCACTAGAGGATTGAACGAAGAAGATGTGGTACATCTATGCAATGGAATAATATTCAGCCATAAGAACAGATGAAATACTGTCATTTTCAAAAGCATGAATGGACCTTGAGAACATCACATTAAGTGAAATAAGTTAGAAAAAGTCAAAAACCATGTGATTTCACTAGTATGTGGGATATAAAAATGAAAGCAAAAAATAAACAAGACAGATGTTTTCAAGGTTCATTTTGTAGTATTTAACAGTACTTCATTTCTTCTTATGGCTGAATAATATTCCATTATATGGATATATAGCATACTGTTTATTCATCAAATAATGGAAATTTGGTTTGATTCCACTTTGGGGCTGGGATAAATCAAGATGATAAGAACATTCAGATACAAGGCTTTGTGCAGACATATGTTTTGTGACTTCTCTAGGAATTATAATTAACATCTTAATTTATAACTATCTAATTAGGATTAATACCAATTTACTGTTAAAGTAAATTGCATACTTTTAGTATGCAAAAACTTTTCCACATATAATCTGTTACTGTCATGCCTTAAATCTTTATCTATTTTATGCCTATCAACCTAGGTTTATAATTATTGCTACATGCAATTGTCTTTTAATGAGATTAAAAAGAAAAGGAATTACAGAATATACCTTTATGCTGACTTTTATATTTATCTATGTAGTTACATTTCCTGGTGTTGATTTCTTCATGTGCTGTTGAGTTGCCATCTAATGTCCCTTTATTTCATTTTGAAAGACTCCCTTTAGTACTTGTAGAACAGATTGCTAGTTACAAATTCACTTTTTGTTTTTCTGGAAAGTCTTTGATTTTTCTTTAATTTTTGAAGGATTGTTTTACCAAATAAATAATTTTTGTTTGACAGTTTGGGTTTGGTTTTGTCTTTTGTTTGTTTCCTTCAGTACTTTGAATATGTCATCCACGAGCTTCTGACCTACATTGTTTTATATTAGAAATAAGATGTTATCCCTGACCACTGTGGCTCAGTTGGTTGAGCATAGTCCCACAAAGAGAAAGGTCACTGGTTTGATTGTCGGTCAGGGAATATGCCTGGGTTGCAGACCCACTCCCTAGTAGGGACATGTGTAAGTGGTAGCTAATTGATGTTATACTCACACATCAATGTTTCTCTCCCTTTTTAACTCCCTTCCTCTCTCTCTAAAAATAAATAAATAAAATCTTTTTTTAAAAAAAGAAATCAGATGTTAATCTTATTGAGGATCCCCTGTAAATGATGAGTTATTTCCCTTCTGCTTTTATCCAGATTGTCTTCATCTTTAGCTTTTGACAGTTTGATTATGATGTATATAGGTGTTGATATCTTTGAGTTTATCTTTTTGGAGGTTATTAACCTTCAAATTTTAGAAGTTTTTTACCATTCTTCAAATATATCATCTGTCTCTTTCTCCTACCACCATCTCGCATTCTATTCCTTTCCCCCTTTCTATCACTTGGTATCCCACAGGCCTCTGAGGCTTTGTTTTATTTATTTTTGTTTCTCCTACCAGGCCATCTGAATTATTGGGGCTACGTTTGTGTTTGCTGATTCTTTTTTGCCAGTTCAAATATGCTGTTGAACCCCTCTAGTGAATTGTTCATTTGTTACTGCACTTTCAACCTCATAATTTCTATTTTGCTCTTTTAACAATTTCTATCCATTTAATGATATCACTTAGGTGACTCATTGTTCTCATAACTTCCTTCAGTTCTTTAGACATGATTTCCTTTATCTTGTTGAATGTATTTTAAATAGCTAATTTAAAGCTTTTGTCTAGAAAGTCTGTTGCCTGGTTTTCCTCAGGCACAATTTCTGTTTATTTTTTTCCTTTGAGCCATAATATGAGGTCTGTCCAGAAAGTATCCAGCCATGTGATATGAAAAATGAAGACATTTATTGAGAAAGATACAAGAAACATTGTACATAGACAATGACACCTCAGTCCCCTTCAAAGGAGGCAGGCACCTTGGGACCTCACACAGTTCTCCCAGTTGTCATAAACTGCCTTGTTGTATATTCCTGAATCTCATCAATGGTCTGAAATGTCTTCCCTTTCAAAGGTGACTTTAGTTTTGGGAAAAGCCAGAAGTCACTAGGCACCAAATCTGGCCTGTAATGGGGCTGAGTCACCTGGGTGATTTGATGTTTCACCAAAAAACTCTGCACGAGACATGATGCGTGAGTGGGTACATTGTCATGATGAAGCTGCAGATCACCAGTTGCCCACAGATGTGGCCATCTGAATCATCCAAATAGTTTCCATGGAGGAATGTTTAAGCTTAATGCAAAATTTGATGCAGATTTGTCGCTCTGCTCCCTCAGTCATTTTGTATGTGATGGCCACACAGTACACGTGCTCACTCAATCATGTGTACTGTTTCCACTGACTAGTACATTGAAGTCATCGTTGTTCACACATGCATATGCCAGTCCACTCTCCTTGGCTGCCAGGTTACAATGATGTCATGCAAACCGTTCTCATTGTATTAACAATGGTGGACTTTCAGACACACTTTGGTATAGTGTTTGGTTGCAGTCTTTGTCGTTGTAGAAGACTAGATTTGTGACTGTTATAAATTGATAACACTACATATCAGGTTCTCTTCCCTTTCCAGGATTTGTTGTTATGTTGGGCTTATTGTAGTTGTGTGTTTAGTGACTTTTCTGAACTAACTATATAAACTCCCTTTTTTTTTTTTGTCCTGTGTGGCCATTGAAGTCTCTTCTGTTAGCTTAGCAATCAGCTAACAATTGGACAGAGATTTCCTGAAATCTGTGGAGCCAATAACTTTTCCAGCTTTTGCCATGGGCCCATACTCAGGCAGGCAGTTTACAACTCTGCCTTAGCATTTACTTTCTACCTCCAAAGAGCCTCAGTGTCATCAGCAGGTAAGAATTTAGGTCCTTCTCAGGTCTCTTCTAAGCATGCTCACAGCCCTGAGCTTGAACATGGCCTAGATTCTCAAGAATGTCAGAGCATCCCCCTCCTCAGCCTTTCTTCCCAAGCTTTTTAGTTAATCTGTTGTTTGTTCAGTTGTTTTCTTTTGCCTCTGGCAGCAGTGGCTAAGATATTAGCCAGTGAAAGTTTTCAGTGAATCCTTCCCAAGAAAGCAGTTTTTAGCATTAAGCTAGTTTTGAGTTAAGCAAAATGAAGACACACCTTTTGAACTGGTAGTCCAGGAAACTGCCAGACAGGTTAGAACATATAATTGAAATTTTTGGCAAATCAGTTCATTCTTTTCTCTTCAGTATCAAGAATACAGCTGTTATTTTTATAGGTAGTGGTGATCTGTGGAACAAGGAGTAGGATGGGGGTAAGTTCAAGTACCACAAAGGTTGCTGTTCTTATAAAGATTCAGTTCTTTTTCTTGAATACATGTCCCCATGGTATGGTAAACCTTTGGTTAATTTACAGAATTCTGAAAAAGTTCTGATTTTGTTCATTTTATTTTTTGGTTCTTTTATGGAAAGGTGGAATTTGGAGTTCCTTACTCTGCCATTTTCATTGACATTACTCCAGATTTTTCAAAATCAAATTAAGTTCTTTTCTCAGAATTGCTAATAATTTGTATTTATTTAAAATATTGTCAAATGTTATCAAATGCTTTTTTCTACATCAATTAAGATGATGGTAAAAAAAGATAATTGTATGCTTTCACCTTTATTTTCTTAATGAGGTGAATTACATTGATTGTTTTTCTAATAATAAACTACCTTACTTTCCTGGAATAAATCCATTGTATTTTATTTGCTAATGTTTTGATTAGGATATTTGCTTTTATCTTTATGAGAGAAATTGGCCTGTGATTTTTCCTTCCATATAATATATTTGTCAGGATTGGTATCAATCACATGCTGGACTTATAAAATATAGATTGCTTTTTTAAACATTTTATTTTGAAATAATGTTAGGTTTCATGGGAAGTTCCAAAGACAACACAGAGAGGTCTTATGTACTTCTCACCCAAGTTCCAGAATAGTTATATCTTATGTCCCTACAATTCAATTTCAAAACCAAGAGATTGACATTAGTACAATGGCTGTGTGTAGCTGGATGCTGTGTTATCATGTGTAGATTTATGTCACAACCACTGCAATTAGAACTATTCAAGATACAGAACACAGGTATATCACTCATATTTATCTTCACACACATCCCTTTCCCATAATCCTTTAACCTCTGACCACCACTAAGTTATTCTATCTCTATAGTTTTGTCATTTTGAGAATGTTATATGAATGGAAGTATTATGTGATCTCATGAGATTGAATTATTTTATATCTTTTATTTTTTAATTGAGGTATAATACACATATAAGATTATATTGTATTAGTCTCGGATATATAACATAATAATTCGATATTTGTATATGTTGAGAAATGATAACAGTAAGTCTAATTGACATCTGTCACCATCCATAGCTACAAAAATTTGTATGTTGTAAGACCCTTTAAGAATTACTCTGCTAGGAACTGTCAACTGTGCCATACAGTATTATTAACTACAGTTTCCAGTGCATACATTACAGCTCCATGACTTGTGTATTTTGTAACTGGAAATTGGTACATTTTGACCCCCAACAGTCATTTCACCCACCCCCATACCCCACCTCTGATAAGCCACAATACATTTGCTTTATCTTTCAGCCTAGGCTTTGTTTTTGTATTTTTAGATTCCACTAAAAAAGTGAGGTATTATGTGAGATCATATAGTATTTGTCTTCCTCTGTTTAGCTTATTTTACTTAGTATAATACCCTTCAGGACCAACCATGTAGTGGCAAATGATAAGATTTTATTTTTTATGCCTAAGTAATATTCCATTGTATAGATACAGCACAATTTCTTTATCTGTTCATCCATCTATGTGCATTTAGGTTGTTTCCATACCTTAACTACTATAAATAATGCTGCAGTGAACATAGGGGTGCATATATCCTTTCCAAGTTGTGTTTTTGTTTTCTTTGGATACCTGGAAGTGGGATTGAAGGTCATATGAGAGTTCTATTTTTTATTATTTGAGGGACATCCATACTGTTTTCCACAAGGCTGCACCTATTTATAGTCCCACCAACAGTATGTGAGGATTCCCTTTCTCCACATCCTTGTTGACATTCTTTGTTGAGTTTTGATGGTAGCGATTTTGACAGATGTGAGGTGATATCTCATTGTGTTTTCAGTATGCATTTCCTTTCTGATTAGTGATATCGAGCATTCTTTTATTTGTTGGTAAATGTCTATTTGAGGCCTCTACCCGGTTTTTAATTCAGTTGTTTATGTTTTTGGTATTAAGTGTTGTGAGTTTGTAATATATTTTTAATATTAACCCTTATTTGATGTATCATTGGTGAATATCTTCTTGCATGGAGTAGATTCTTTTTGTTTTGTTGATGGTTTTCTTTGCTGTACAAAAATTTTTTAGCTCAGTGTAGTCCTATTGGTTTATTTTTAATTTGTTTCCCTTGCCCAGGAAGGCATATCAAAAAAAAAAAATATTGCTGAAAGCAATGTCAAAGAGTTTATTTATTGAAGAGACTGTCTTTACTTCATTGTATAGTCTTCCTCCTTTTTCATAAATCATATAGGTGTGGGTGTATTTCTGGGCTCTCTGTTCTGTTTCATTGATCTAGGTATCCATTTAGACACCAGTACCATCCTGTTTTCATTACAATAGCCTTGCAGTATAGTTTGATATCAGGTAGCATGATACCTCCAACTTTGTTTTCTTTCTCAAAATTACTTTGGCTATTAGAGGTCTTTTGTGGGTTTTTTACATAAATTTTAGGATTATTTGTTTATTGGTATTTTCATAGGTATTGCATTGAATCTGTAGATTGTTTTGGGTAGTATGGACATTTTAACAATGTAATTCTTCTTATCTGTGAATAAAGTATATCTTCATTTATTTGTATCTCCAGTGTTTTTCTTCAATGTCATATACCTTTCTGAGTAGAGGTCTTTTACTTCCTTCTTTAATTTTTTTCCCTAGGTATTTTTTTATGCAATTCGCAAATGGGATTGTTTCCATATTTCTCTTTAAAAATCACAAAGGAAATTAAATTTTAACTTAATTATGTAAAAAATTATTTAAATTTAAATTTTCCATATTCTTCTGTTATTGACTTCTGTTTATATATAGTTTTTGTTTTTATTCTTAAGTTTACAGTTTTGGAGAATTTGGGTGAGCATTTAATTCATCTTATTTAGTATTATTACTGACATTTTTGGTTTTAAATTTATCAACTTAGCACTTGCTTTCTATTTGTCCTTCATGGTTTTTTTTTTTTCTTTCCACTCTTACTTTTTTTGGATTGGTCAACTTTTATTTATTTTTATTTTTTAGTATATTTTATTGATTATGCTATTACAGTTGTCCCAATTTTTTTCTCTCATTTATCCCCCTTCCACTGTGATCTACCACACCTTTCAGCATCCCTCCCCACCTTAGTTCATGTCCATAGGTTGTACATATAAGTTCTTTGGCTTCTCTATTTCCTAGACTATTCTTAACTCCCCCCCACCATCTATTTTATACCTAACAATTATGCTTTTTATTTCCTGTACTTTTTCTTCCATTCTCCCCCTCACCCCTGATAACCCTCCATGTGATCTCCATTTCTGTGAATTTGTTCCTGTTCTAGTTCTTTGCTTAGTTTTAGTTTTTGTTTTTTAAGTTCAGTTGTGTTGATAGTTATGAGTTTGTTGTCATTTCACTGTTCATAGTTTTCAATCTTCTTCTATTTCTTAGATAAGTCTCTTTAACTGTTCATATAATAAATACTTGGTAATGATGAATTCCTTTAACTTGACTTTATGTGGGAAGAGAAGCACTTTTATCTGCCCTTCTATTCTAAATGATAGCTTTGCTGGATGGTGTAATGTTGGATGTAGGTCCTTGCCTTTCATAACTTCAAATACTTCTTTCCAGCCCCTTCTTGCCTGCAACGTTTCTTTTGAGAGATCAGCTGCTAGTGTCATGGGGAGAGAGTTACCTTTGTAGGCTATACAAAGTGAAATAAAGCAAAATTGTAGGTAACCCTCTCCTTTTCTCTTGCTGCTTTTAATATTCTCTCCTTATCTTTAATCTTGGGTGACTTAATTATGATGTATCTTGGTGTTTTCCTCCTTGAAGCCAATTTATTTGGGACTCTCTGAGCTCCTGGATTTCCTGGAATTCTATTTCCTTTGCCAGATTGGGGAAGTTTTCCTTCATTATTTATCCACATAAGTTTTCAGTATCTTATATTCTTGCTCTTCTCCTTCTGCCACCCCTATGATTCTGATGTTGGAGCACTTAAAGTTGTTCCTGAGTTTCCTAAGCCTCTCCTTATTTTTTTTCATTCTCGATTCTTCATTCTGTTCTGGTTGAATGTTTATTTCATCCTTCGGTTCCAAGTTGTTGATTTGAGTCCCAATTTCCTTCCCTTCATTGTTGGTCCCTGTATATTTTGCTTTATTCCACTTTGTATAGCCTTCATTCCTTCCTTCATTTTGTGACTGAGCTCAATCAATTCTGTGAGCATCCTGTTTACCAGTGTTTTGAACTCTGTGTCAGATAGGTTGGCTATCTCCTTGTCCGTTTGTTCTTTTTTGGGAGTTATGATCTGTTCTTCCCTTTGCGCCATATTTCTTTGTACCAGCGCACCTGTTACATTGTAAGAGTGGAACCTTAGGTATTCCCCAGGGCAGGGAACCCACTTCTTTGTGTTGCAGCGCTGTATGTTTGTTGGTGAGTGGTCAGTGAGGGAACAATGTTGCTTGCTTGGCTCTCTCCCTGTTTAAGAGAGCTTATTAATGGAAGGGGGCATGGAGATCAAATACTCAACTCTTAAGGTCCGGAGACCTGAGTTCTAGTTTTAACATCACTATTACATATATGATCTAGGCTTCAGGTTTTTTTTTAATTATTTAGCTCACACAAAAAATGAAATTATGCTTTTTATACCTTAGAGATAAAAGTCTGTATGTTAAAACATTCCATAAACTGAGAAATCCTAAAATAAAGTAGAATTCTACTCTTATTCTAACCCGCTTTGGGAACTTCCTGTCATTTTCAAAGTTTTCATCTACATTTAAATTCTTTTTTAATTCTTTTGTAAGTAGACACCAAATGAAGATAAATATATGTCCCAGTTAACCTTGCTGCTGTTACTATTAAGAAGTTGATTCTCAGATTTCCAGCCAAGATGGAGGCACAGGTAGACACACTATGCCTCCTCGCACAACCAAGATAGAAACAACAATTTAGAAACAATAACAGAAATGACAGAAAAGTGAACCCTATGGAAGTCAGACACCCAAGGAGTTAAACTAGACACGTTCATCCAGACTGGTAGAAGGGGCGTAGTCGGGCAGCTGGGCGCGGGTCGTGGAGCAGAGAGCATTGAGACCGGATGTGTAAAGCAACTGGGGCACACAAGGCAACTGGGGTGTGCAAGACTGCAGTGGGCAGACCCTTGGCGCACAAGTGGTGGATGGCAGACCCCAGCTGAGGGGTGGCAACCTGCAGACCCAGCGCAGCAGCCATTGTGAAGCAAGGCACTGCATGCGACTTAGGATCCCAGCACTGGGAAATAGAGCCTTGGAGCACTGATTGAAAAGGAAAGTCCCACGGGGTGCACAAGCCCACCCACACGGGATTTGGCACCAGACGGGCCCAGTTTGCTTGGGGGAAGTGGTGGGAGAGACTGAGGTCCCATGGAGAACAAAGCAAGCGCCATTGTTTCCTCGCAGACCCCACCCACACGGACAGCATCACAACCCAGCAACTGGGGTGCCCTGCCCTGGTGAAATCCTAAGGCCCCGCCCCTCACTACAGGAGCTCAACAAGACCAAAAAAAAACAGCAAAGAGATGGCTCAAACAGAAGAAGAATTGAAAGCCCCAGAACCCATCCTTTCAAGCAACTGAGAGCCAACCTATCAGATGCACAATTCAAAGCACTGGTGATCAGGATGCTCACAGAATTGGTTGAATTTGGTCACAAACTAGATGAAAAAAATGAAGGCTACAATAAGTGAAATTAAGAAAAATGCACAGGGAACCAACAGTGATGGAATGAAAGATGGGTCTCACATCAATAGAGTGGACCAGAAGGAAGAAAAAAAACAAACAACCAGAAAAGAATGAAGAAATAAGAATTCAAAAACAGGAGAGGCTGAGGAACCTCCGGGACATCTTTAAACGTTCCAGCATCCGAATTATAGGGGTACCAGAAGGAGAAGAGGAAGAGCAACAAGTGGTAAAGATATTTGAACAAATAATAAAGGAGAACTTCCCCAATCTGGCAAAGGAAATAGAATTCCAGGAAGTCCAGGAAGCTCGGAGAGTCCCAAAGAAGTTGCACCCAAGGAGGAACACACCAAGGCACATCATCATTACATTAGCCAAGGTAAAAATGGAGAGAATTCTAGAAGCAGCAAGAGATAAGGGGACAGTCACCTACAAAGGAGTTCCCATCAGACTGTCATCTGATTTCTCAAAAGAGACCTTACAGGCAAGAAGGGGCTGGAAAGAAGTATTCCGAGTCATGAAAGACAAAGACCTACATCCCAGATTGTTCTATCCAGCAAAGCTTTCATTTAGAATGGAAGGGCAGATAAGGTGCTTCCCAGATAAAGTCAAGTTAAAGGAGTTCATCATCACCTAGCCCTTATTATATGAAATGTTAAAGGGACTTAGCTAAGAAGAAGAGGATTAAAAGCATGTACAGTAAAATGACAGCAAACTCACAATTATGAACAACCGCACCTAAAACAAAAACAAAAACAAATTAAGCAGTCAACTAGAACAGGAACAGAAACACAGAAATGGAGATCACCTGGAGGGTTAGCAACAGGGGAGTGGGAGGAGGAGAGAGGGTAAAAGGTACAGAGAATAAGTAGCATAGATGATAGGTAGAAAATAGGGGGAGGGTAAGAATAGTAGGGGAAAATGTAGAAGCTAAAGAACTTATGACACATGGACATGAACTAAAGGGGGGGATGTGGGTGGGAGGGGGTGTGCAGGATGGAGGGGAATGGGGGGGGTAATGGGACAACTGTATTAGCATAATCAATAAAATATATTAAAAAAGAAAAATGCTACAAAAAAAGAAGTTGATTCTTTCTTCAAGAGCTTATCTAATGTTCTTCCTAACTAGGTTTTGTTTTTTCCAGTATATATTTGTAAAGATTTTAAGTACCATGTGTATAACCTCACATAAACTATTGCTATGCAATGATATAATGGAGAGATGAGCTTTTAGGAAATGGTGCCCTAGGCATATGACATGGTGGTAAATGATCATAAATAGAGTATATAGCTCATAAGGATAAATTGCATAAGAAAAATATCATGGTTGAAAGCTAGCTTTTGATTTTACTGATATTTCCCTGTCAAATAGGGGAAATAGAGATTTTTATCATCATCATTCTTAACATCTTATGAATGTCAGATAGTCTTATGTGCTATATACATCAAGTAGCTTACTTAACCTTCACAATACCGTAAGTTAATAACATTTTCTTCATTTTACAAAGGATGTTTGATTATCAGCATTTGTGATATATTTAGTTAAATCATATGTAGCTGCCATTTTTTAGGGCAAAAACATTCAAATATTAGAAATTTAACATAGTTCAACCAGTGTAAGTAAATTAGACATTAATCCACCAATGGTATTTCTTAACCTCCTTAAATTGTTGGAAGGGTCAAACCCAAATAATTTCTCCCAGAATTTGCCAGGACTTTTATTAGTGACAGTGTTTACAGCACTTTTTAGCAATAAATAGAGGATGACAAATGTACAAATAGTAGAAATATCAGGTGAAAAGTGAAAATAAAAGTTATTTAATATTATTTTATAATTGCCTGACATAAGTTAAGGTACTGATAGTCTTTTTTTTTCAATTTCTGAAACAACACAGTTATATATTTTAAATCTAATAAGCTGGATCAAATGAATTGTAAAGACAGTGATTCAGATACATGATTGATGAAAGTAAGGTTTTAATGATTTGTTGGGTAATTCAAACAGGTAATTTTCCACCGTAAATATTATAACAAAGAAACCATTTTAAAACGAAATAGTTCCTTCTCTTCTCCCCTACCCCCACTGCTGATAATGTTCCACAGTGTATATAGGAGACCTGGATTTTATTCCTGTTGTTGCTTCTCTCCTGGGGCTGCAATGAATAAAAGAAGAAGTAAAATCACTATCCTGCATCCTTAGTGCCATGGGCTGTCCCCTTGTCAGATTTCATAAGCTAGATGGGCCTGGTTAGTATTGGGATTGGAAGACCTCAAAGTAAACAAAGTGTGTGTAACACATATCTTCTGTGCAGCCCATATTTCATCTTCTTTAAACACTTCTCCTACAGTCACTGTTGCACTTTCCTCTTTACTGTTTGATTGATTTTCTTGCTGTAGGAAGGAAAAAAAACAGTTCTTAAAAGCAAATGCATTTCTAGTAATTTAAATCAATGCATTTATTTTCCGTTTTCAAATTGGAAAGATTATTTAGTTTGAAAGGTGCTTGGCTATATTCTTGAAGAGACTATTCCAACTAGCAATGCTTTATTGTCTAAAATTTTACTTTCTCGGGGACTTCTTATTGTATTTACCCCTGCAGTGTTCCCTGTTACAGTTTGAGATAGTGTTGCCCTCATTTTACAAATGATATACAACACATGAACTTATTTTTAAAATGTATATAATATAATTGAGTGAAGATTCACAACTTAGAATTCTTGTTCCTCTTAAAACCTAGATTATCTATATACTCTGTAATTTTAAATTTTAATTTAAAAGTCTCAAATACCAATTTTTTAAATTAGTGTATGTACGTATAATATACAATGTATATAATTCAGTTCCAAATGCACTGATATTTTAACCATGGGTAGACCCTATCTACCTAAATCTGCTCTTCCCCAAACACAAACACACCTTTCATAATACCAGATGGTACATATGCATGCTTGCACACGCGCGCACACACACACACACACACACACACCTACCTGTGTTCTTTAACAGACTGGTTTGTTCTTTTTCTCTTTCCCTCCTATTAAGGAACCTTTTTAAAAAAAATAACTAATGACATTTTACACAAAACTTCACTATATGCAAGACAGTTTTTTTTAAAAGAAGAGCTTCTCTGATTAAGCTCAAAATGAGGGAGAATAGAGTCCCATCTATCTGGCCTCTTCCTCACCCCATGAGGCAAGAACTTGTCTACCCTCAGTTTTACATTCATCAATATACATAAAAATTTTGAAAGAGTAACGGTGATTGAAGAAAAGTGAGTAAACAGTGAACAGAACAGAAACAAAATCAGTTACTTTGAGAAAACGAGTACTTGAATATAGATAGGGTGTGACTCTAAAAGAGAGAAAATTATTTAAATGAGAAAGAAGTACATATATCTTCACCAGGAAAGCAACTTCCATAAAGTTGTTTCTGTGTAAAAATATTAATGATAACACTTTGAACTATGAGCATGGATCCAAAAAGTTTCAGCAGTGACTTTTGATTTTTTATTCTGCTCTTACTCCAAATCCACTTCATTTCTGATGACCCAAACCAAAATTAAATCCCCAGTGTCATAGCAATCAGTTAAAGATGCATGGTATAGCCTCCTTTATGAAATAAAAGTGGTCATTTATTTATATTATAGAGTATCCCAGAATTGATCTAATATATAATTTAATGCCATTTAAGATAATATTCCCTGTATGTCATCAATGTTTTTTTCAGGGAGTAGCTTTTCAAGTACTTTGGTATTACTCATCTTAAACCACCCCTCTTTATCAAAATTTTAGAATAAGCCATGGGTTGGTAAATTTTTAAAAATTGAGTTTTTGAAGGGAAAAGCCCTCAATTTGTAGTGTTTGCCAGTTTTAGCAGTAATTACTCCTGTCATGATTTGAAATTATGAACATGAATTCTCTGAAAGAAGAGTTCAGAGAAGATGTGCAGTAGTAGTTTACCATTACCTAATATGTACACCTTGTAGCTACAACAGATGTGAATATCCCCAAAGGCATAATAATACAATGTAGTAAAATGGTTAGGAAGTGATGAATTTTGAGTATTACCTTTTTAGCATTTAATTGTTGATTGATCTTTAATACCCTAAAACTGCCTAGATGCATGTTTTATTTTTAAGAACAGGTTTTGTTTTTTTTAAGCTTTTAAATGTAGTTCATTGATAATAACTGAGGACTCTAGTGAGCTGTCTCAGTCTATTACCCAGCAATTAACTATTTGTACATCATTAATATAAGCCTTCCACTGAATAGTTCATCATTCATTACCATATTTTTGCTGTGTATAATGTGCACTTTTTGCCCAAATTTTTGAGGAAAAAATAAGGATGTGCATTACACATGGGCAGTGCTAATTCCATATCCACATCAGTGTTTTTAATTCTTTTATTTATGCTCATGCATTAAAAGTATAACTGTGCAAAGCAATAATGATATCTGTATGCAACATAATACTCTGGAATATGATAATCAGTTTTGTTTCTAAATATAAATAAGTTAAAAATTGAATTAAAAAGTTAAAACAAAAGTTGTTTTTTCACTCCCTGAAAGTTTGGGCCAAAAACATGGGAGCACATTCTACACAGGAGTGCATTATACACAGCAACTATGGTAATTTACCCTTTTAAAAATTGTTTTATATAGCCCTGGCTGGTGTAGCTTAGTGGATTAAGCGCGGGCCTGTGAACCAAGAGATCACGGTTCGATTCCCAGTCAGGGCACATGCCTGGGTTGCAGGCCAGTTCCCAGCAGGGAATGCACAGGAAGCAACCATACATTGATATTTCTCTCCCTCTCTCCTTCCCTTCCCCTCTGAAGATAAATAAATAAAATCTTAAA
>CM052538.1:54232978-54314012 GCA_028533065.1 Trachops cirrhosus
GTATTTGTCTTTCACTGCCTGGCTTATTTCGCTTATCATAATGCTTTCCAGTTCCATCCATGATGTCGCAAAGGGTAGGAGCTCCTTCTTTCTTTCTGCTGCATAGAATTCCATTGTGTAAATGTACCATAGTTTTTTGATCCATTCATTTACTGATGGGCACCTAGGTTGCTTCCAGCACTTGGCTATTATAAATTGTGCTGCTATGAACATTGGGGTGCATAGGTTCTTTTGGATGGGTGTTCCAGGGTTCTTAGGATATAATCTTAGCATTGGAATTGCTGGGTCAAAAGGCAGATCCATTTTTAGTTTTCTTAGAAAATTCCATACTCTTTTCCATAGTGGTTGTACCAGTCTGCAATCTCACCAACAGTGCACTAGGGTCCCCTTTTCTCCACAACCTCTCCAACACTTGTTGTTTGTTGCTTTGTTTACGATGGTCGTTCTGACTGGTGTGAAATGGTATCTCATTAATTTGCATGTCTCTGATGGCTAGTGACACTGAGCATCCTTTCATGTGTCTTTGGATCGTCTGTATGTCCTCCTTGAAGAAGTGTCTGTTCAAGTCCTTTGCCCATTTTTTTATATCCATCATTTTAAAGTTTCTGGGAATATCTTACCACACTCTCAACTAGGAATCACAGGGGCAGGCCTAACTTATTTTGATAATGGATTAGATTCAACTCACTAGACTAGAAAAGTAGTTTTCCAATGTCAGTCTTTTAAGAGATACTCTGATGCAATAATACGATTACTATTGAGACAGTCAATAACTTCCTCTACTCAGATAAAATGCCCATGAGGGCAAAATGTGTTCCTGAATGCCTATTTATTACCTTGTCATGTAGACCAGACTACTTTCATAAATGTGATCAGTTTATTTTCTCACATGCTTAATCTGTATATTAAAGTTAAATTGAATGTAGAAGAACCTTTATCAATGTATTTTGAAAAATTACTTTTCCATGAACCCAAAGATACTCAAAGAGTGAATTCTTAAAAGAAAGACATGTTGAATAATAAAAAGGTAACACTCTTCAAAAGTGTGCTCAAGATACGATGGTAGGCCTCTGTGTCTAGAGCATAGTGGTAGTTTAACGTGGAATCCAGGTAGGTAACAAAATGTAGAAGGATTTTAATGTCAGACTTAGAAATTTAAATTTTATATGTCATGGGAAATCTTTGGATTTTGAGCCAATAGGAGTGGGGTATTGATGATACTCTATATAGATGACTCTAGCAGCGATAGACTGTAACTGTGGAGTGAGTAGAAAAGAAAGAAATTTTAGAAATGATACAGAAATTAAGTTGAGACTTGCCTCTATTTATAGTTAACTAGTAACTAGTGGAGCCAGTACTCAAATGGTCTGACTCTAAAACCAATATACTATCCAACTGCCACAATATAAATATATTGTATTATAATTATATGTCTGTGTATTAGAAAAGAGAACCATGTCTTTTCATGTTTACATCCCAATGTCTTAGCACAGTGTCTACAAAAATATTAGGTACTTCTTTGTTCAATTAATAAACATTTATCAAGCACATACTAGGCATTGTGCTAGAATATGCATATGGTTCAGTTCTAATAGATATTGCCAGTTTTTCCAAGTAATTATAATCAGTTTACACATCTATCACCAGTTTGAAAGTTCCTATTGCTCCGTATCCCTGCCAACGCTTGGTATTACATGTATTTTTTTTTTCATTTAGCTCTTCTATTGTTATCCTGTTGTTTTAGAAACAATTTTTAAAAATTGAGGTGAAATTCACACAACATAAAGTTAACCTTTTAAAGTGAATAATTCAGTAGCATTTAGTACATTCAATGTTATACAATCACCACCTCTGTGTAGCTCCAAAACATTTCATCACCCAAAAGGAAACTGTATCTTTTATTTTTTTTAATATATTTTATTGATTATGCTATTACGGTTGTCCTATTATCCCCCCTTCATTCCCCTCCACTCTGAACACCCTCTCCCATGCACATTCCCCCCCTTTACTTCAGTCCATGTGTCATAAGTTCTTTAGCTTCTACAATTCCCCTACTATTCTTGCCCTCTCCCTGTCTATTTTCTACCTACTATCCATGCTACTTAGTCTTCATATCTTTTCCCCTCTCTCCTCCTCCCACTCCCCTGTTGCTAATCCTCCATGTGATCTCCATTTCTGTGGTTCCGTTCCTGTTCTAGTTGTTTGCTTAGTTTCTTCTTGTATTTGTTTCAGGTGTGGTTCATAATTGTGAGTTTGCTGTCATTTTACTGTACATGTTTTTTATCTTCTTTTTCTTAGATAAATAAGTCTCTTTAACATTTCACACAATAAGGGCTTGATGATGATGAACTCCTTTAACTTGCCCTTATCTGAGAAGCACTTGATCTGCCTTTCCATTCGAAATGAAAGCTTTGCTGGATAGAGCAGTCTGGGATGTAGGTCCTTGTCTTTCAAGACTTGGAATACTTCTTTCCAGCCCCTTCTTGCCTGTAAGGTCTCTCTTGAGAAATCAGCTGACAGTCTGATGGGAACTCCTTTGTAGGTTCCTATCCCCTTATCTCTTGCTGCTTCTAGGATTCTCTCCTTCATTTTTACCTTGGCTAATGTAATGATGATGTGCCTTGGTGTGTTCCTCCTTGGGTCCAACTTTGGGACTCTCTGAGCTTCCTGGACTTCCTGAAAGTCTATTTCCTTTGCCAGATTGGGGAAGTTCTCCTTTATTATTTGTTCAAATAACTTTTCCACAACATTTTTTCATGTGCTTGTTGGTCATTTGTGTATCTTCTTTAGAGAAATGTCCTTTTTGAAGTGGGTTGTCATTTTGTTATTAAGTTCATTATATATTCTGCATACATCACATAAATGATTCACAAATATTTTCTCCTATTCTATAGGTTTTCTTTTCACTTTCTTTTAAAAATGTCCTTTTGATTGAGCGTGGGCCTGCGAACCAAAAGATCACGGTTCGATTCCCGTCAGGGCACATACCTGGGTTGCAGGCCAGTTCCCAGCAGGGGACCCATGAGAGGCAACCATACATTGATATTTCTCTCTCTCTCCTTCCCTTCGCCTTTAAAGATAATAAAATCTTTTAAAAAATGTCCTTTTATGCACATAATTTTTTTAGTTTTGGTAAAGTCCAATTTTTCTACTTTTGCATTTATGGTTTTAGATACCATAGCTATGAATCCATTGTCCAATTCAAAGTCTGTACATACATATGTGTCTTTTTTTAAATATAGTTGATCGGTTATGCTATTACAGTTGTCTGAATTTTTTCTCCCTTTTATTCCCCTCCTCCCTGCATTGCCCTCCCGACCCTTGAGCATTCCCCCACCCCTTAGTTCATGTCCATGAGTTGTACATGTAAGTTCTTTGGCTTCTCCATTTCCTATATTATTCTTAACGTCCCCTTGTCTATTTTGTGCCTGCTGATTATGCTTCTTATTCCTTCCATTTTCCCCCATTCTCTCCCTCCACTGCCCCACTGATAAACCTCCATGTGATCTCCATTTCTGTGATTCTGTTCCTGTTCTAGTTGTTGGCTTAGTTTGTTTTTTGTTTGTTTTTGTAGGTTCAATTGTTGATAGTTGTGAGTTTGTTGTCATTTTACTGTTCATAGTTTTGAATTTCTTTTTCTTAGGTAAGTCCCTTTAATATTTCATAAAATAAGGACTTGGTGATGATGAACTCCTTTAGCTTTACCTTATCTGGAGAGTACTTTATCTGCCCTTCCATTCTAAATGATAGCTTTGCTGGATAGAGTCATCTTGGACGTAGGTCCTCGCTTGAATACTTCTTTCCAGCCCCTTCTTGCCTGTAAGGTTAACAAATCAGCTGACAGTCTGATGGGAACTTCTTTGTAGGTAACTGTCTTCTTTTCTCTTGCTGCTTTGAAGATTATCTTTCATCATGGGTAACTTAATTATGATGTGTCTTGTTGTGTTCCTCCTTAAGTCCAATTTCTTTAGGATTCTGGGCTTCCTGGACTTCCTAGAAGTCTACTTCCTTCACCAGATTGAGGAAGTTTTCCTTCATTATTTGTTCAAATAAGTTTTCAGTATCTTGCTCTTCCTGTTCTCCTTCCCTCACCCCCATGATTCTGATGTTGGAACACTTAAGGTTGTCCCATAGCCTGTCCTCATTTTTTTGCATTCTTTTTTTTGTTCCAGTTGTAGGCTTATTTCTTCTTTTTGTTCCAAATTTTTACATTGGGTCCCAGTTTCCTTCCCTTCACTGTTCCCTGTATATTTTGCTTTATTTTACTTTGTGTAGCCTTCATTTCTTCCTTCATTTTGCAACCAAGCTCAGTCAATTCTGTGAGTATCCTAATTACCAGAATTTTGAACTCTACATCAGATAGGTTATCTCCATGTCACTTAAGTCCTTTTTCTGGAGTATTGTTCTGTTCTTTCCTTTGGGCCATATTTCTTTGTCTCGGCACACTTGTTATATGGTAAGGAGTGGTGCCTTAGGTGTTTGCCAGGGGGAGGCAACCCATGTTGCTGCATTGTGATGCTCTCTGTGGGAGAGGGGTCAGAGAGGAAAGAAATGCTGCTTGCCTCACTCTCGTCCCACTTTCCATTACTTCCTTCGCTTCCCACTAGCAGATTGTGCCATTCCGAGTTGCCTGATTTGCAAGTGGGTGGGTTTGTGTACATTTTAGGACCCTATGGTCCTCTCCAGTGAACTCTTCTGTGAGGCTTGGAGTCCCTCCTGCAGCTGCAACCCCCACAATTTTCTACAGCCAGGGGTTTTGAGTCCTTAGTTTCCTGCGCTGAAACCCTGGGTTTTGCAGTGTCTTGCTCCCCCATCTTTCCTCCTGGCTTATCTGCCCTTGAATGTGGGATTGCCTGTGCAGTCCACTGCCTTGCTTTGCATTGCCACCTGTCCTCTCAGCCCCAGCTGCCTGTCTCTGCCCCTCCTACTAGTCTGGGTGAATGTTTTTAACTCCTTGGTGTTTGGATTTCCATGCAAATGATTTTCTGGCAATTCTGGTTGTTCTGTGTTTTTAAACTGGTTGTGTTCCTTCTTTTGGTTGTGTTAGGAGGTGAAGCATTTCTGCCTACACCTCTGTCTTGGCCAGATCCTATATGCATCTGTCTTTATGCCAGTACCACAATGTTTTGATTACTATATCTCTGTAGTAACTTTTGAAATCAGGAAGCGTGACTTCTTCAGCTTCTTTTTCAAGATTGTTTTGGCTATTTGGGTTCTCTTGAATTTCCTTATGAATTTTAGGATGCATTTTTCTATTTGCATAAAATGTCATTGGGATTTAATGGAGATTGCATTAAATCTGTAGCTCCCTTAGGTGATATTCACATGTAAGAATATTAAGTCTTCTAGTCCATGAACATGAGATGTCTTTTTATTTATTTATGTCTTCTCTAATTTCTTTCAATAATGTTTTATAGTTTTCATTGTAGAAATCTTTCACCTCTTTGGTTATGTTAATTCATAAGTATTTTATTCTTTCTGATATTATTGTAGGAAGAATTGTTTTCATAATTGCCTTTTCATATTAATTATTAGTGTATAGAAATGCACTGAGTATTTGTGTTGATTTTATGTACTGCAGCATTGCTGAATTCATTTATTAATTCTAACAGGTTTTTTTGTGGGATCTTTATGGTTTTTTCATGTAAGATGATATCATCTGCGAACAGAGATAGTTGTACTTATTCATTTATGATTTAGATTTTTTTTTCTTATCTAATTGCAATGGCTAGAAATTCCAGTACTGGGTTGAATATAAGTGGCTATAGTGGGCATCCTTGTCTTCTTTTTTTTCTCAGAAGACAAGCTTTTGGACTTTTATCATAGCGTGTGATGCTTGCTAGCTGTGGTTTTTCCCACATATGACTTTATTATGTTCTTTTTATGCGTAGTTTAAATGGTTTTAACATGAAAGACTGTTGAATTTGTGGAATGCTTTTTCTACATCAATTGAGATGATCATGTGGTTTCTTTCCTCCTTAATTCTGTTAGTATGGTGTATTACGTTGAGTGATTTTCTTATGTTAAACAGCCCTTGCATTCTTGTCATAAATCCCACTTCATCATAGTGTATAGTGTTTTAATATACTTCTGAAGTTGGTTTGCTAGTATTTCATTGAAGATTCTACCATCAATATTCAAATTTATATTTGTCTTTAGTTTTCTTATGGTGTCTTCATCTGGCTTTGGAATCAGGGTAATACGGACCTCAAGAATACGTTAGGAAGTATTTTCTCTTCAGTTTTTTGGAAGAGTTTGAGAGGGACTAGTGTTAATTCTGCTTTAAATGGTAGAATTCACCAGTGAAGTTATTTTGTTACTTTTAACTGATTCAGTCTCTTTGTTACATGTCTGTCCAAATTTTGTTTTAGAGGGTCAGTTTTGGAAACTGGTTATTTCTAGGAAATTGTCCATTATGTTGGCATACAATTGATCTTACTAGTCTCTAAAAATTGTTTTTCTTTTTGAAAGGTTATGTAACATCCCCACTTTCACTTCTGACTGCAGTTATTTGCATCTCCTCTCTTTTATGTCAGTCTAGCTAATGTTTTTTCAATTTTGTTGATCTATTAAAGAAATGTTTCATTGATTTTATTGTTTTTCTGTTCTCTATTTCATTTTTATTGACTTCCTTTCTTTTGCTAGCCTTGGGCTTAGTTTGATCTTTTCATAGTTCCTTTAGATGTAAAACTTAAATTATTGATTTCAGATATTTCTTCTTTCTTAAATTAGGCATTTACTGCTATAAATTTCCTTCTGAGCACAGCATTCACTGCATCCCAGCAGTTTTGGTATGTTTTGTTCTATTTTCACTCATCTGCAAGTATTTCCTAATCTTATATTTTTGACACATTGGTTGTATAAGACTTTAATTTTCACATACCTAGGAATTTTCCACTTTTCCTTCTGTTATAGATTTCTAGTTTCATTCCCTGTTATTCAAGAAGATACTTTATATTATTTCAGTATTTTTAAATTTATTGACACTTGTTTTGTGACCTAGCATGTAGTTTATCTTAGAGAATGTTTCATGTGCACTTGAGAAGAATGTGTATGTGTTGTTAGGTGGAGTTCAGTAGATGTCTGTTAGGTTAGTGATTTTACAGTGTTGTTCAAGTTCTCTATTTCCTTATTGATTTTATGTCTATATGGTTTACCCATAGTGAAGTTTCCAACTGTTATCATAGAACTGTCTGTTTCTTCCTTCAATTCATTTAATGTTTGTTCCATGTATTTTGGGCTCTGTTGTTTGAGGGCATATATATTGTAAGAGTTATGTCTCTCTGATGAATTTGTTCTTTTGTAAATACATAATGGCTTTCTTTGTCTCTTCAGTTTTTGACTTGAAGTTTATTTTGTCCAATATTAATATAGCCATTCAGCTCTTTTTTCCTGGCCATTTGCATGAAATATCTTTTTCTATCCTTTCACTTCCCAGCTGTTTGTGTCTTGTGATGAAGACAAGCTCTTTGCCTCAGTTTTATAGGTTGCCCCAGACAGGGTAGAACAGATAAGCACAACCATTTGCAAACAAAGTCTGCTCTGCTCCCTCTGGAGCCAGTGGCCCAGGGTCCCATACTGAGATCACAGTCTGCTATCTTAAAGATTACCACTGAGAGAGGCGAGAAGTGGGACAAAGGCCAGTAAAAATGCTACAAAGCTTTTCTACCATTTTTTAGGTACCTTTTCCTTGATTTAGCATTTGCTTGATTTCTGTAAGCCTTTAGTTTTTCCAGAGTTCTGAAAAAGTTGGTTCAGACAGTCTTTGCTTGGTTTTTCAGTGTTTCAATGTCTGGGAGGACCTGTCTATGCTATCATTTTGGCTCATATATTTCCCTTGAATGGAATTTATTAATAGTTTGTAATTCCAAGAAGAAAAAACAAAAGAATAAGTACAAATTGAAGCTACTAAAAAGGAATGATTAAAGGGCCAAGACCTTAAAGGAAACAATAGAAGATAGAGTCAGAATCATGGGATAAGAGGCATTAGCTTTGGAGGAAAACCAAAGAAAGAAGAAAAGGATAAAGAATGAGTCAGAGGAAATTTTAGGTGAATGGGTGGAAAGAAGAGCCATAATCTTTATTCACAGGGTTGGTTTTTTTTAATTTAATAAACAACTACTGATTTCTAGCTCTTTGATATTTTTCTGACTACCTTGCTAGCTGTAGCCTGGAAGTCCACAGGCTAGAAGTGACAACACTTAAAACACAGTAGGAAAGCAAAATAATACACATATGCAAAGGGATACTTTCAGATAAAAGGAATGACACAAGAGCTGAACAATAAGTAAGGATGAGGAGTTAATCAAACATCTAGAAAAGACAAAAGTAGTACATATTTATTTCTGGTAATTATTTTATGCAGAAAACTATATCTCTTTGTCAAAGGAGCCTCTTATTTGTTTTTACTTGATACCTCTAAGCAGCACTTTCTTTGTATCAACCCTGCTAGATAAACTGGAGCTGAAGACAGAGCAAAACCATCATGATCCAATTATCTATAATATGGAAAATTATCTTTAAGATTTTATTTATTTTTAAGATCTTAGAGGGGAAAGGAGGGAGAGAAACATCAATCAATTGCCTCTCACACACCCTCAAATAGTGCCCTGACCAGGAATCCAGCTGATGACCTTTCACTTTGCGGGACTATGTCCAACTCGCTGAGCCACGTCATTCAGAGCTAGTAAATTTTCTTTTAAGTAAAAAGGGGCAACCCTGACTGGTGTGGCTCAGTTGGTGTCAGCATCATTCCATAACCAAAAGGCTGCAGGTTAGATCCCAATGTGGGTATATACCTAGTTTACAGGTTCAATCTGTGGTCCAGTTGCTACATGGGGCAACTGGTCGATGTTTTTCTCTTTCTTCCTTCCTCTCTGAAAACAATGAAAAAATGTTCTTGGGTGAGAATCAGTCAATCAATAAATAAAGTGGGGCATAATAATAGTTTTATCATTTTGTTATAAAATGGGATAATTGTGGGTTGTTTTGAGGATTAAATCAGTTCATATTTTAATGCACTTTGATACTTGACATGTAATAAGTATTTAATCCTAACCTTTACACAGAGATTAGGAGGCTTGAAAATGATAGACAAAGCAATTCAGTTTGACAATGACAAAATTTTGACATAAACCATCATTAAACAAATCTTTTGCTTGAGAACTAGGATTTTTTTTCTTTATTTCCACCTATGTTTGGGTATTTTGAAACATCTGTTAAGGAAGATCTGGGAGAGTATTTGTAGAACTACTATTATTTGTCCTTCTGTTTCAGTTTAGGAAATAATGGCAAATGCTTGTGATTTTATTATTCTTAAATGTCAACATTGGTTCTTATTTTATATTACTTAAAATTTTCTGAATCTGTAATTACATCTGTTTATCATTCTTAATGATAATTTACTGTGGATCTGGGTTTGACCATTTTGTGATTCTTGGCAAAGAATTGGCTCAATATTTGATTTATCAAGCCATAGTTTGTTGTTTTTAAATATTTATTAACTTCTACCTTTGTCTTTATTCCTTTTTTAAACCATCTTCAGCTTGTTCCAGTTGTATTTTTATCTCATTATTCTAATTATATATTTGAGACCATAAATTACCCTCTGAGTACTATTTTAGCTATGCCTATAGATTTTTATAGTGTTTTCTTAATCTTTTTCTCTAAATAGTCCTTAATTCTGCATTTTTATTTTCTGTTATTTTGGAGAGTTTTATAAAATTTCAAAATGATTCATTCTATTGCTTTTGGCTCTTCTTTGTTGTCGATACTTTTTTTATTGCTATATAACAGCAATTTTCAACCAGTGTGCCACAAGAATTTTTAAAACATGAAATACCTATTTAACCAGCATACTGACCTCTTTTTCCTTAGATTGTCAAACTAAAAAATGACAACAGTGAACACAACAATAGCCATCCCATGTGATTGAGTCAAAATTATACTTATTTTTTTTCTCAGATCGACAAAAAATATATTTTTTGGTATGCTGCAGAATTTTAGTAATTAGTTTATGCATTCTATGAGACCAAAAAAAAGGTTGCAAATCACTGCTGTGTAGTCAGAGTGATACAGATGGTCTTAGAATATTTCTGTGTCTTAGAATATATCAAGATTTTCTTTTTGTGCCCTGGCTCATGTGGCTCAGTGGATGGAGCACCAGCCTGTGAACCCAAGGGTCGTTGGTTCAATTCCCAGTGTAGAGCACATGCCTGGGTTGTGGGCCAGGTCCCCAGTATGGGACACGTGAGAGGCAACTACACATTGTTTCTCTGCCTCTTTCTCCTTCCCTTTCCCTCTCTAAAAATAAGTAAGTAAATAAATCTTTTTAAAAAATATTTTCCATTTGTGATCTAATGATTAATTTTGATGAATATTTTATACTGAATTTTTAAGTACTTTTATTATAACCAAGTTCATAGCTAAATTGTATTTTTTAAAACCATAGTTATTAACTGTTCTTTCTTATCTCCAAGTGTTGAAGTGCTCCAGAGCTTTATCTTTAGACTCTGCTTTTCTTTCTGCACTCACTTCCAGAGTGATCTCAACTATATAATCAACTATCTCAGCTGTAAAGCCCTCTCATGGTTTTATATCACATCTTCATGCTGATGAATTCAAAATTTATGTCTCTACGTGGGATTTCTTCCCTGAACTTCAAACCTATTTATTTAACTGCTTACTTATTTCTACCGTTGTTTAATAGGCATCTCCAATGTAACTCGCTTTTTTAAAAATTACATTGTATTGATTATGCTATTACAGTTCTGATATTTCCCCATTTGCCCCCTTCCACCCAACATCCCCTACTCCTTCAGGCAATCCCCACACCATTGTTCATGTCCATGGGCCATGCATGTATAAGTTCTTTGGCTACTCCATACCATACTTTACATCTGCATGGCTATTTTGTAACTACTTATTTGTACTTCTTAATTCCCTCACCTCTTCACCCATTCACCTAAACCCCCCTCCCATCTGGCGACAATCAAAATGCTGTCTGTATCCATGATTCTGTCTCTGTTCTTCTTTGCTTAGTTTGTTTTTTAGATTCAATTGTTGATATATATTTATTGCCATGTTATTTCTCATAATTTTACTCATCTTTTTCTTAAATAGATCCCTTTAACATTTCATATAATAATGGTTTGGCAGTGATGAACCCTGTTAGGTTTTGGGCGGTGGTTATTTTGTTTTTGTTGTTATTGTCTGTGAAGAGCTCTTTATCTGCCCTTCGATTTTAAATGACAGTTTTGCTGGGTAAAGCAATCTTGGATGTAGGTCCCTGCTTTTGATGACTTGGAATATTTCTTGCCAGTCTCTTCTAGCCTGCAGTTTTTTGGGTTTTTTGTTTTTTTTTTAGAAATCAGCTTACAGTCTTATGGGAACTCCCCTGTAGATAACTAACTGCTTCTCTCTTGCTGCTTTTAAGATTCTCTTTATCTTTAACCTTTGGCATTTTAATTATAATGTGTCTTGAAGTGGGCCTCTTTGCATACATCTTGTTTGGGGCCATCTGTGCTTCCCGAACTTGCATGTCTATTTCCTTCACCAAATTAGGGAAGTTTTCTTTCATTATTTTTTCAAATAGATTTCCAGTGTCTTTCCCTTTTTCTTCTGGCACCCCGATGTGAATGTTGGAACACTTGATGCTGTCCCGAAGACTGCTGATACCATCCTCATTTTGGTGGGTTCATTTTTCTTCTTCTTGTTCTGATTGGCTGTTTTTTGCTTCCTTATGCTCCATATCATTGATTTGATTCTCAGCTTCATCCACTCTACTGTTATTTCCCTGTAAATTGTTCTTTATTTCAATTAGTGTATCCTTCATTTCTGACTGGATCATTTTTATGCTGTTGAGGTCCTCACTAAGTTCCTTGAGCATCCTTATAATCAGTGTTTTGAACTCTGCATCTGATAAATTGCTTATCTCCATTTTGTTTAGTTCTTTCTCTGGAGTTTTGATCTGTGCTTTCATTTGGGACGTTTCCTTGCCTCCTCATTTTGGCAGCCTCCCTGTGTTTGTTTCTGTGTATTAGGTGGAGCTGCTATGACTCCCCTGTCTTGGTAGCATGGCCTTATATAGTAGGCATCCTGTAGGGTCCAGTGGCACAGTTTCCCCTATCATCCAAGCTGACTACTTGAGGTGTATCCTTCGTGTGGGCTTAGTACACTGTACTCATGTAGTTGAGCCTTGGTAACTGTTGACAGATCAATGGGAGAGATTTACCCAGGCCAGGCAGTTGCATGGATTGACTATGACCACTGACCACCAGCCTCCACCCTCTGTGGAGGATCAGCTGTGCACAGGCATGGTGGTGGTGCTCCAACATGGTTTGTAGCTATCCACTGTGTGCATAGGCTCTGTGGTTTCCCTGGTGGTGCAGGCCAAGGCCAGCCCCCAGCTTGTTTTGCCTTGGGTACCCTGCCTGAGCTGTAAAGGAATCTGAGATGGTTGCTACTTGTGCTGGGATAGGAGGTTTCCAGGAGAAGCTAAGCTGTGAATCTAGACCGGCTGCTGCTAGTGCTGTGACTGTGACCACTTAGCAAGAGAGGTACAGGGTCTGGGAGTTCACTGAAGCCAGCTGTTGCTTTTATCAAAGGATTTAAGAAGTTGTGAAGCATGAGCCAAGATCTTCCATTCATATGGAAATGCCACTGTTAACAACTGTAAATTGGGTGGGATGGAGCCTCAGGATCTCCAGAGTGGGGCAAACATTGTTAGCCAGGTTGATGGATATGGCACCTGCCTGTCAGCTCTGTGGCTCTGCTTAACTTTCTGTCTGGGATAAAGCTGTCCCCAGCTCTTGCCTTGAAGCCAACCATGTCAGTTTCCCCCGTATGTCTTTCAAGCTACTACTCTGGTTCTGGAGCACAAAGGGAGTTAATCTGAGAAAGTTTGTGTGTGGGTTCTTCAGGAGGAACTGCTTGGAACTCCAGAAGTATCATCCACCAACTCAATCCCCAATAGGTTTTGCAGCCAGCTGTTCCAGCCAGAGTTATGAGGACTTAATCTTCCTGGTACTGGAAACCTGGGCTGCAGGGTCTGGTGTGGGGCTGGGACTCCTTATTCCACTGATATCCCTCCCAAATTTTTATCCACCACACATGGATGTGATTTCTTTAATTCCATAGTTGTCTAACTTCCATTCAACTCAATTTCTGAGTGATGGTTGTTCTGTAATTTAGTTGTAATTTTGATGTGTTTGTGCAAGGAGGCAAGCCATGTTTACCTGTGCTACCCTCTTGACTGGAAGTTCCCCTAACTTACCTCTTTTTTCTCTACTCTTGCTTTTTGATTGATTTCTCATTCTAGTTTTTTCCTTTTAATAGTTTTTAAGTGACATACTCTCTCTTTCTGTTATTTTAGTGGTTATTATAGAGATTGCAATATTTATTGTTAGCTTAATTGTTTTCCTGAACAATATGAAGACCTTGAAATACTATAAAACTTTTTATTTCTCCATCTTGATTGTTATATTATTTTAATTCTGTCTTTTTTAACACTTAAAGACATCATTATTATTATATTGTGCTTTTTTGGTCTTATTTCTCATATTTTCTTTCGGGAATCATTTTATTTTTTTCCTAAAGTTCATCCTGTAGACTTTGCTTTAGTTAGGGACTATCTGTGGGAAAATGTAGTTTTCATTTGTGTGAATATGTGACTATCTGTGGGAAAATGTAGTTTTCATTTGTGTGAATATGTCTTTACTATCATTCTTGAAACATTTTTTTTTTGCTAGGTAACTCTGAGTTGATAATTATATTCTAGTATGTTGATATCATGTCAGTGTCTTTTAACTTCCACTTTTATTGTCAACTGTGGGTCTAATTGTTTCTCCTTTGAAAATAATCTGTCTTCTTTTACCTCCTTTAGGTCTTTTTTAAAAACATTGTCTTTAGTTTTTTCCAGTTTTACCATTACATGTCTACTCTCTAAGGATGAATGTCTTCATTCATCCTTATTGGGATTTGTTGGGCTTATTGAATAGAGGACTCTACCTTTTTCAGTTATAGGAAAATCTCAGTTCTCATCTCTTTATATAAGTACCATGTCATAATGCTACCTCATTCCCAGGCAGAATTACATATTTGTTAGACTTTCTCTGTATCACAAATCTCATAACCTCTCTCATATTTTTTATAACTTTTCTGCTTAGGCCTCATTCCAGATGGCTTTTTATTTCCTATCTTCTATTTTATTAATTTTCTTTATGGCTTTGTCTAATCTACTATTTGACCTATCCAGAATTTTATATTTCAATTCAAAACTTTTTAAGTACTGGAAGTTCTACTTGGTACTTTTTAAAATCTTTTTGGTATATGTTTATTGTTTTATAATGCCTGTTTTTTCACCCTGGTCTTTATACTAAAAAAAGTCTTTTATATAATCTTTGTATTATAATTCTAGTATTTGACATTTTTGTGGGTCTCTTTCTCCTATTTTTCCTACAAGGTCCCACTTACGTGCCTAGTGATTTTTTCTTCATTATTGTTATTATTGGGAGCTGATCTTAAAAAATTACTCAACTCTTTAAGGCTATAGATGAATGTACTCAAGTCATTAATCATCCGAGAAATGCAAATTAAAAACACTATGAGATTTCATCTCATGCCTGTCAGAATGGCCATCATCAATAAATCAACAAACAAGTGCTGGTGAGGATGTGGAGAAAGGAGAACAAATTTGTGCAGCCACTGTGGAAAGCAGTATAGAGATACCCCAAAAAATTTAAACTGGATCTGCCTTTTGATCCAGTGATCCCACTTCTGGGAATATATCCGAAGGAACCCAAAACGCTAATTTGAAAGAACATAAGCACACTATGTTCATTGCAGCGTTATTTACAATTGCCAAGATATGGAAGCAGCCCAAGTGCCCATCAGTAGATGAGTGGCTAAAACAACTATGGGACGTTTACACGGTGGAACACTACTTAGCAATAAAAAATAATATTTACCCTTTGCAACAATATGGGTGGACTTGGAGAACATTATGCTAAGTGAAATAAGCCAGTCAGAGAAAGACAAATACCATATGATTGCATTCATATGTGGAATCGAATAAACTGAACTAACAAGCCAGACAGAGACAGACTCATAGCAGGATGACAGCTAAGGCAGGGAGGGGGGAGATTAGAGGGTAGAGGGATTGAGCAGAAAGGAAAAGGACTCATGGACATGAACAACAGTGTGGTGATTGCGGGGAGAAGAGGGGTATAAGTGGACTAAATGGTAATGGGAAAAATATTAAAAATTTGTTTAAAAGAAAAAAACTTCAAAGCACGGGGGAAAAGCAAAGGAATATAAAAAATAATAATTTGTCCCTAATATTTATGCATATAACAACATGACCCAAATTTACAGGTGGCAAAATATATATACACCGTTACCACACCTTCAAGGACCAGATAACCTCTCTCTGTAGATTATTCTAATACATGTAGAGAGGAAAAACTCAAAGTTCTTTTATGAGGCTACTGTAAATTGTAATTGTATAATTAAATATATATAATGGAAAAGGGAAAGTAGAAGTTAATGATGCATATGAATATAGATATTAAAATCTCAGAAATGATACTGAATTGTCAAAAGTTGTTTTCTAAAACCTTAAATATGCATTCAAATAATAATAGGAGGGGGAAGTGAATGATATATCCATGAAACAAGATTGAACATATATTCATTATTGAAGCTGAGTGATGGGTACATAAGGTTATGCTGGCTGGTGTGTCTTAGTGGGTTGGGCATCATCCTGTGAACCAAAATGTCGCTGCTTCATTTCTGAGTCAGGCACATGCCTGGATTGCAGACCAGGTCCCCACTTGGGGATATACAAGAGGCAATCAATCGATATTTCTCTCGCACATTGATGGTTCTTTCCCTCTTTCCCCTCCATCCCCCCTCTCTAAAGAGTAAAAAGTAAATTCCTATTAAAAAAAATAAATGCTATAATAAGAGAAAAGATAACACTACATAATGATGAAGGGAGCACTGCAACAAGAGGATATAATAGGTACCCAACATAGGAGTACCTAAATATATAAAGCAAATCTTTGTGGATATAAAAGGAGATATCAACAATAGTACAGTCACAGTCAGGGATTTTAACATGCCATTGACATCAATGGACAGATCTTCCAGAAAGAAAATCAGCAAGGAAATGGTGACCTTAAATGACACCCTAGATCAAATGGGTTTATTTGATATATTCAGAGCACTTATACTCCAAAGCAGCCAAATATCATTTTTTTCAAGTACATATGGAACATTTTCTAGGGCAGAACACATGTTAGGACACAAAACAAGTCTGAAATCATATGAAGCATCTCTGACCATAATGGTAGAAAAGTAGAAATCAATCACAAGAAAATACTGACAAGTACACAAATATAGGGAAGCTAAATAGCATGCTACTGAACAATGAATGGCTTAATAAAGAGATCAAGGAAGAAATCAAAAGATACCTTGAAACCGTGAACACAACCCAAAACTCTAGGGGACACAGAGTCCTTTTAGGGAAGTTCATAGCATTATAGGCCTACCTCAAGAAAACGGGAAATCTCAGATAAAAATTTTAACATTACACTAAAGGGAACTAGAAAAAGAATAACAAAACTCAAGGTGAGTAGAAGAAAGGAAATAATAAAGATCAGAACAGAAATAATTGAAGTAAATCTAAAAAAAAATCAATACAAAAGATCAATGAACCCAAGAGCTTGTTTGTTGAAAAGATAAACAATATTGACAAAATTTTAACCAGCTTCACCAAGAAAAAAAAAAGAGATAACCCAAATAAATAAAATTAGAATTAAAAGGGAGAAGTAACAGTTGACTCCACAGAAATGCAGGGTAATATAAGAAAATATTACAAATGACTATATGCCAACTTAGACAATCTGGACAAAATGGATAAATTCCTAGAAACATAGAATCTAGGAATATGTACTGAAACTAAAAGAATCAGAAAATCTAAATATATCCATGACACTAATAAAATTTAAGCAGTAATAAAAAAAATCTCCCAACAAAGTCCTTACTGGATGGTTTCACAGATGAATTTTACTAAACATTCACAGGAGGACTAACACCTGTCCTTCACAAACTATTCTAAAACTTTCAAGTGAAGAGAAGACTCCCAAGCTCATTTTATAAAGACTGCATCATTGTAATTTTAAAACCAGATAAGGAAACTACAAAGAAAGAAAATTATAGGCCATTATCCCTGATGAACATAGATGCTAGAATCCTCAACAAAATATTAGCAAACCCCATCTGGAAATATATTAAAAAGATCACAAGCCATGATCAAGTTGGATTTATTCCGGAGATGCAAGGTTGATGCATTATTTGTATATCAATAAGTGTGAAACACCGCATAAACATGTAATGAAGTATTAAACACCACAAAATGAAGTATAAAAATCATTTTATCAGTAGATTCAGAAAAGAAATTTATAAAATCCCGCACCCATTTATGATACATATAACTGTCAGCAAAATCAGAATAAAAAGAATACACCTCAACGTAATAAATGTCATATATGACAAACTCACAGCTAACCTCATACCCAGTGGGCTAAAATTAAAAAAACATTTCCCTTAATATCAGGAGCAAGACAATGATGTCAGCTTTCACCACTCTAATTCAACATAGTACTGGATGTGTTAGCCACAATAATCAGACAGGAGGAAGTAAAACTGACATTTGCAAATGACATGATACTGTATATAGAACGCTAAAAATTCTGCCAAAAACTACTAGAACTGATAAATGAACTCAGTAAATTAACAGAATACAGAAATATTCAGAAATCAGTTGCATTTCTCTACATCAATAATAAACTATCATAAAGGGAAATTATGAAAACTGTCCAATTTAGAACTGCATCAAAAATACATTAATTAATTAAATACCTAGGAGTAAATTTAACCAAAGAGGTAAAAGACCTGTACTCAGAAAATTATGAGTACACTAAAAAAAAAAAAAAAAAAAAAAACACTAAAGAAAGACATCCAAGAGAATACAAATAAGTGGAAGCATATAGTGTTCATGGATAGGTAGAATTAGCATCATTAAAATGTCCATAGTAACCAAAGCAATCTAAAATCCAGAAAAAGAACTAAACAAAATTGAGATAAGCAGTCTATCTGATGCAGAGTTCACATACTGTCTATAAGAATGCTCAAGGAACTTAGGACCTCACTAAGCATAAAAAAAATTCAGTCAGAAATGACAGATACACTAATAGAAATAAAAACCAATTATAGGGAATCAGCAGTACAATGGATGAAGCCGAGAATCGAATCAGCTATTTGGAGCATAGTGAACAAAAAATATAATAAATCAGACCAAGAAGAAGAAAAAGAGAAAAGGAAAATATAAGCAGCCTCTGGGACAATTTCAAGTGCTCCAACATTTGCATTATAGGGATGCCATTAAAAAGAAAGAGCAAGAAATTGGAATTTTATTTGAAAAAAAAAAACAATGACAAAAGACCACTTCCCTAATTTGGTGAAGGTAATAGACTTGCAAGTCCAGGAAGCACAAAGAGTCCCAAACAAGAAGGACACAAAGTTGATGACCCCAAGACCCATCATAATTAAAATGCCAAAGGTTAAAGATCAAGAGAATCTTACAACAGCAAGAGAAGAGCAGATAATTACCTACAAAGGAGTTCACATAAGACTCTTAGATGATTTCTCAAAAGAAAT
Organism: Trachops cirrhosus; assembly: GCA_028533065.1. Taxonomy (NCBI): domain Eukaryota; kingdom Metazoa; phylum Chordata; class Mammalia; order Chiroptera; family Phyllostomidae; genus Trachops; species Trachops cirrhosus. The sequence goes on from CM052538.1 coordinate 54,251,699, forward strand.
TTTTCATGCTACAAGGCACTGGCAATATTATTCCAAGTCATGAAAAGCAGGGACCTATAACCAAGATTGTTCTAAATGATAGCTTCGCTGGGTAGAGCAAAGGTATGGGGATTGCCTGAAGGAGTGGGAGGTGCTGGGTGCACAGTGGCAAAGGAGGGAAAATTGGGACAACTGTAATAGCATAATCAATGAAATGTAATTTAAAAAAAATATCCCCAAAATAAACGCAAGCTTTTATGGTCAATTTACATTCAACGAAAGAGGCAAGAACATACAATGTGGTCAAGATAGTGTACTCAATGAATGGTGTTGGGAAAATTGGACAGATGTGCAAAAAACTGAAAGTAGACCAGCTTCGTACACCACACAAAAATAAACTCAAAATGGAGTAGAGACTTAAATGTAGACTCAAAACAATAAAAATCCTAGAAGAAAACTCAGCAGTAAAATCTTGGACATTTTCTCATAGCAATATTTTTTTCTGATATATCTCCTCAGACAAGGAAACAAAAGAAAAAATAAACAAATGGGAGTGCAAAAACAAAAAGGTTTTGCACAGCAAAGGAAACATCAACAGAACAACTCACTCAATGTTGAACGTATCCACCAATGATATACCAGATAAGGTGTTAATATCCAAACGTGTTAAAGAACTTCCAAACTCAACACCAAAAAACAAGACAATCCAATTAAAATATGAGAAAAGGAACTGAATAGACACTGCTCCCAGGAGGACATACAGCTGGCCAGTAGTTGTATGAAAAGTTGTTTAATGTTTCTAATCATCAGAAACCAATGCAATTGGTTCTAATTGCATCTAATGCAAATTGAAACCACAATGAGATTTCACCTCACACCTGTCAGAATTTACTATTATCAGTAAATCAACAAACAGCAAGTGTTGGTGAAGATATAGAGAAAAGGGAACCTCAAGGACTATTTGTGGGAATGCAGGTTGGTTGCAGCTACTGTGGAAAACCATATGAAGTTTCATCAAAAAATTATTAATGGAACTATCTTATGACCCAGCAATTTCACTTCTAGGTATATATCTGAAAAAACTAGAAACATGGATTCAAATATATGCACACCTGTGTTTATTGTAGCATTATTTACAATAGCCAAGATTTGGAAGCAGCTCAAGAACCTATAAGAGTGGATAAAACAGCTGTGGTATATTTACACGATGGAACACTATTGAGTCATGAAGAAGATGGAAATCTTACCTTCTGACACAGCATTGATGGACCTAGACAGTATTATGCTAAGTGAAATAAGCCAGTTAGGGAAAGACTAATACCATATTATTTCACTTATATGTGGAAACAGACTCATAAATACAGCAGACAGACTGAGAGCTGTTAATATGGATGGGGTTGGTGGACCGGTGAAGAATGTGAAGGGATTAAAAGAATGGGCAAAAGATCTAGGGGGAAAAAAAAAACAAAACATTTTTCCAAAGAAGACATACTATGAAAAGATGCTCAACATCACTAATCATCAGGTAAATGCAAGTCAAAGCCACAGTGAGATATCACCTCACACCTGCCAGAATGGTATTGCTAAGGATATAGAGATCAGGAAAACCTTATGCAGTATTGATGGAAATGTAAATTAGTTAGCCACTATGGAAATCAATACAGAGGGTTTTCAAAAAATTAAAAAAAGAACTACCATATGAGCCACCAATTATACTTCTGGGTATTTATTTTTACAAAATATAAGGAATTAAAACACTAACTGGGAAAGATATATATGCACCATGCTCATTATAGCATGATTTTCAGTACCCAAGTTGTAGAAACAACCTAAGTGTCTATCAATGGATGGATGAATAAAGAACATTTGGCATGTATATACAATGGAGTGTCATTCAACTATAACAATAAAGAAATATTGCCATTGGTGACAACATGGATGGACCTTGAGAGCATTATGCTAATTAAAAAATACCAGAGAAATACAAATATTAGATGATGTCACCGATATATGTAATCTATAATAGTTTTTTTTTTTTAATTTAAGACCAATATCATAGATACAGAGAAGAGATCAGTGGTTTGCAGAGGTTTGATTTGGGGGTGGGCAAAATATGTTAAGGGTGTCAAAAGATACAAATTTTCAGTTATAAAATAAATTAGTTAGGATGTAATTTACAGCATAGTGACTATAGCTAACAATACTGTATTACATATTTGAAAATTATTAAGAGTAAATCTTAAAATTGCACATCACCAGAAATATTTTTTTACTTATGCATTGAAATGGATGTTAACTAGACTTGTGATTATGTTGCAATATGTATAAATATTGAATCATTATGTTGTACATCTAAAACTAATGTCAATTGTACCACAATTTTTAAAAAGACGTTAACGTCATAGTATCAAGATATATATATATATACATACCCTGGCTGGTGTGGCTTGGTGGATTGAGCACTAGCCTGTGAACCAAAGGATCACCGGTTCAATTCCCAGTCAGGGCACATGCCTGGGTTGCAGGCCAGGTCCCCAACAAAGAGCACATAAGAGGCAACCACACATTGATGTTTCTCTCCCTCCCTTCTCTAAAGAAGGACAAGCTCTCTTGTCTCCATCTCTTTCTCCATCCCTTCCCCTCTCTAAAAATAAATAAAATCTTTAAAAAAAAAGATATATATATATGAATTTTGTACTCTTTTTACAACTTTTCTGTAAGTCAAATTACTTCAAAATAAACGTTAAAGAATTTTAAATGAAAACAAGTTGCAGAAAGAAAATATTCATAAAACTTATCTGACAGATCTTGTGTTCACACAATATAAGGATCTGTTACAACTGAATATTAAAAAGATAACCCAATTAATATAGGAGCAAAAGACATGAACATGAATGGAAGAGACATGATTATATTAGCAGATAGGGAATGTTAATGAAATTTTAGAAGATGGGATGTAATGGATATTTAGTAGCTACTTAGGTCTTAGCTTTTTCCACACTATCATTGCAGTAAGGAGGAGCCAACTCATGTCACAGAAGCCCAGAAAAGCTCAGCAATTAAAGGTGTGGGATGGGCCAGGAGGGCTGGATAAAAGACTATGTGAAGACTAAGTAGATACCTCCTCCAGATCACTTACTCCAACCTGAATTTGTTATTTAACAGTGTTTTAAGTAAAGGATTCTTTTTTCTTTTTAATGAGCATAAAGTTTTATCAAAAATAAATTCAGCACCAGAATCTTAAGGGAAATACAAATTAAAACCACAATGAACTATCACCTCACACCTGTCAGAAAACTATTGTCAATAAATCAACAAACAGGTGTGGGTGAGAATGTGGAGAAAAGGGGACACTCGTGTACTCTTGCTGAGATTGGAAATTGGTGCAGCCATAAAAAGAGAACTACAATATAACCCAGCAGTACCACTTCTGGGTATTTATCTGAAGAAACTCAAAACACTATTTTGAAATAAACATATGTGCCCCTATGATTATTGCAGCATTATTTATAATAGACAAGATTCAGAGGCAGCCTAAGGTCCATCAATAGATAAATGGATATATTCCATATACAGGGTAGAGGGAAAAGTAGGTTTACAGTTGTTTGTATGGAAAATAATATAATAAATAATACACGAATAAACTGTTCCATGTACTCACAATTGTAAACCTACTTTTTTCTCACCCTGTATATAATGGATTATTACTAAGCCATAAAAAATAAAATCTTGTTGTTTGCAATGACATGGATGGACTTAGAGAGTATTATGGTAAGTGAAATAAATTAGACTAAGAAAGAAAAATAGAATGTGATTTCACTTGCATGTGGAATCCAATAAATGAATACATAAAACAAACACTCATAGATACAGAGAATAAATTGATGGTGGCCAGATGGAAGAATGGTTGGGGGGGAGGGTAAAGTGAGAGGGGTTAAGAAGTACAAATTGTCAGTTATAAAAATAGTTACAGAGATGTAAAGTACAGGTTAGGGAATATAGTCAATAATTATGATAATTATGTATGTCAGTTGGGTGCTGGACTTACTGAAGTGATCACTTTGTAAGTTATGTATGTGTATAATCACTGTGTTATACACCTGAAACTAATATTGAATGCCAATTATAATATTTTAAAAATTTACACATTACACAATAAGTAAGTATCCTGAAGAACATCAATCTGAGATTTCAATTATGCAAACCTTTTGGAACTACTCTCTCACTTAGCATTTCATAAATAGTGTTTTACAAAAGAACTATATCCTAATGCCCTAAAAATCTATTGTATGTAATGAATTAATTTCTCTCTGGTTTATGAATCATCTTTGGGAGAACTGATACAGAGTTTAGAACACTGGTTATAAGGATGCTTAATGAACTTAGGGGAAGAATAGATAAACTCTGAGAACTTCAACAAAGAGATAGGAAACAAAAATGGAAATAGAAAACACACACAAAAAGAACAAATCAGAAATGAAGAATATGATAACTGAAATGAAGACAGTGACCAGAGGGGAGAGGGGAGGGAATTTCAGGGGAAAAGGGGAAGGGTTTGCAGGAACAAAAACTGGGGGTGGGGGCGATGGGAAGGAGGTGGGGAGGACAGGAGGAGTGAGCTGAAATGGGAGTAAAAGATAGGAAACTGTACTTGAACAACAATTAAAATTTTAAAAAAACATTTAAAAAAGAATACATTAAAGGAAAGCACAGGATCAAATCAATCTGGTAGACAAGGTAGCAGAAAACACCCAATAAAAACATCAAAAACAAAAAATCCAAAAAAATGAGGATAGTTTAAGACACCTATAGGACAACATCAGGTGTAACAACACTTGCATCATAGTGGTACCAAAACAAGAGAGAGAGAGAACAAGGAACCTATTTGAAGAAATAGGGATGGAAAACTTTCCTAACCTAGCAAAAAAAGTATATAGACATACAAATCCAGGAAGCACACAGAGTCCCAAATAAGATGAACCAAAAGAAGCCCACACAAAGACACATCATAATTAAAATGCTAAACTTTAAAGATACAGAGAGAATCTTAAAGGCAGAAAGAGAAAAGCAGTTAGTTATGAACAAGGGAGCTCCTATGAAACTGTCAGCTGAATATCAGGACTTCTGGCCAAGATGGGGGTGTAGATGGATAGACTGTGCCTCCTCACACAATCAAAATAAGGAGAACAACAAATTTAAAAGTGAAAAACAACCAGAACTGACAGAAGATCGAACTGTATGGAAGTTTGACGACCCAGGAGTTAAAGAAGAAATATTCATCCAGACCAGTAGGAGGAGCAGACACTGGCAACTGGGACAGAGAGGACTCATGGAAAAGCAGTGGCTGGAGGACCAGGGCAGGCAAGGCGGTGGCTGGTGGACCCACACTTGTATGCAGATAAATGGGGAGAAACAGCTAGGGAGTGAGACCAGGCAACCCAGGATTCCAGTGCAGGGAAATAGAGATGAAAAGCCTCTGGCTTAAAAACTGTGGGGGTTGAGGTGGTGGGAGAAACTACCAGCCTCACAGGAGAGTTCACTGGAGAGACCCACAGGGTCCTAGAACCTACACAAACCCACCAACCCAGGAATTAGCCCCAGAAAGGCCCAATTTGCTTGTGGGTAGCAGAGGAAGTGACTGAAAGCTGGCCAAGAACTGAGCAAGCAGCATTGTTCCCTCTTGGAACCCTCTGCCATATACTGTGCCACAGTGCAGCAACATGGGTTACCCTGCCCTGGCAAATACCTAAGACTCCACCACTTTCTATGTAACAGGTACGCCAAGACAAAAAAAAAAAAAATAGCCCAAATGAAACAACAGATCAAAGCTCTAGAAAAAATACAACTAAGTGATGAAGAGATAGCCAGCCTATGAGATGGCACAGTTCAGAACACTGATTATCAGGATGCTCACAGAAATGGTTGAGTATGGTCACAAAATAGAGGAAAAAGTGAAGGCTATGAAAAGTGAAATAAAGGAAAATGTATAAGGAACCAATAGTGATGGGAAAGAAACCAGGACTTAAATCAATGGTTTGGGGCAGAAGGAAGAAAGAAACATTCAACCAGGACAGGATGAACAAAAACCAGAGTCCAAAAAAATGAGGAGAGGCTTAGGAACCTCCCGGACAACTTTAACCCTTCAAACATCCAAATCATAGGGGTACCAGAAGAAGAGGAAGAGCAAGAAATTGAAAACTTATTTGAAAAAATAATGAAGGAGAATTTCCCCAATCTGGCAAAGGAAATAGACTTTCAGGAAGTCCAGGGAGCTCAGACAGTCCCAAAAAAGTTGGACCCAAGGAAGCACACACCAAGACACATCATAATTACATTACCCAAGATGAAAGATAAGGAGAGAATCTTCAAAGCAGCAAGAGAAAAGGAGACAATTACATACAAAGGAGTGCCCATAAGGCTATAAACTGATTTGTCAAAAGAAACCTTGCAGGCAAGAAGGGGCTGGAAAGAAGTAATAGAAGTCATGAAGGGCAAAGACCTACACCCAAGATTACTCTATCCAGCAAAACAGTCATTTAGAATGGAAGGGCAGATAAGTGCTTCTCAGATAAGGTCAAGTGAAAGGAGTTCACCATCACCAAGACTTTATTATATGAAGTGTTAAAGGGACTTATCTAAAAAAAGAAGATCAAAAATGTGAACAGTAAAATAACAACACACTCACAACTATCAACAAGTGAACCTAAAAAACAAAAACAAGAACAAAGTAAGCAAACAACTAGAACAGGAACAGAACCACAGAAATAGAGATCACATGGAGGGTTATCAACGGGAAGAGGGGGGATTAGGGGAAAAGGTAAAGGGAATAAGAAGCATAACTGGTAGGTACAAAATAGACAGCGAGAGGTTTAGAATAGTATAGGAAATGGAAAAGCCAAAGAGCTTACAGGTATGACCCATGGACATAAACTAAGGTGGGGGAATCTTGGTAGGGGCTGGGGTACAGGGCAGAGGAGAATAAAGGGGAGAAAAATGGGCTAACTCTAACAGCATGATCAATCAAATACATTTAAAGAAAGAAAACATAGTAAATAAAAAAATTTTCACTGACATAGGCAAACATAATAGAAGTGGAACAACCAACTATATAGCTAGTATAAATATTTAAAGGCAGAAGTAGGAATATCATGTATAATTACAAAAACAAATAGGGATACACACAAACACACAGAAAGGATGAAAAATAATGACAAATGTGAAGGGGCTGAGTTAAAATTGTATGGTTTTTAGAATGTGTTCAAACTTCAACAACCACCAACTTAAAATAGGCTGCTATATAACAAAAGCTTGTTATATAGGAAACTCATGGTAACCACAAACCAATAATCTACAAGAGATACACAAAGTGTAAATAGAAAGGAATGCAAATACAACACCATAGAAAGTCATAAACATACAAGAGAACAGACCAGGAGAATAAGAAAGGAACAGGGAAGAACTACAAAAATAATCACCAAACAACAAAGTGATAATAACTACATACCTAGCAGTAATTACTTTAAGAGGTGTTTTTTTTGTTTTTTGTTTTAGAGAGGGGGTAAGGTAAAGAGAAGGAGAGGGAGAGAAACATCCATATGCATGAGAAACATAAACCAGTTTTCTCATACACGCTCCCCACTGGGAACCTTGCAGACAACCCAGGCATGTGCCCTGAGTGGGAATCAAACCTGTAACCTTTCCCTTTATGGGATAATGATCAACCCACTGAGCCATGCCAGTCAGGGCTCAGTAATTACTTTAAATGTAAATGAACTAAATACTCCAGTCAAAAGACATATGGTGGCTAAATGGATAAAAAATTATACATATGCTGTCACAAGAGACCCATTTCACATCAAAAGACACAGACTGAAAGTAAAGGGATGGGAAAAGATATTTGTGGGAATGGAAAGAAAAAGAAGTTGCGTTAGCAATCTTATGTGAAGTAAAATAGACTTGTTACTGCTGTAACAAGAGATAAAGAAGGACATTTTATAACTATAATGGGACCAATCCAACAAGAGGACATAAAGCTCATAAACATCTATGCACCCAAATGTAGACACACTTAAATATATGAAGCAAATATTGATATAAAGGGAGAGAGTGACAGTAATACAGTCATAGTAGGAGACTTTAACACCCCGCTGACATCAAGGGATAGATCATGCAGACAGGAAATCAATTGGAAAACATTAGTCTTAAGTGACACATTTGACTAGGTGGACTTGTTATTTTTATTTCACCCAAAAGCAGTAAAATATACATTTTTCTCAAGTGTACATGTAACATGGTCCAGAAAAGACCCATTTTAGGCCACAAGTCTCAATAAGTTAAAGAAGAATGAAATAATATTTAGCATTTTCTTTGATCAAAATGGTATGAAATTAGAACTCAATTCAAAAAGTAGAATTGTGCACCTGAAATATGTATAATTTTGTTAACCAGTTTCACCCCAATAAATTCAATCAATTATAAGAAGAAAACTGAAAAACACACAAATATGTGGAGGCTGAATAACATGGTACTAAATAATGAATGAATTAATAAGATCAGGGAAGAAATCAAAAGTTACCATAAGACAAATGGTAATGAAAACACAACAGCTCAAAAATCTGTAGGACATAACCAAAGCAGTGGTAAGAGGGAAATTAGTAGTAATATAGGACTACCTCAAGAAACAAGAAAAATATCAAGTAAACAATCTATTCACCTAAAGGGACTAGGAAAAAAAAAAGGACGAAGTACAAAGTGAATAGAAAGAAGGAAATAATAATAATCAGTGGATATAAACAAAGTAGTCTAAAAGAGTAAAAAAAGATGAATGAAATCAAGAGCTGGTACTTTGAAAAGATAAACAAAATTGATAAACCTTTAACCAGACTCATCAAGAAGAAAAGACAGCAGGCCCAAATATGATAAACCCAGAAATGAAAGAGAAGTGCCAGCCAACACCATAAAAATACAAAGAAATGTGAGAAAATACTGTGAATAATTATATGCCAGTAAGTTGGACAACCTAGAAGAAATAGCTGAATTCTTAAAATATACCAGATTCCAAGGCTGAATCAGGAAGGAATAGAAGATCTAAACTGACGGATAACTCCTAACTAAATTGAATTGGTAATCAAAAACCTTCCACAAACAAACCAGAACCACATCTGGTTTAGGAACCAGATGGCTTCACAGGTAAATTTTGTCAAACATTCAAAGGAGAGTTAATACATATTTTGAAAAATGTTGTTGAAGAGGGGAAGACTAACAAACTCATCTGATGAGACTAGCCTTACCCTGATACCAAAACCAGACAAAGACACCACAAAAAATTATAGGGCAATATCCCTGATGAACATAAATGCAAAAATCCTCAACATAATATTAGAAAACTGAATTTAGTGATACGTCATAAAAAAACATACACCATGATCAAGTGGGATTTATTCCCAATGCAAAACTGGCTTAATATTCACAAATCAATGTGATGCACCACATAAACAAAATGAAGGGTCAAATCATATTATCACATAAATATATAGATAATAGAAAACCATTTGACAAAAACCAGCATCCATTTATGATTAAAAAGAAAAACTCTTGGCAAATTGGCAATACAGGGAACATAAGATTCTACTTAATAAAGACCATATATGGAGGATTTCTGACCAAGATAGAGGCATAGGTATACACACTGTGCCTCCTTTCAAAACCAAAAGGACAACAATAAATTTAAAAACAAAAAACAATCAGAACTGACAGAAAATCGAACTGTATGGAAGTCTGATGACCAAGGGGTTAAAAAAGAAGTATTCATCCAGGCTGGTAGGAGGGGTGGAGTTGGGCATCCAGGTGGAGAGAACTTGCGGCAAGGCAGCAGCTGGAGGACTGGGCAGTCCCACATTTGCATGCAGATAAACCAGGAGGAATAACTGGGGAGTGAGATAGACCATGCAACCCAGGGTAGCAGTGCTGGGAAATAAAGCCTCAAAGCCTCTGACTGAAAATACCTGTGGGTGTTGAGGCGGCAGTGGGAGAAACTCCCAGCTTCACAGGAGAGTTCGCTGTAGAGACCCATAGGGTCCTAGAACCTACACAAACCTACCCACCCAGGAATCAGAATCAGAAGGGACCAATTTGCTTGTGGGTAGCTGAGGAAGTGACTGAAAACTGGCAGAGAGTAGAGCAAATGGCACTGTTCCCTCTTGAACCCCTTCCCCACAGACAGCATCACAACACAGCAACATTGGTTGCCCCACCCTGGTGAATACTTAAGGCTCTACCCCTTACTACGTAACAGGCGTGCCAAGACAAAAAAAATATGGCCCAAATGAAAGAACAGATCAAAGCTCCAGAAAAAATACAACTAAGTGATGAAGAGATAGCCAACCTCTATCAGATGCACAGTTCAAAACACTGATAATCAGGATGCTCACAGAATTGGTTGAGTGTGGTCGCAAAATAGAGGAAAAAGTGAAGGCTATGAAAAGTGAAGTAAAGGAAAATGTACAGGGAACCAACAGTGATGGGAAGGAAACTGGTACTCAAATCAGTGATTGGGACCAGAAGCAAGAAATAAATGTTCAACCAGAACAGAATGAAGAAACAAGAATTCAAAACAAATGAGAAGAGTCTTAGAAACCTCCAGGACAACTTTAAACCTTCCAACATTTAAATCACAGAGTTGCCAGAAAGAGAAGAGGAAGAACAAGAAATTGAAAATTTATTTGAACAAATAATGAAGGAGAACTTCCCCAATCTGCCAAAGGAAAGACACTTCTAAGAAGTCCAGGAAGCTCAAAGAGTCCCAGAGAAGTTGGACCCAAGGAGGAACACAACAAGACACATCATAATTACATTACCCAAGATGAAAGATAAGGAGAGAATCTTCAAAGCAGCAAGAGAAAAGGAGACAGTTACCTACAAAGGAGTGTCCATAAGACTATCAGCTTAGAAACCTTACAGGCAAGAAGGGACTGGAAAGAAGTATTTGAAGTCATGAAAGGCAAGGACCTACGTCCAAGATTACTCTACCCAGCAAAGCTATCATGTAGAATGGAAGAACAGATAAAGTGCTTCCCAGATAAGGTCAAGTGAAAGGAGTTCATCATCATCCAGCCCTTATATGAAATGTTAAAGGGACTTATCTAAGAAAAAGATGATCAAAAATGTGAACAGTAAGATAACAACAAACTCATAACTATTAACAAATGAACCTAAAACAAAAACAAATGAAGCCAACTAGAACAGATCCTGTTCTAACAACTAGAACAGGAACAGAATCACAGAAAAGGAGATCATGTGGAGGGTTATTAGTGGGGGAGTGGGTGGGGAGAGAGGGGGAAAAGGTACAGGGAATAAGTAGCATAAATGGTAGTTAGAAGATAGAGGAGGTTAAGAATACTATAGGAAATGTAGAAACCAAAGAACTTATATATATGACCCACGGACATGAAATAAAGGGGGGAATGTGGGTGGGGGTGTGCAGGGTAGAAGTGAATAAAGGGGGGAATGGGACAACTGTAATAGCATAATTAATGAAATATATTTTTAAAAAAAGACTATATATGACAGACCCACAGCTGATGTCATAATGGTGAAAAGCTAAAAGTTTTTTTTTTAAAGATTTTATTTATTTATTTTTAGAGAGAGGGGAAGCGAAGGAGAAAGAGAGGGTAAGAAACACCAGTGGGTGGTTGTGTCTCACACACTCCCTTCTGGAGACCTGGCCCATAACCCAGGCATGTGCCCTGACGTGGAATTGAACCAGCAACCCTTGGGTTTGCAGGCTCACACTCAATCCACTGATCTACACCAGCCAGAGCAAGCTGAAAGCTTTTTTCTTTAGATTCTTTCTTCTTTCTTTAGATTTTCACAAGATTCCACACTAGTTGTTATTCAACATAGTATTAGAAGTCCTAGCCACAGCAATTAGACAAGAAAAAGAAATAAAAGCATCCAAGTTGAAAAGGAAGAAGTAAAAGTTTCATTATTTGCAGTTGACATGATACTATGTATTGAGAGCCTTAAGAATCCACAAAGAACCTATTAAAACTAATAAATGAATTCAGTAAAGTAGCAGGATACAAAATTAATATTCAGAAATTGGTTGCCTTTTTATACACAAAAAATGAACTATCAGAAAGAGAAATTAAGGTCAGTCACAATTGCATCAAAATAAAATAAAATACCTATGAATAAATTTATCCAAGGAAGTAAAAGACCTGTATTTGGAAAACTATAACACAGTGAAGAAAGCAATTGAAGAAGATACAACTAGATGGAAACAAATACCATGCTCGTGGATAGGACGAAATCACATAATTAAATCCATACTACCCAAAGCAATCTATACATTCAACACAGTTCCTCTTTAAATACTAGTAGTATTTTTCATAGAACTAGAATATCCCAAAAATTTATGTGACCACATAAGACCCCTAATAGCCAGAGCAGTCTTTACAAAGAAGAAGAAATAATCACATTACCTGATCAAACTATACTACAAGACTGTAGTAATCAAACCAGCATAGTACTGAAATAAAAACAGACACATAGATCAATGAAACAGAATAGGGAGCCCAAAAATAAATGCATGCTTATATGGTCAGTTAATATATGACAAAAGAGGCAAGTACATACCATGGAATAAAGACAGTCTAATCAATAAATGGTATTGGGAAAATTGAACAGATACATCTAAAAAAGAAACTAGACCACTTTCTTACACCACATACAAGAATAAACCTAAAATGTATTAAAGACTTAATGTAAAACTCCTAGAAGAATACATAGGCAGTAGAATCTCTGACATTTCTCCTAGCAATGTTATTTTCTGACATATCTCCTTGGGCAAGGAAAACAAGAGAAAAAAATATACAAATGGGACTACATCAAACTAAAAAGTTTTTGCACAGCAATTGAAACCATCAAAAAAAAAGACAACCTGCTGAATGGGAGAAGATATTTGGCAATGATACATCTGATAAGAGGTTAATATCTAAAACTTATAATGAACTCATACAACTTAACACCAATAAAATAAATACTTCAGTTTAAAAAATGGGCAGAACTAAATAGACTCTTCTCTAAAGAGGACATACATTACTGGTGGTCAACAGACATATGGAAGGATGCTCAATGTCACTAATTATCAGATAAACAAATTAAAACCACAATGAGGTACTACTTCATGCCTGCCAGAATGACTATCATCAATAAATCAACAAACAAGTGTTGGCGAGGATGTGGAGAAAAGGGTGGATTGTGCACTACTAGTGGGAATCCACCTTGGTGCAGCCACTGTGGAAAGCAATTGGACTTTCCTAAAAAAATAAAAAATGGAGCTGCCTTAGGGCCCAGCAACTCCACTCCTAGGTGTTTATCCCTCACCCCGCAAAAGCCCCAGAAACTCAAAAAGATATATACACTCCCATGTTTATTGCAGCATTATTTACAATAGCCAGGACATGGAAATAACCCAAGTATCTATCAATAGATGAATGGATAACTCAAATGTGGTACATATATACAATGGAATATTATTCAGCCATAAGAATAATGAAATCTTATTATTTGAGACATGGATCGACCTAGAGATTGTTATGCTCAGTGAAATAAGACAAAAGGTAAATACCATAAATTTCACATATATGTGGAATCTAAACAGCAAAATATATGAACAACCAAAACAGAAACATACTCATGGAGAATAGACTGGTGGTTGCCAGAGGAGAGGGGTTTGGGGGACTGGGTAAAAAGGTGAAAGGATTAAGAAGTACAAATTAGTAATTACAAAACAGTCACAGGGATGCTCAGCGTAGAGAATATCATCAATAATACTGTATGTACTGGACTGACCAAAAAGTCTGTTTAGTTTTTTCCATAAAATAAAGGACACATTTTTCATTTTCACCAATAACTTTATTGATTCGGGTATTCTGAGTATGCTGGCTATCTCCTGCTATTGCCTTCTAGTTGTGGAGGCCACGGGGGGCTGCTAAACATCTTCCAATGCCTAAGTCAGCCCCACAGCAAAGAATTATTTGGCCAAAATGTCAATAGTACCAAGAAATTTCGCAAACCACTTCTGAAAGTTCAGTCAGTCACAGCACCTTCTCCATACACTGCACAAATCTTTTTTGTTTTAGTTGCCTTTTTACCTTTCTTGAAATAAAGCATAATACTCTGAAAGTCGTTGCGTATTTTCTTTCATCTTCAACGTTAAAATGGCTGCACAAAAAGTCACCAACTTTGATAAGGTTTTTAAAAATGCATGCTGATCACTGACATCTATCACAATACAATCTAACAAAATTGTTTCGAATGAATTTAAAGATAACTAACACTATTAGAGCCATGTGTGGAAAAAACTAAACAAATTTTGGCCAACCCGATAAGAAGTATGTGTGTGGTCAGATGTGTGTTACACTTGTTGGCATGTCACTTCATAAGTTATGTAAATGTCTGCTCACCATGTGACTCCTGAAACTAATATAATACTGTCAACTAATTGAAAAAAAATTTAATGGTAGTAAATACATGCACATGTGCACACACAGAGGAAAATTATTCAGATTTGATGAAAAATGAAAATTCTTTGTTTTAATTGTTGTTCAAGTACAGTTGTCTCCATTTTCCCTCCACCACTCCCCACTGCCCTACCCATGCCTTCCTCCTACCCTTGAGAAAATTCTGCCACTTGTCACAACACATGGATGGCATTATGCTACATGAAATAAGTCAAGAGAAATAAAAATGCCTTGTGTTCTCACTTATCTGTGGGATCTTTAACAAAACAAGCTCATAGATACAGAGCACAGATGGACAGTTGCTAGAAGTTGCAGAAGTGGTGTGCAGGGCATGGGGTGTATGTCAAATGGATCAAAGGAATCAAAAGGTACAAACTTCCAGTTATAAAATAAGTCATGGAAATGTAAAGCACAGCATGGTGACTGTAGTAAGTAATACTGTGTTTCATATTTGAAACTTGCTGCCCTGGCTGGTGTAGCTCAGTGGATTGAGCGTGGTCTGAGAACCAAATCATCGCAGGTTCAATTCCCAGTCAGGGCACATGCCTGGGTTGTGGGCCAGGTCTCCAGTGGGGACCACATGAGAGGCAACCACACATTGATGCTTCTCTCTCTCTCCTTCTCCCTCCCTTCCCCTCTCTAAAAATAAATAAATAAAATCTTTAAAAAAAAGAAAAAGAAAAAAAAAGAAACTTGCTAAGAGTAAATCTTGGAAGTTCTCTTCACAAGAAAAAATGATGGATATTAACTAGACTAACTGTGATCAATTCACAATACAGTACAAATATCAAATTATGTTGTACACCTGAAACTAATATAATAATGCATATCAATGATAACTTAATGAAACGTAAAATCCCTCCTGTAGTTTTGTGAATCGTGCAAAGTAAGTGAGCCTTGCAGTGGCCTCTCAGCCCTTTGATTTTATCTCCTTCCCTCTCTGGCCTCATCTCCTCCCCCAGCCCTCTTTGCCTGTGGTGCTCCAGCTGCGCTGATCATCTTGCTGTCCTTTAAACATCCTGGACATGCTCCCTGGACTAATCTTTCTGTATTAGTTATCTTCTACCGTGTGTCAAAATCACCATCACCCTTGGTAGTGTAAGATATTTTTGAAAGGAATAAATTAAACATCTTTTTTTGTTCGCTTCTCAAGGAGATTTATTTACCCCTGCTCCCAAAACAGGAGTTCAAAAGAATTCAGTCTGTTTGCATTGTCTTGAGCAGTGTTTCTCAAACTATCTGTAGTGAAAGACCAGGTTTATAAATTTTTTATCTTCAACTGTTGCTGGCCACTCTGTAGTCCTGTTGTGCCTAACAAAAGTGCAGCTCACACTTCAGGTGATCCCCCCATTCCAGTTTAACAACACCTCAGCCGGTATATATTCTGTTCAAAAGAAGAGTTGATCGACCATGCACTTGGTTGTTGTGGCAGTATTAAAATGCTGTTTCTAACCTTTACTCCATGTTTCTAAACTTACTTTATCACAGATGGGTAACAATATGCAGGCTGCTGCCAGCCCAGAGAACACACTTTGTGATCACTGGTCCAGATGGGACCGCTTTTTTGGCAGGGCAACCTAAACCACAGATGAGGAGACCTTTGTGGACACAGCAGAAAATACTGATTGCTGCTGGAGGATTGCAACATTAGAATGATAGTTCAGGATGAGTGACAAGCTTTTCTTCAAATAAGAGTTTCTCTTCCTAAGAATGAAAAGACATTTAAAATGATTTGTTTCTAATTTTGTTGTTTGCTTTTTTATACCATTTATCCCTATGTAGTGAAATTGGAAAGGAAAATGTGTAGCTGAAAACCAAATGCACATTCTAAAACACAAAGTAAGTATAGAACATAGAATTAGAAGATAGCAGATTATTCAATTATTAGATATATCAACCACACTATTAGATATACATCTGATACTTTAACTGAGTGATGCTATGTAAGGATATTATTTCTTAGGTAACATTTCTGAGAAGTTAGGAGTTGAGCTGAATCTATTAAAAATTACTGAGTCCAAAATTATAACATCTTTAATTATATGAATAATGATTATTAATAGGTCATTTCAATAGAAGTATTGTTCATTAGGGAATTTCAGTCTCTACTTACTAAATAAAAATGAACCTTTTGTCATTCAAGTAGGAAATTCAATAAATAATAAGTACATTTAATTTTTTTTCTTATAATTTGGCCATAAATTTTCAGTACCCGGTAAATTGCATGATCCTTTTTTTAAAATTAACACTTCATGATCTAAAGCTGTGAGAGGGGACATGTATATAGGGTACTTAAAACCTGTAATGTACTTTTTGTGATAGCCTCCAACTCCTATCTCCCAAGAATAGTAAGAATTGTCAAAGGCACCAAATCTTTAACATAGCTGGTTTTCTGACAAAAATCTATCCCAAAGGGATATTATTTAGGAATATAATTTAAAATTTCATATCAGCTCTTACTTTTGGGTCATTATATAAAAATATTGAGTAATATGAAAACTTTTTATTTTGTATTCAGTATGGAGATTTATTGCCAGAGTGGGGCTTTTCTGATGCAAAATTGGAATGCTTATGTAGTCACAACAGCTGTCCCCACACCATGTGGTATCTTCCATTACTTTACTATAGAGATGAATTTTTGGCCCAGTGTCTTGGTAATAATGGACACACATGGCTTTACGTGGCAAAGCAGTATGCTTATGCATTCATTTGACTTTCACAGCTACAGTTGACTCCAGATCAGAACGAGGAAAATACATTCACACCATGGCCACCCTCATGGCTGCTGTAGTAGCTGGATCACAGTAGGCTCTGTTGCTCTAAAGACACAACTAACTATTGCTGAGGAATTGCACACTCACCAAAATGCCTTACAGCTGTAGGAGAGAGAATAATGACTTGCTAAAAGGATCCTCTCAAAGATTTCAGACTATGGTCCTGATTACTATTGATCTAGTTTCTTTTAATATTAATAATAAAAATCACAGTCATGAAATAACTGTGAAACTAAAAAGAAAGATTGTCCTAGTCATCAGTAATTTTTCAGGATATCTGTCCAAATATTTGATTTAAAATTTTTCCTTCCCAGAAATTAATTTAATTAAATTTTTCCTTCTTTGAAAAAGTGGCACTGTACTTTTACATTCATTTTATTAACATGTAATTAAAATCAGACTGATTTTTAAAGTCCATTGCTCATATATGCAGCCTATTTGGAAAGCCAATCTATTAAAAATAGAAATTATTTTGATGAATGAGTTTACTATATGAAACAGTGCCTTTATATTATTGACATGTTAGGCAATTTTGTTTGCTCCAGAAATGTTTGTTATAATTAATATAGAAATAAGATGACATGACTTAGTGTGAAATTGCATTGATATACAATTTGGTTTAAATGCTATATCTCAGTACAATGTCAACTTTACACTTTTTGGAATGACTTTGTACTATAAGCTTATATTTAAATTCTTCTTAACTTTTAGCATTTCTGAAACCAACTGGTATAGTTTTGAAGTTTCAGCTTTTTTAGCAATAAAAATAAACCTATACTGTCATTGAAAATCCAGTTGCATCCCTCTAAATAATATCTGAATAACACTTTTCTTTCCCCTAAACAAAGTATAAACAAGCAAAAAGAAAGAAAATAACTTCACATTTTTTAATTACCTGATATGGAGAATTAGATTTCTGATATTTGTTAAATATCAAAGAAATTTCAACCTTACTCAGTGCAGGCTACCTTTTTATGTGAATTTATGCATGGATACTAAGGGTTGTACTGATGAATATGTTTGAGGCTTTCAGCTTTTAGTGGATACAAAATAGAATGATTGATAAAATCCTCCCTACTATTGGCTATTATTTACTGACTCTTAAGTGGCAGGTTGTATTTATGCCAATTTATCTGCTTCAGGGAACATTCTTGATAGCAGAACAAAGTGAATAAAAGTAGTTTGCTTTGCAAATGAATGCAAATGGGAGAGCCTTTCGGAAAGCCCTTTAACAGGGGCAGTGCACTTTGATTATGAGTGAGGCTGCCATTTGGACATGGTGAAAAGAGCACGCTTGAACCATTGATTGGGGGAGACAGTAAAAAGTCAGGAAGGGCCGCGTTAAGCTTGCAGTGAGGCAGGCGGATGTCAGTGTGGTTAGAGCACAGTGGGAGAATGACAGGGAGGATTAGTGTCAGGGAGAAGCTTTGCTGTAGCTGTGGAGATAGTCCCTGGGGTCACTCACCTCTGACTGTTGTTCTGTGCTGATGGTTCTGTAATGCAAACGGCCTGATGTATGCCTGTTCATTATCGGAAATGCTGATTAGAAAAGGTATTTGTCTCAAAGGTTTCCTTCTTTCTTTCTTTTCAATTAAAGAAAAATAAGGTGGGCTTCCTCCCATCTATCTGCTGACTCCTAGAGTATTGTTTAATACCAGAGTAGTTACTGCCTCTGGTTGGGAATAGTTTAATGCTAAAATGTAATGTAAAATAATTGTAACAGGTTCATTTGTTATTTCATAACAGTTTCTTTTGCTTTGCTCAGCTTTGGGTTTGACCATGTGGTAGTGCTGAGTAAAATGCAGGGAATGGGCTTGGTCTTAGAATTTTATTCCAGGTATTTTATTATTCAAATGAATAATTTGATAAACTTTTAGAAGCTACTTCTCAAAAATGAAATGTTGCTTTGAGTGGACTTGATGGTTTAAGTCTTGGTCACATGAGTTTCTAATTTTATTTCTATTCCCAATTTTGATAAAATGCTAGCTTATGATAAGTTGAACTTTTTTGAAAATACATGATTTTTAGAATATTGGTACTTACAATGAACAAAAAATAAATCTTTATCACAGTTATGATTCTAGATCTCTACATTTACTTGTTGACATTTTCATTTATGCTTATACTTTAAAGAAAGCAAAAAAACCTTATAATTTTCCTTAAAACTTCAAGACCTTTTATAGTAACCACGTATGAGGCATTTGTGAGCAGTAGTGATGCCCAGTGCACGTCATAGACCTTGTGGGTGGTTTCTTTAATGCAAAACTTGTCTTTTTTAAAAATATCTTTTTTAGAAGGCTAAAAAAGCCTGGCTTCACAATATTTCTGCTTTCTTATTTCTTGTAGGAAAATTTAAAAGGCTGCTGGAGCTTTGCATTCTAATGTTAAATATGCAACTCAAACCTCTATCTAAACTATTAGATATATTATAATGTTAATTGTTTTTGCAGAAAGCATATTACTAATAGTTTGCTTCACAGGTTTATTAAATGTATTAGCAAACATTCTTTATATTATCTTTTTCTTTAATATTTTGCAGGCACCTGAATGGACAGAAGAGGACCTCAGCCAGCTGACAAGAAGTATGGTTAAGTTCCCAGGAGGGACCCCAGGTCGATGGGAAAAGATTGCCCACGAATTGGGTCGATCGGTGACAGATGTGAGTTCACTCAGATTTGCGTTGTCTGGAGAGTGACAAACCCGAACAAGCCAACTATGTAGAAGGCAGGCATAGATGTCTCCAACATTATCTTTGGAGAAAGGCTACAATCCTTTTAGGACCTGGAAGTGAACCATTAACGAAATAAGCAAGAAGCAGATGTCAACCAGTCCCCTGGTCCACAATTAACAGCTGTTTGAGGAATTTGGTGTTTAGAGACTTAAGCTACTAATACCTAATCACAGAACAACAATGCTAGTTTTTGTGTTTAGAGTGACCTCTTCAGCTGTGAAAAAAAAATAGTTCCCAGACTGATCAGAATTACAAAAGTCAGATTTAAAAAAAAAAGAAAAGAGAAGTTGTATTTCAGCTGGATCTTTTTAACGTTGAATTATACAGGTTGCTTGCCATAGGTATTTAGACAGGTGGTTTGCATTAACTAAATGAGCAATATTTCTGTAATGTTTGTTTTTATTTCAAGGTTGATGCCTACCACCTATTTTGACAAATTGTTTAATATCCCCCAAATATATATATAAAAATGTATTATGACTGGCCATACCTAACATTTTAAAAAACAAAGTGTTTACCTAGAAAGTTTTAGATTTAATACTTTGGGTGCTTTTATTTAGGAAATTTAAGGCAGCGAATCTTATAAAAGCACCTAACACAGCACCTAAATACTAAATATTCAGTAAACATTTACTTGAGATTGAGAGAAACTTTTTATTTTCATCAATATGATCCTTATTCTCACAAATGGTAGTAAATATTTTTGAATTATTTATTGAATTTACTTAAGCATTCAAAAATCCTGTAGAAAAATCCTGTAGATCTAAAATATTTAAGGGAAATATTTAACTGAAAGCAAAGATTCAGATGTCCTCCTCAATTCTGTTAGTATACTTTTGGGCCTTTTTGATAATGAACAATTTAAAAACCCTCAAAAATGGTTAATAAGCACAACTACCAAAAAAAAGGAAGTTTGTTGCATAAAATGCTATGTTATTTTTTTGTAGTAAACTATCACTTTTTAATTTAGAAACAAACTTGTAAAACATTACTGTCATTTTTTTTTCTTTTGGACAGGATCTTTTTTGAGAATTTTAAACTATATATAGGAATGTTTTTAATGCCTTTTAATGACAGGTCTTTTTAAAATCACACTTAAAATATTACTGTTTGGATTTTTATCAGATGTTTTATATTATTTTGGCTTCAGAGTTAAAGTCTGATCATGTGGGGGGAAAAGCTCTTGTATCTTGTAACTTTTTTGTTGCAATATTTCATGAGGAGACCAATTATCTTAGGTGACTAGGAAAAAGCCATAAGGTTATGTTTTAAGTACAATGACCTTCCAATTATACAATTATATACTGTTAATATAATGATTAACAAAAATTACTAAAATAATTTTTAAGTTATAAAACAAGCATTGGTTTAATAGGGCTCCAAAATTTTTTAACTTAATTGCCTAATGAGAAATAATAGTTCACTAATTTAATGTCTCCTTTGAAGACAGCACTGCTTTTAACTTTTTTAATAATATTTCTATGAGAACTTACAGTTAATAATACCAAAGGCAGATAGGAAATTGAATGGAGCAATATTTTAAATCAATTTGTTGTTATAATCCGGTTAAATTTTTAATCTATATTTTTAAGAGGAGAGAGGTGGAAGTTTAAATGCCACGAATATACATGATGTAACCAACAGAGCCTTGAGATGGGCAGTTAGTATCATAGATCTAGAAATACTCCACAATTTATAAGCGTCATCTTAGTGCAGTCTCCGTGTATGCAAAGACACCTTTTCAAACTTAAGCAAATTAATTCCATATCTTCCATTTTTCTTCTAGAAAACTGCCATAGAGTTTTCTCTTTGCCAACACCAAAGGGAGACTGATTCCATATCTGTAATAGATACTTTTTTCTCTTATCATGGAAGTAACAAACATGACTTGAGATTTTTTTACCTCCAAATATTAGCTCTATTTTCATAATACCGACAGTACCTTGGAAATCAATATTTAGTATACGTGAACTTTATGGCACCAAAAATGCCACTGTAACTTTTCTTCTATGTAGTGTATATGTAGACTCACACTGTATTTTCATTCTGTGAGCATCATCTCCATAGCTGGCCAATACATTTCATTTCACTAACTACACACACACACCCCTGTAAATTACCCTCTAAAAGAGAACAGGTGTCTGGAGACTCAGATAACTCATTTTAGTGAACACGGTAAATTCTCTTGAAGCAGATGAAGTGGGTTTGGCTAATACAAGTTCCTTCTCTAGAACGTTAACTAAAAGTTAATCACATATTACAAGATCACTTTTTGGCTTAGTGTGTTAATTAGATTTTTTTCATATGAAAAAGAAGAAGGCAAGTTCAGTTTGCTGTCCTCAGAAACTGCATACTGACCTGATCACCTGTAGCAAATCCCTCTGGCTCTGCACATCTGTTCTTTGACCCGTTTTCCTTATTAAATTTGTAGCTTCGGGGTTAGTTCTCTTTCCTTTGAAAAACAATTGACCTTTTTCTGGGAGGGGTGAGAGTGTGGCCATGGTGGTATCTTTATAGTCTTGATTTAGGTTGACAGGTTACAATGAAAAATGCATTTAATTCCTCAGTTAAGAAAGGATTTTTCAGTCTATTAATTGTCATAATTTAAGAGTCAAATTGCTAAATTCTACTCTAGATAAATACAAGAAATGTTACTAGCTTTGTAAAAAATTAATACAAAGCGTATTTTTAATTCAGATCTACCTAAACTGTAATACCTACTTTATTATAGATTAAGTTTTTTAAATAGTAATATTTGCCTTTCAGCAAATAACTTGATAACCACAAAGAACACTCAAATTGTAAAAACAACAGAGGAATCAAAAGCTGTCTGGCATGTAAAGCCAACTTTAATGTGATTATTAACTGCAGGTTTTCTAAATTAAGGTCAGGGGGCCTCAGATTTCTGGCTTGTGAGGTGGTATCATTCTCTAGCCTAAAAGGATGTAAACCGATTCTGCTTCTCTCCGCGGTCACTAATCTCTTATGTTCTGGTTGTGGTAACAGACTGATTGGAGATTTTCTGCCTGCTTGGAAAAGACCCAGGTAGGCAGCAAAACAAAAGACAGGTGGACAGATTTAAACGGACTTTTATAATTAGTTCAGTACCACAGTGAGAGGTAGGAGGTGCATAGGTAGATAAGTGTCCCCATATGAGTGTGAAAAGGAGGAGGGGAAAAAACTAAAATTCTCAATTTTATTTTCTATCGATATAACAAGGAGTTAAAGGAGATGCCTCTTGGGGAAGATTTATATGCTATGGCAGTTTCAAAAATATATAAGTGGATGATTCAATAGAAAATAAACCTTGTGTTTTTAGCAGTGAACTAAATACAGAGTTAAGTATTTTGGCAAATATATTATTTCTGTAACTCTGTAGAGTCAGACTAGTCCCACACAAGTTGTAAAGATGACAAGGATTGTCCTTTTAGTTTTCTGTCTTCATCCTTGGCTTCCTGCTCTAGCAGATCTCCTGATCTCAGCCAGATCGCATACTCTTCTCCGACCATTCTTCCCTCACCCTCTCGCCTCAGGGGCCTTTATTCCATTCTTCTTGACAGATAAGTCACTGGCTAATTTAATAACCAATGTTCTATCTAATATTAATAGAAAATAATATGTGTCACCAAATACTTACACACACACATTTGTATTTTAATAGTCTTCAGTTTTTTAACCCAAGTATATGAATGATTGGTGTAAGAATTTCAGGCAACTTGATTCCCTGTTTGAAGGAAAGAGAAGGCAGAGCATGGTTTTGAGGAAGTAGGACTTTTGGTGTCCATGGGGGAAATGTCATAATTGTTTAATCTGTCCATTGGCCTGTTTAAAGTTTGGCCATTACATAATTTCTGGTCTAGAGGTTTATAGATTTGCATTCCATTGCACTAGTTTTGTCTCAGCATTGAGCAAAATCACATAGGACAGGATTATAAAAGGTGTAGTTACTACATGAGAATAACACTGCAAAATTCAGTGAAGAGGTCAAGCCAAGACTTTTATGCTTAACTTCTTTAAGTGATAATATTGATTATTCCATTATTCATTTTCATAGTATTTTATATTTTTAAAGATTTAAATTTACATCATTTTACTTGATCTTCAACAGCACTGTGAGGTAGATTAGGCAACCATTTCACAATTGAGTAAACTGCTCCTAAGGTATTTGTCCATGGTGACACAACTATTAGCTGAGTTGGGACCGCCTGATATTTTGATTCTTCTTCTAACATGTTCTTCGCACTGTTTAATACTGTTTTATTGCTGTGTGTCTGAAAAACACTTCAAATGTGTCTAGAGACTTATCATTAGAACTTTTGTGGTAAAACTATGTTCATAGAAAAAATTTTAAAAAGTATATTCAAGGAAATTTTTTTCTGATCAACCACAGTAAAAAATGACTTCTAGAAACATTTTGTTATATATCATTTTAGACTTTAGTCTTCTTGTATAAGCATATGACTGTACATAATTTTAACAGTATTAATCTGTAACCTGCCCTTTTCACTTTGCAAGGAAACATCAGCTTCTTCCCATGAAAGTAAGATCCACATCATTTTTCTAAAGCCTCACATAATGCTCCATGTTATCTTGACATAATTAGGTAACATCCTAGTGATTGTCCTTTAAACTACTTCCTTTTTTGCTAGGATGTCTGTGTTTTGGGGAGGATTCATCTTTCTATTTATAACTTTTTTTACCTTGTATTCCTAGAAGTAGACCTGCTTGGTTCAAGAATATGGAAGTTGTTAGAGCCTTTGATATCTCTAAAACTGGCTCCCAGAAAGGTGGTGACAACATAGTGCAGTGCCACTGGGAGTATGTGAGAGAGGCCACTTCCTCAGTCTCATAAACACTAAACATCATTTGTTTTTCATCATTGCCTAAATTACTTTTCGCTTATTTGTGGGACAATTTTTGTAATTGCCTTCTTACTTCCCGATCTTATTTCAAATACAGTTTATGTTAATTCATTAGAATTTAAGAATAGTCCTATCATCTACAAATACTACTTTGCCATTTTCTGTAATCTTATTTTATTGCATTAGCTAGCAATTCCAGAGAACTGTTATATTATAGTAATAGTAGTGTAGGCTTTTTGACTTTTTTGTTCAACATCTTAAGAAAACCTAGTGTTTGGCCATTAAGTTTAATAGTATTAGTCATTGATATGTTATATTATTAAACTAGGGAATTTATTTATTTTTAGAGAGAGGGAGAAAGAGAGATAGAGAAATAATGTGAGAGAGAAACATCGATTGGCTGCCCCTTGCTTTCACCCCAGCTAGGCACCAAACCCAAAACCCAGGCATGTGCCCTGACTTGGAATTGAACTGGTGACCGTTTGCTTTGTGGAACAATGCCCAACCAACTGAGCCACAGCAGTCAGGGCTTAACAGAGGTTTTTTAAACACCTCTTGACATGTTCATGTAATTTTTCTCCTATGACCTAGTGAAGATAAATATATTATCAAGGTTACTTCTTTATATTTCCAGGATAAACTTTGCTTGGTCATATAATATTATTCTTTGAATAGGTGGTTAGATGTGATTTGTCAATTTATTAGGATTTTGCATTTATATATGTAAGTAAATATTATAGTTTTTTTGTGTTTTATTAATTGGATATTTTTATCCTGTCCTGTGTGATTTGGTTCAATGCTAAGATAGAAATGGTGACATAGAATGTAAATCTATAAACCTCTGGCACAGAAATCAGTTAACGTATAGCAAAACTCTATCCACGCCAATGGACAGACTAGCAATTAATTATGTAGTTTTCCTTGTTGGACACCATTCCTACTAAAATGAAGTGGAATGATTGAAAGTTACCAGGAAAATCTCCTAGAGAGCCAAAAACAAGACAAGTAATTTTAAAATGTTATAGAAAAAGATAAGAAATATAGGGAATCAGTCCAAGAGGTCTAAATCTGTTTAAAAGAGTTCCAGTGAGAGAGAGAGAAAACAGATGCAAGAACATTAGTCAATAGTAATACAATGAAGTTTTCCGGGTGGGAACACCTGAGAACAATTTGTAAGAGCCTTCCAAAGCCAAGTAGCATACATGGACAAGATGCTGGGAAAATGTAAGAACACTGAGACTTCATAGATCTTTAAAGCTTCTAGAGAGAAGAAACCTCTGAAGGCAAACTATAGTGACATCAGATTGCTTAGTGACCCTCGATTCTAGGAGACAAAGGAACAATGCCTTTACAGTTCTGAGGGGAAATGGTTCTGAATTTTGAACAGACCAAGTGTGATGGTAAATACATGAGGCAAGGACTCATAGTCTTTCTTAGAAAGTTTCCTGAGCTTGTACTCCAGCAAAAAAAGAGGAGTAAATTTAAAAAGGAGATGATACAGATACCAAGGAATAATGTGTCCGGCCCAGTGAACAGAAACCCCAAGACCCCACGGTGACATAGCTGACCTAGGGCACAAGTCCATGTTGTAATACAAGAGTGAAGGACTATGAGAGAGCAACCCTGGGAGACAGGGAGATTCAGGGGTGTTCAACCTGCGGGCCTCATTCAGGCCAGGATGGTTTTGAATGCAACCCAACACAAAATCATAAGTTTAATTAAAACCTTTTTTTTTGCTCATCAGTTTTCATTAGTGTTTGTATATTTAATGTGTGGCCCAGACAGACCAAAATGTTGAACACAGCCAAACTAGATGGTATGGTTAAGAATTTGGAGAAAGTTATGTATATGAAAAAAAGGTAACCAGAAACTCTGCAAACAACAGAAAACCATGCCAAAAAAAGTCTTAGTCCAAATTTAAGTATACTAAAAAATGGAGTGATAGAGCAAAAGATTTTGATAGTGAGAACATTCCCCTTTGAATGGCACCAGAAATGTGATCACGCCTCTTGGGTTCTGACCTAGTTTGTGGCAACGTGGCTAAATGCACCAAGAAGTTTGAAATTGTTGGTAAATACGGCACCCATTTTAGGGCCTCCCTTAGCAAAATGGTGAAGAAATTTGAGATCAGCCAGCACACCAAGTACACTTTCTCCTTCTGTGGCAAAACCAAGATGAGGAGACGAGCTGTGGGGTTCTGGCACTGTGGCTCCTGCATGAAAACAGTCGCTGGTGGTGCCTGGACCTACAGCACACTTCTGTCCTCACCATAAAATCTGCCATCAGAAGACTGGAGGAATTGACAGACCAGTAGAAGTTCCATAATTTGAAACATTGCTAGCCTATAATAAATGGGTTAATTTAAGAAAGAATGAAAGAGGGAGGGAGGGAGGAAGGAAGGAAATGTTATAGCATAGTATTTATCTGCATAGTAAATAATATTGAGCAAATCATAATTATATAAGACTGTACAAAATGACTTTTTTTTAATTCTCACCCAAGGATGTGCTTATTGATTTTAGAGAGAAGGTAAGGGAGGGGGAGAGAATCCATCAGTTGCCTCTCACGTGCCACAACTGGGGACTGAACCAGCAATGTAGATGTGTGTCCTGACTGGGAATCAAACCCGCAACCATTTAGTTTACTGGATGACACTCCACAACCAACTGAGCCACACTGGCCAGACCCATAACGACTTTTCATATTTTATATATTTTACAGAAGATTTTTCTTTTTTTTATTGTTGCTGGAATTACAGTTGTCCCATTTTCCCATTACTCTCCTCCACCCTACCCATCCCCTACCCCATTGTCTTTGTCCATGTGTCCTTTATACCTGTTCCCTGATGACCCTTCCCCTTCTTTTCTCCATTGTCCCCTTCCCCCCACCCCTCTGGTCACTGTCAGTTATTCTTTATTTCCATGTCTCTGGTTCTGTTTTGCTTGCTTTCTTGTTTTTCAATTTTTAAAAATCAAATTATGGAAAACTAAGATAAGCTGTTTACCAAAATATGCTCCTCCCTTGTCTAGTACTAGATTTGTAGACAAACACAAGCTTGCCCAGCAACACTGCACTTCCAAGCACTGCCCACTCCACTAGCTCTGCTCTGCCTAGGGTACTAATTTCTGTTCAGAAGAATATAATTGAAGCAATGTGTGTTCATGGAGCTCTTCCTTACGTTTGTCTTCCACTAAGCTGGAATACCAAGTGCAACTAAGCTGCAACCACGTAGGCAAAAACAGTTGTCCCAAGGGATGGTGGAGAAGCACAATGGAGAGAACCTGAATGCGTGGAGTGAAAGAAAAACTGTAGATAGTGACAAATGCTATGAAGAAAAATAAAGCAGATTATGAGGTTAGAAACTGAAGGGAGTTGCAGTTTTAAAAAGCGTTCTAAAGAGTCTTCTATAAGAGGTAGTATTTGAGCAGGGACACAAAGCAAGTGAGGGAGCAAGTTTGAGAAAGAGCATTACAGGTAGAGGAAACAGCACTTACTAAGGCGTTGAGTTTAAGAGCAAGCTTGAGATGTGCAGAGTCTAGCAAAGAGGTCAGTCTGCCTGACAAGGAGTGCGTAGGAGGAGATTGCAGATGAGACCAAAAGTAGTGAAGGAACAGACTGTATAGGACCTTGTTGGCCCAGGTAAAGATGTTGGATTTTATTCTGAGTGAGATGGGAAAGCATTGGAAGATTTTGAACAAAGGAATGCAAGATCTAAAAGAATCATTCTGACTGTTTTGTGGAGAAGGGACTGTGGCAGGCAAAATGTGGACGCAAAAAGATAGGCCAAGTAAGAGGCTCTTTTAGTTGTCCATGCAAAAAAAGATGGTAGTTGAAACCGGGGGTTATTGGTAGAAGTGGGAAAATGAGATTGGATTCAAGATATATACCAAAAACATGTTATTGTATGTAGTACTTGTAACCATCAGAAGAACTATGAACAGGAATGAGTACCTCTGTGTGTGGGTACATTGCTTTTCATCATAAGCATTTGTTGTGTACTGCCTCTTTATTTTCTCAGTTATGTACATATAGTACCTTGATTTTTAAAACTATGTTTAAAAAATTAAAGAGATGAAACATTTTACTTTTAATATATTTCCATGTCAGTACATAGGCCTACTTCATTCTTTTAAAATTTATTATAAAATCTTCATTAATTTACAGAAATTTAAAAAAAATTATAAAATTTGTATGGAACTATAAAGGAGGCCAAATAGCCAAAACAATTTAAGAAAGAAAAGACTGGAGCCCTCACATTTCCTGATTTCAAAATATATTGCAAAGCTACAGTAATAAGAACAGTATCATACTGCCATAAAGAAAACAAATAGACAATGGAACAGAATAGAGAGCCCAGAAATAAGTCCACACATATACAGTCAACTGATTTTTATTTAACAAGGGTGCCAAAAACACACAATGAGGAAAGGATAGTCTTTTCAACAAATGACGTTGGGAAACTGGGTACCCACATGCAAAAGAATGCAATTGGACCCTTATCTTGCATCATACAAAAAATTAACTCAAAATTTTATAACACCTGAGACTGTAAAACCCCTAGAAGGAAATAAAAGGAAAGCTTTGTGACACTGATCTGGGGCAGTGATTTCATTGATATGACACCAGAAACATAAGCAACAACAAAAAAACCCCACCGAGTGGGAACATATTAAGCTAAAAAGCATCTGCCACAGCAAAGGAAAGAGTCAGCAGAATGAAAAGGTAACCATAAGGAATGGGAGAAAATACTTGCAAACCATATGTCTGACCAAGAATTCATCTCCAAAATATATTGTATAAGGAACTCCTACAACTCAGCCCCCCAAAAAAATAGTTATTGAAAATGGCCAACAGGTATATGAAAAGATGCTCAAATCAATAGTCATCAGGGAAATGCAAATCAAAACCGCGATGACATATCTCACACCTGTCAGGATGGCCATTATCAAAAAAAAAAAGACAGGTGTTGCCAAGGATGTAGAGAAATTGGAACCCTTGCACACTGTTGGCAGGACTGTAAAATGATCCAGTCATTATGGAAAATAATATGAAGTTCCTCAAAAAATTAGAAGTAGAATTACCATATAACCCAGTAATCCCACTTCTGGGTATATAGACAAAAGAAGTGAAATCAGGATCTCTAAGAGATACAGGCATCCTCATGTTCATTACAGCATTATTCACAATAGTCAAGATGTGGATGCACCCCACCTGTACATTGACAGATGAATGGATAATGGATATATGACATGACATGTACTTGTGAATATGTATACATGTATGTATAATGGAATGTTATTCAGCCATAAAAGGGAATTATGCAATATGCAACACCATGGATGAAACTTGAGATTATAAGATAAATAAGCCAATTACAGGAGAACAATACCAAGATTCCGCTTACATGAGGTGCCCAAAATGGTCAAAATTATAGAAGCAGAAAGTAGAATTGTGGTTGCCAGGTGCTGCAGGCTGAGGGTAAGGATGGAGAGCTGCTGTTCAAAGAGTACAAAATTTCAGTTATGCAAGATGAATAAGTTCTAGAAACTTGCCATACAATTTTGTGCTTATAGTTAACATACCATATGGTACATTTTAAATTTGTTGAAATCTCATGTTAATCTTTTTATTAAAAAAAAACTAAGAAATACTTTTTGTAGCGTAAAACTTCCCGTTATTAGTGTACAATTAAATGACTTCTAGTAAATTTGTAGTGTGCCATCACCACAATTCAGTTTTAGACATTTTCATCTTGCAAATTTTCCTCAACCCAATATGCAGTCATTCCCCACTCCCATTCTCCTCACTCAGGCAACCACTGATCTGTTTAGTATATGTATATATTTGTCTTCTCTGGAAATTACATATAAATGGAATTGTGTAGCATTTATTATTTGCATCTAGCTTCTTCCAGTCAACAAAATGTGTTTGAAGTTCATCCATGTTGTAGCATATATCAATGGGCCATTTCTTTTTATCATTCAGTTCTATGCATAATACCAAATTTCCTTTATCCATAGATGAAGCAAGAAAATACTTGCATATGGTTTGCAAGTATTTTCTCCCATTCCTTATGGTTACCTTTTCATTCTGCTGACTCTTTCCTTTGCTATGGCAGATGCGTTTTAGCTTAAATACATGGATAAATGACCAGTTGGTCATTTGGATTATTTCTACTTTTTGGCTATCATGAGTAATGCTACAATGAATATTAACATAGAACTCTTTATAAATGTATGTTTTTCTTTTGGTCAGATTCCTAAAAGTGGAACTGCTAGATTATACAATAAGTTTATGTTCAACTTAAGAAACTACCAAACTCTTTCTTTTTTTTTTTTTTAATTTTAAAGCAGTTACTCTTTATTAAATGACTGTATAACAAAATAACCAGAATGAATACCTAACTCAACCTTCTACAAAACGGGCTGTCTTTTTCCTCATTCTGCCTCGTGGAGAAGGTCATTTGAAGGGCCACGGGAAGTCATTTGCTTCTGGGAAGCATTTTGCAACAGCATAGATCTCATGAACCATGCAGATGACACCATATTTACCAAGAGATCGAGCAAGCGATGTGTTATCTGTCAGGACCATTCACTTTTTATTGATTTTTACCATAACCACACTTACAGATCACTTCATTTACTGACTTCAGGTTTGGGTACTCCCATGCAATGTATGGTTCCACAATTCTCAGCATGTTAAATGAAGCCTTGTTGAGCTTAACAAAGGCACCATTGAAAAGCTGGAGAAGGCCAAGAAGCTGCAGCACCTTTCAGACCTGTGAGCTCACACCATTAATACCTCTGGTCCTGACGACAAATGCCAGTTTGGGTTCTACAGGTACATAAGAGTTGCCAGCTTTTCTTGCGATCCTAGCCATTCGAATCTCAGTTCTATATATCTGCCTAAATTCCTTGTGTTAGTGCTTACCTTTTTTTTATAGATAAGCTTCCTCCTTGTCTTTCAAAGCACCTTTTGGGCAAACATCTTTCTCAGGTGCTTGATCTTCAACTCCATAAAATCCCTTCACTTTTTCTTAAGGATTTCTGGCACTGCAGGAAGCTTCTTCTCTTGTGCACCCTCCACGCTTCCAGCGGAAGAGCCCAAAATGTTTTTCAAAGTAGCAGTACCATTTTACATTCTCACATAATACATGAGGGTTCCAGTTTCTCTATATCCTCACCAATACTTGATTTTTTTCTTGTTAAGGTCAAGTTCTTTTTTTTTTTGGCATATGTATATCCATTTAGTTGTCCTAAAACCATTTGTCAATAGACTGTTCTTTCTGCCATTGAATTATGTTGGTACTTTCAACAAAAATCAATTGGCCATAATATAAAGGTTTACTTATGTACCCTCAATTCTATTCTATTGATCTGTATGCCTATCCCGAAAACACGACACTGTCCAGATTACTATAACCTTGTGGTAAATTTTGAAACTGGACAATACAAATCCTTCCAACTTTGTTCTTTCACAAATTAATTTTGGTTGTCCGGATCCTTTGCAGTTCCATAGAAATGTTAGGATCAGTTTATCAGTTTCTACAAAAGACCTTTTGAATGGAGATTGCAGTAAATACATAGATCAGTTTGGGGGATATTTCTATCCAAACAATTTTGAATGTCTACAGCCATGAACATGGAATGTCTCTGCATTTATTTAGAGCATCTCTAATGTTTTTGTTTTTAGTATATAAGTCTGGAACTTCTTTTCTTACACTTATTCTTAGTATCTAAATCTTTTTGAGACTATAGTGAAGGAATTGTGTTTCTTAATTACCTTTGCAGATTGTTTATTGATAATGTGTAGAAAGACAATAGATTTTGTATATTAGTCTTATATCCTGTGACCTTGCTAAATGATAATAGTTTAATGCCTCTGTAGGTATAGAACTCATCATTAGATTTGGAATGAATTTTCAGGAGGCTCATATAGGTAGGAAGTCTAGAGGCAGACAAATGCTGTGCTGAAATTACATAGTAAACCACTTAAATTACATTCTAGAATTGCTGTTTCCCCTTTTCCTTGTCATACTGTTGTAACCACATTTCAGAGGGTTCACATTTCAGAAGGACCCTCTTTGCCTCTCTGAGATCTAGGACCAATTGTCTGAGACCACTAATGATTCCACTTCCTGTGAAAGTCTGAACATCTCCCCAGTATCTCTGTTAATTACCAGGGCTTTTGCTCATTCTTCTTCCCTCAATACCTGCATCCTAGTGTGCCCTCTTTGTATGGTCCTACATTGAGTTTCTCAGAAAGAATCCACTCATACAAAAGCATTAATGAGCAGGGGTGGATCTAGATTAAATGGAGCCTGAAGGTCACACTATGAACAACATTCCTAGTGTTTTTGTACGGGGAAAGGAGCAGCACCCGCTAACAAGCAACTTAAAAATCTGTACCTTTACAGTGACCTCGTGCCCTGTTGGTCATGCCATCTCCAGGTATTTCTGTCCTTTATCCTTACCCCTTCTGGCTTTGTCCCGCCTCTTCCTCTGCCTTCCATTTTCCCTTATTTCTCTCTTCCAGATTAACCCTCAACCTGTGCTCCAAGTTCTTTCATTTGTGCTGCAGAGCAGCTTGCTCCTTCCTCTGAAGCTAGGTGGCAGCTGACACCTGTGTCCAGGAGGGCACTGGGAATATTTAACCTCTGCTTGAAACACTTGCCGGATTATCCCTTCAACAAAGACAGCTTTATTTGAGAGGGATTCTAGAGTCATCTATTAATATTTTTCCCTGTATTCCCCTGTCAAAGGCCCTTGTCCTCCTTTTGTCTGGCTGAGTTGTCTTTTTTCAGACACAGCTTAAGGCGGAGCAAACAGAATAGTGGAGAGAGGAATGAGATATCCATCCAGCCTGCTGGATTCTCTGAAGCCTTGCACATTGATAGGGTGACAGATACCACTGAGAGGTCTAACCAACACACACTGGAGGAACTGAAGTACAGAGGTTTGGTGAATCTTTACTGAATGCCCCCATTGGGGAATGCCAGTAGCTCAGGTAAAGTGGTACAGAATGGTCCTTGAGAAGTGAGGCCGAACGCCCAAACTGCTGGTACTCACCCGTTTCGGGTTGTTCTTTCCCTGCCTTAGCCATTATTGAATTAGAAGTAACAGACTTTTCCTAAAAAAATAAACAGTGATTTTTCTTTCTTAGAAGCCTAGTCCTAAATAACTTAAAATCCCTTGAATAAGTTTGCAAGGAAATAAGCAGATTGGAAGCTCCTTGAGGTGGCTAGCACCAGATATATATGCATATGCCACTGTTCTCAGTGCAGCAACACACTGAGGCAGTACTTAATAAAGTTTTGATAATTGATATGGAATGAAAGATATTTCATTAATGTCACCTCCAGTGAATCACAGAATAAACTACAAAAAATTAGTGTAATCTTTTGTCTTATGGACAAAGAAGAAATGTGAAAAGAGAACAGAATTTAAGAGAAAACCTGGTTTTGGTGTCCTAGTTCTACCATTTACAGGCTGTGTGACCTTGCAGGTCCCCCATGAGTTTGAACGTCAGTTTCTTCATCTGTACTAGCAATTTCACAGAGTGGTCAAGGGGTGAAATGTGATGGCCGTCTGCACATACTTTCTTAATGTGAATCATCACACAATTGTGAATCACTCTAATCACTTTTATTGCACATGTGAGTTCTAGAAGACATCAAGGATTTATTCAAGGCTACAAGCTAGTTAGTGGCAGGCTGAGACTAGGACCCAGATCCTAAAACTCTTATTAAAGGCACATTGCCCTGTTGGTTTAACAAAATCTTCATTTTTAACCCTGCATGTGAGGTGGCATATTTGTTTGACTACCATGATCAAATAATATCTTCAGAGTGAAATATTTGGTTTCTTGAGGTGCTGGCAAAAGAGCAAAGTATTTATTTAGTGTCCCAGGAAACTGGATGTTAATGTGGCTGTATTCCCGAGTACCTCTGTAAGCAGTTCCCTTCCTGTATGCCCATTGAATATTTGAACCACAAATATTCAAGGTCTGCTTAAACTCTTACTGAACATTGGTTCATCTTTTTAGTGACTCATGCAAGGAAAGCATATTTGCAGATTACATGAAAGATCTTTACTATTTATCTCTCATTTAACAAAACAAAAAACATTGTTATATATTTTTTACTGGACCCTATTTAGTGTCATGCATTGCTAATATACTGAATTTGTATTTTATACTCATTCATGAGAACCCTGTAACTTACTACAAGAAGATGGTATCTGCTTTAAAGGCTAGATCGACTTTACTCGTTACAGTCATGCACTTTGAATACTAGGGATAACTTTATTAATGAATGAACTGGTTTAACTCACATTGTAGTCTGTGGTCTGGTAGTAGCATCGTACTTTATAGTTAGGACTTCCTGGACACCTTTTGTGTATCACGTAGAGTGGCAGCAAGTCAATAGACTGGGGACTCTGGAGTAGATGCTAATAATTGTTCATGGAATTTAAAATTGCTTTCTTGTGCTAAAAATTTTGGTAAGCTACTTTTTAAAAAGGAATACAGGTGAATATACTATGTTGGGTTTTTAAACTCTCTCTCTGGTGGACTGACAATACCTGCAGAACTACACTGTTATCTACAAAAGCATATTCATCTAGTAAGTGGCCGTCTGAATCACTGAGAGGTAATCAGGAGGTTAACGGAAGCCTATCTTTTTTAATGTCAAGATAAACAGTGTTCATGTGTTTTTCTATACAGAGAGAATCCAGAGAAAATTTTTAAGACATTAAAGAAATACTAAAAAGTGAACAATGCTTTCTACCAGTTGGAAACATTTTTCAGGTGGTTTGTTGAATGGTCAGGTAACAAGAGTGCCTTGTTTTTGAAACCTGCTGTAGTTGGTAATATGAGTGTTAAATTCAAACACAAAATTGGCGAAAATTGAACATAAATGAATGAAAATAATGTACTTCACAGTTACATAATTTGTATTATAGGAGTGACGCTTATGATATTATCAAGTGAGTCAGAATTTGAAACATTTATTTCCTGCGTTATCTGAGGATGCCAGGGACATGAGCATACATTTCATATAGCTCACAAAATTGGGAGATGCTTCTGTACCTTGAGTAGAAATGTGCCACTATGCAACTGCTTGTCCTAACTCTACCCTATGAAGTATAATTTCCATTTTTCTAATTTAATATTCTGATAATTTCATCATTATTTTCACTCGAACAAAACTTATTTTAGATTTTTTTCACTCAACCCTAACTCATATGTCCCAGACAAAATCATAGGGTCCCTATGAGTTTTAAAGATAAAATAAGGCTTAATTGTGTTAAGAGGAAGGATTGTAAAGTGTTTTCTGCTTTGAATCAGAACGTGAAACAGATTGCCCCACAGTCCTGCAGTCCGTGTGAGCGTCAGCTCACATGGGTCCAATGTTATCCCAAACCCGCCCTAGATCCTGGCCCATAATATTCTTTTCATTTTGCATTTTTCATAATATGCTTATGCTGCTATTTCTAGATTTTTTAAATTTTAGACATTATCTTTGGATTCTTGAGGATGACAAATGATCTTTTTCACCACCACACATACAGCCCACCCCCTTCTTTCCAATATAGATATAGTACCAATTTTGACTTAAAATGTTTAGTGCTTACATTTTTATGACTATGTAAATATTACTCACAGCTAAGCCACAAGGAATATTATTATTAAATTTTCTTTCTTCTACAACCTTTTGTTTTTCATGGACTAAGTACCTCTTCTTGGTTTGGTTAGAGTTTATATGTATTAATTAATTACTACTGCTTCAACTGAAGTATTAATCTCTAATTATCCAACTAAACATGATTGTATACAGTAGTTTGATCAGTTCTATTTTTTAATTTTCTTGCACACACTCTTCCTGGAGCTTACTGTCCTGCTGCTCCAATCTGAACTATTTGCTTTTTAGCTCTCCTGCGCAAATGTCTGTCCTGGGTCTACCCTTCATTATCATCCTAAGAATTCTCTTTTACCCCTCTTCTGTGTTGGATCCCTTGTTTCTGCATCCCATAATTTCATCTTCTTAGACTTATTCTCATTTCTTTTTTTAGCTGATCTTTTAAAAGATCTTATTTATTTTTAGAGAGAGAGGAAGGGAAGGAGAAAGAGAGGGAGAGAAATATCAATGTGTGGTTGCCTCTCGTGTGCCCCCAACTGGATACCTGTCCAGTCAGGCATGTGCCCTGACTGGGAATCAAACCAGCAGCCCTTTGGTTCACAGCCCACACTCAATCCACTGAGCTAGACCAGCCAGGGCTCATTCTCATTTCTTGATGAAATGTATCATCCCAGTAGTTTCATGAGAAAAGCTATATGGAAGTTAAAATATAAGCTCTTACCCATTTAAAATCTATATTCTACTCTTATAGTTGATTGATAGTCTGGTTTGGTAAAGAATTCTAGGTTGGAAATAACTTCCTCTTAAAATTCTAAAAATATTGCTGTATTGTTTTTAGCTTTTTAGCTTCTAGTGTTGCTGTTGAGAAGCTTTATGGCATTCTAGTTCCTTTGCTCTATCTGGAAGCCCAATTTTTGTTTTAGATGTTATATTCCTAGACTGGACCTGTACTTCTCTTGTATTTTTTCTCTTTCTACGTCTTTTCTGGGCAATTTCTCAACTATGCTTTCACATTTCTATTTTTTATTTCTGCTATTGTATTTTTAATATCCAAGAACTCTTTCTTGGTTTTATTTTTATAGCAAACTTGTCTTAATTGATCCAGTAGCTTCTCTTTTTTCCCAAAGATATAACATGATATGAGAGCTTTCTTAAGGTTTTCTTCTGCTCCTTGTGTTGTCACTGCTTCTTTTGAGGTTCTCTGCTTCTATCCTGTTTGTTTTGTCTTGGCTCCTGCTCATAATGTTAGAGACTTCCCCCAAATGTTTGGTGATCCTTGAATATGTCTATTCATGTTTAGAGTGAGATGACCAAGAAAGCTGGTCATTTGAACACATGGAGCTTATTGACATTGAGCTTCGTGGTACAGCAAATAGGTTGAGATGCGATCCTAAATGTCACACGTTTGTAGGAACTTTTTCTAGGGCTATTTCAGTTTCTCCAGAAAATATTGTAGACTTGTGCCAAAGGAGTACCCATTTGGCATTTGACAGCCAGCATTCTGAGAGCACCATTTTTGCCCACAGTTCAGATGCATCTCCAGCAGGCCAGTAAGAATGATGCCCTGTTTTGAGGGGTGGCTTGGATGAAGCTGAGTTTCTGAAAGAGAATGGGGTCCCTGGCATACACCATTCAAATGTTCATTGAGGAACCTGGCAGTGCCATATTGGCTAATATCAGCTGGCACACTGCATCCTCCATGTACGTGAGGACATGCTGCTGAGCAAGACACTTGTAGTGTGCTAGGGCTGGGCACTCCAGACTCAGCATCCTATGCCTGAGGTAGCTTCCAAGCTTTCACTCTTGGGCTTCCAGAACCCAGGTCACCCACTCTCTCCATTGCCATGGCAACTACACAGCTGGAAGAGAGATGGTAGGTAAAGAACTAGCCCATGATGTTATTTGTTCAGACTCTAAAGAAAAAGAAAAGCCTCAGCTATGAGACATACGTAGGAATACATGCCTTTGAAGAGAGCACTAGGAAAAAAGTCCCAAATTTAGCTTGTCATGAAGTTACATTAAGTCAAAGACTATCTTCTGCAATTGCATGTGATATTAAAAAAGAAAACAGAACAAATCACTAAAAATTTTATTATAGAATATGTGAGAAAAATAACACTAAACATTTCAAGAGTAAATTGGCACCCATCTAACCGAAGTCCTCTAGATCTATAGGAGAGACATAGATTTGGTGATGACCATGCTCACTGAAAGCTGATTTTCCTTTCCCAAATATTACAGTCAGAGACACCCTGGTCATTGAGCTTTTACAGACCATTGCTTATTTGGAAACTTCTTAATCTGCTCAGAATCACAAATGATTTGCTAAAGATGCCAAACTTGCCCCCAAGAGAGAAATATTTTGTCATCATCACCATTTACATTGCCCCCCCCCGAGAAAAAAACTAGTGAAAAGAATCAAGAAAAAATGATTACTTGCAGTTATCATTGTTATACCATCATAGTATAGCACCAGGAGATGTGGACTTGGAAAACATGCTAGATTATTAAAGTAATTCTTGGGCCACATAGAAGTACAAAATTGACCAGCTTTGCTTTGTTTCTTTCTAATAAGTTTTAAGTTGCCTTTAAGTGGAAGAAAAATATGGCTAAAAGGTAAGTGTAGCAGCATGCCATTGGGTTTCACTGTTTGACACTGAGGATCTGAAGGCCCCACATTGTAGCAGCTCTCCACTGTATGTGGTAAGGAGGCCAGAATGTGATATATACTATTTAGAATGTTTTATCAGTACAAATAGTCACCAACCAGGTGTCCTCAAACCAACTCATGGGTACTAAGTTCTCTGGAGGAGCCTTCAGATCAGAACAAATATTAAACACTGACCTCAGAAACTCTTTCTTCAAAAGAGCCACAATTTGATTGGATTAGTTTGTGGAGCAATTTGCAGCCCAGGGTATTTGGTAAATAATAGCATATCAGCTAGTAATCAGTGTAATTTTAAATTAAATTGGTTGGGGTAACTGGTTAATACCATTATATAAGTTTCAGGTGTACAATTTTATAATACAACACCTGTACGCTCTATTGTGTGCTCACCACCCAAAGTCTAGTCTCCTTCTGTCACCGTAGACTTGACTCCCTTACCTTCTTCATTCTACCTGCCCCCCAGCACCCCTCTCTGGTAACCACCATACTGTTGTCTGTGTCTATGAGTGAGTTTGTTCTTTTTGTTTTATATTCAACATATGAGTGTTTTATATTCCTCATATGGTTCCTGTCCTTTTTCCATTGACTGACTTCATATAGCACGATGCTCTAAAGATCTATCCATGTTCTCGCAAACGATAATATTTAATAATTTTTTCTTTTTTTTTTTTTTTTTTACACAGAAGCAGATAAGATTACTTTTTTTTTTTTTAAAGATTTTTTATTTATTTCTTTTTAGAGAGGAGAAGGGAGGGAGAAGGAGAGAGAGGGAAACATCAATGTGTGGTTGCCTCTCACATGGTCCTCACTGGGGACCTGGCCCACAACCCAGGCATGTGCCCTGACTGGGAATCAAAGCTGCGATGCTTTGGTTCGCAGCCCGTGCTCAATCCACTGAGCTACGCCAGCCGGGGATAATATTTAATAATTTTTAATGGGTGCATAGTATTTATAAATATAATCTATCTCACTTCTTCTTTATCCAGTCATCCATCAAAGGGCCTTAGGTTATTTCCATGTCCTGGCTATTGTAAATAAGGCTTCAGTGAACAAGGGGGTGCATATATCTTTACAAATATGTGTCTTCATATATGGGGAGAAGATAACCATATCTTCTCCCCAAATATGGGTCATATGGTGTTAGCTCTGTTCTTAATTTTTTGAGAAACCTCTGTACTGTCCTCCATAGCAGCTGTACCAATTTACATTTCCACCATCAGTGTGCTATTTCTTGTCTTATTGATAATAACCACTGTAAAAGGTGTGAGGTGGTATCTCCTTGTGCTTTTGATTTGCATTTCCCTTATAATTAGTGATGTTTAACAGCTCAGTGTGGTCAGGTAAAGAAATGAAGAGAGCCCTATTATTCCAAGATGACTGGATATATACATTCATACCTGCTGTTCACTGAGAAGCAGCATCAGAACCTTAAAACTGTGGCAGACAAAGGGGAATAGGATGGCTGGCTAAAATAATCCAGCCATCCA
This sequence comes from Trachops cirrhosus, assembly GCA_028533065.1. NCBI lineage: Eukaryota > Metazoa > Chordata > Mammalia > Chiroptera > Phyllostomidae > Trachops > Trachops cirrhosus. The sequence goes on from CM052538.1 coordinate 54,292,363, forward strand.
CTAAACAAGTAAACATGAAACTAACAATAACAAGTCTAATTTGGGGTAGTGGGCATGAAGAGAGTAACCAAAATTGCTGCAGTAGATAATGGAACGTATGATGACAATGTTGCATCATGTAGAGAATATTAACAAAAAAGGTAGAATTATGGGGGGCGGGGAAAAAAAAAAAAAAAGGTAGAATTATTAAAAAGAACAAAATAACCCTGGCAGAGTAGCTCAGTTGGTTAGAGCATTGTCCTAATACACCAAAGTTGTGGGTTTGATCCCCAGGCAGGGCACGTACAAGAATCAAACAATGAGTGCATGGATAAGTGGAACAACGAATTGATGTTTCTCCTTTCTCCCTTGCTCTCTCTCTAAAAAAAATAACAAATAAAAAATTTTAAGAAAAGAACAAATAACAATTCTGGACTGTAAAGTACAATAACTGAAATTAAAAATTTACTACAAAGGCTCCACAGTAGATTTGAACTGGCAAAGGAAAGAATTAGTGCGCTTGAAGATAGGCCAGTAGAGATTATGTAAACTGAATACAGAGAGGAAAACAAATGAAGAAAGAGAAACAGAGCCTTAAAGAAACATGAGACACCATTAAGCACCCCAACGTACACATAATGGGAGTTCTAAAAGTAGAGAAGAGTGAAAAAGGAGAAAAATAAATATCCAAAGAAACCATGGGTGAAAACTTCCCAAATTTTTTGAAAACCACTAATTTAGACAACCAAGAAGCTTGGTGAATTCAGAGTAGGATCAATTCAATGATATACACAAAGGATACATCATAATTTTAAAAATGCTAAGAGTCAAAAAACAAGGAGAAACCCTTGACAACAACAAGAGAAAAATGACTTATCCCTTACAAGGGCTCCACAATAAAATTAACAGCTGACTTCTCAGCAGAAACTGAACTCCAGAAATCAATGGAATAACATATTCAAAGCCATTTTTCAAAAACGAATGCAAAATGAAAGCTTCTAAAGGTGAACAAAAACTAAAGTTTTGTAGTCTAAAACCAAATGACCCCAGATGATTATTTGAACCCACATGAAAAATGAAGGATACCCGTAAATGTAATTAGGTAATTAAAAAAGACAATATAAACACATTTTCTTCACTTAACTGACTTAAAAAGTAAGTATAAAATAATAAGATATATAATGTATTGTTGGGCCTATAATATATAAGAAGATAATATGTATAATAATCATACAAGGGGGATAGAACTACATAGGTAGAATGTTTCTGTGTATCACTGGAATAAAGCTAATATAAGTCTGAAGCTAACTGATTCTCATAAGTTAAGATGCATGTGGTAAACCACAAAGCAACCCCTAAAATAAGCTCATAAAAGTATTCTCAGTGAAACTAATACAAAATAATATTGACTAAACTGTTGTTGAAAAATAAAAGTTTAAAGTATACTAAAAAATCATTAAATTAAATGCTGCATTAGGAAATATTCACTTATGCCAAAGAAAGCAGTAATGAGACATACAGAAACAAAAAAGAAATAAGAAAATAAAATGAAAGACATAATTCCAACTATATCAGTAATAACATTGCTGTCCAGAAAGTATCCAGCCTATCATGTACTGTGAAAAATAGAGACATGTATTGAAGAAGATACAAGGAACATTGTACATAGGATAATGATGCCTCAGTCCCCTTCAAAGTAGGCACCTTGGGACCTCACACAGTCCCCCAGTGTCTCTTCCACTGTTCAAAACACTCTGCAAAATCCTTTGTTGGAATCGCCATCAGCTGCCCTGTCGTATTTTCCAGAATCTCATCAATGGTCTGAAATTTCTTTCCTTTCAAAGGTGGTTTTAGTTTTGGGAAAAGCCAGAAATCTCAGGGTTCCAAATCTGGACCACAGAGGGGCTGAGTCACCTGGGTGATTTGATGTTTTGCAAAAAAACTGCACGAGACGTGGTACATGAGAGGGTGCAGTGTTGTGATGAAGCTGCCAATCACTGGTTGCCCATAGCTGTGGTTGTTTTTGTCATATATCTGTCAACTGATGAAGAACATTGAAGTAGTACTCCTTATTAATTGTTTGACTTGGAAGGATGTATTTGTGACGGACACCACCTTCCCAATAAAAAAACCACAGTTAACATGGTCTTGTGTCTTGCTGCAACTTTGCCATGCCATTTTTGGGCATGAATAACCAGATGACTTCCATTGGGCTGACAGGGCCTTCATTTCTGGATCATAGCTATAGACTCACAATTCATCTCCAGTGAGGAAATCTGGTTCATTGGTAGCGATTTGAATCAAGTCATTAAAAACTGCAGCACGATGTTCCTTCTGCTGTGGTAGCAGAAGCCACAGAACAGATTTTGCCACGACACATTTCATGTCAAGATCCTACATCAACATCTCGGACACAGTAGTTTTTGGGATCCCCAGATCAGCTTCTAGTTCTCACACTGTCGCTGATCTGTGTTGATCGCAGCCCATACATGTTCAACATTCTCAGGTGCTCTGCTTGTTGCAGGCCTTCCTGAATGTGCATCACTTTCAACAGATTCTTGACCATCGTTGAAACATTTGTGCCACACTTTAATTTGCACTGCACTCATTACATCCAAATAGTTTCCATGGATGAATGTTCAAGTTTAATGCAATATTTAATATACACTCATTGCTCTACTCTCTCAGTCATTTTGAATAAACAGCCACACAGAACAATGCTCACTCAGTGGCATCTACCGCCTCCACTGACTAGTGCAGTGAAGTCATCATTGTTCATGCATGCGCATTCCAGTCCATTCTCCTTGGCTGCCAGGTTACATCAATGTTGCACAAACCATTCTCATAATATTAACAATGGCTGTACTTTTTCCAGACATAATGTATATGGAAGGATTAAACAATTCAATCAAAAGAGACTGTCACAATAAAAAATCATGATCCAACTATATGTAGTCTGATCTGCCTGCTGTTAAATCCCTCGCATTGACATGCCAACAGCAATCAAGGTTCAACTACAAGAGAAGGGTGTACACAGCCTGCACAGGGGTGTGCACTTCCAGTGCCCAGTGTGGGTGATCAGGGAGGCTGTGCCACTGGGCCCTGCAGAACACCTACTACATTAGGCCATTCTACCAAGCCTAAGAGATATAGCACCTAATACATAGAAACAAACACATAGAGGCAGTCAAAATGAGGAGACATAGAAACATGTCCCAAATGAAAGAACAGAACAAAATGCCAGAAAAAAAATAAACAAAATGTAGATAAACAATCTACCAGATGCAGAGTTCAAAACACTGTTTATAAGGATGCTAAATGAACTTAGAATTCTAATGGCATAAAATAGGATTAGTCAGAAATGAAGGATACACTAACTGAAATGAGGAATAACTTACAGGGAATCAATAGTAAAGTAGATGATGCTGAGAATCAAGTCAGCAATTTGGAATATAAGGAAGCAAAAAAATACGCAGTCAAAAGGGCAAAAATTAAAAATCCAAAAACATGAAGATAGGTTAGGGATCCTGTGGGACACTTCAAGTATACCAACATTCACATCATGGGGATGTCGGAAGGAGAAGAAAGAGCACAAGAAATTAAAAAACTATTTGAGAAAATAATGACAGAAAACTTCCCTAACCTGGTGAAGGAAATAGCCATACAAGTCCAGGAAGTGCAGAGAGTCCCAAAGAAGATGAACCCAGAGAGGCCCACACCAAGACACATCATAATTAAATTGTAAAAGTTTAGCCCTGGCTGGTGTGGCTCACTGGACTGAGTGCTGCCCTGTGAACCAAAGGGTTGCTGGTTCAATTCCCAGTCAGGGCACGTGCCTGGGTTGCAGGCCAGGTCCCCAGTAAGGGGCGCGTGAGAGGCAACCACACATTGATGTTTCTCTCCCTCTTTCGCCCTCCCTCCCCTTCTCTAAAAATAAATAAAATAAATAAATTGTAAAAGTTTAAAAGCAAAGAATCTTAAAAGCAGCAAGAGAAAAGAATCTAGTTATCTACAAGAGAGCTCCCATATAACTATCAGCTCACTTCTCAACAGAAACTTTGCAGGCCAGAAGGGATTGGCAAAAAAATATTTAAAGTGATGAAAAACAAGGATGTACTACCAGTATTACTATACAGCAAAGCTATCATTTACAATGAAAGGACAGATAAAGAGCTTCTCAGACAAGAAAAAGCTAAAGGAGTTCATCACCACCAAACCAGTATTATATGAAATGTTAAGGGTTTCTTTAAAAAGAAGAAAAACAAAGGATAAACTATATGAGCAATAAAATGGCAGCAAATACATATCTATCAACAATTGAATCTGAATCACAAAATAAATGAACCAAGCAGACCAGAAACAGACTCACACAGAGAACATCTTGTGACAGTTGCCAGATGAAAAAGGGGATGGGGGGGTGGGTAAGAAAGGTGACGGATTGAGAAGTACAAATTGGTTGTTACAGAACAGTCAAGGGGATGTAGAGTACAGCATAGGGAATGTAGTCAGTAATATTCTAATAATATGTATGTCAGGTGGGTACAAGATTTATCAAGATGATCACTTATTTAGGTAGTGTCTAATCATTAGGGTGTATGTCAACTGTATTTTTTTAATTTATAATTTTTTTTAAAAACCACATAGTTGTTGTTCTGCACTTAGATCTTGCTCCTCAGCATGTGTTGTCAGTTTGGCTCAAATGAACTTTTATACAAATTCAAAAACCAAAAAAAGGGAAGGAAGGAAAAGCCAAAAGTTGAGTGTAGTGTGGGATTTCTGTAGTTTGCGGGGCTGGGAGACCTCCAAATAAGATTATTGACAGTTAAAGGAAAGCCATGGAGTACAGCAGACAGGGCCCAGAGCCTGTTTCTTCATCTGTAAAGTTAGAGATGTGGATTTGAAAGGCAGCATTTATAGAGATGGAAGGCAAAGGTTCTGGGGCCTGACTTGCCTCATATGATGTAAAATGAGGATAATAATTATATGCCTACCTAATGCAGTTGCTGTGAGGAATATGTATGTACACATATATCTTACTTAGCACAATGTCTGGTACACAGTAAACTTATTGTTATAAAAATGAAGTCCTTTTCAGATCTGATGATCTATTGTGTTACATAGTCAACTTCTGTCAGCCTGGCACTCCAAGGTACAGGTAAGGACCAGAGATACAGGCCAGTCATTTCTTGTCTAGATGTTATTGAACGGATGGTATGTGATACCAAAGGAGAAAATGGAAAGAATCTATGAATAGCAAGGACAGAATGTTGAGGAATATTATATTCAAGGACAAGAGGCAGGAGGATATGGGAGGGGCCAGTGAAGGAATGTTCAGAGAAGAGAAGGAAAACTAGGAGGGACTGTCCTGACAGCCAGCTAGAACAGAAAGTCTCAGTGAAGACAGTCTGTTAGCATAGAGGGCACCTGAACTGAGTCTGAAGATTTATGGGATGTATCTGATAGACAGGGAGAAGTTCAACATGAAAGCAAAGGAAATTAATGCAGTGTATTTCTGTGAGGATTTTAGGGGAAGGAAGATAATTTCTTTCTTTGAATTGGAATAAAAGAAGGGAAGGCTATATGTTGATACAGTCAGATTTTGAGTGTGAAAGGTTGGAAATCAGGGAAGCTCATGTTGGATCATTTCATTTTTTTTTCATTAACATAGGAAGCAAGGTCATCTGGAGAGAGGAAGGTAGGGAGTAACAGTGAAGCGTGCTTCTAAGTGGATTTAAGCATTTTCTCCAATTCTGCCCTTTGTGTGAAGTAGAAAACAAATGATCCATGTCAATTATAATAGGTAATATTTACTGAGCCTTTAATATCTCCCACGCCCTGGCTGGTGTAGCTTAGTGGATTGAGCGCGGGCTGCAAACCAAAGCATCGCAGGTTCGATTCCCAGTCAGGGCACGTGCCTGTGTTGCAGGCCAGTTCCCAGCAGGGAATGCATAGGAAGCAACCATACATTGATATTTCTCTCCCTCTCTCCTTCCCTTCCCCTCTGAAGATAAATAAATAAAATCTTTAAAAATATATATATATCTCCCAGATATCTTGCTAAGAGCTTATTCCAAACTTAAAACATCCCTAACAGACTAATGGTATTATCACATCTATATGCTACAGAAGGTAATGCATGAGACAGAGGAAGGATTGGAAATTGCCAAAGGTTCCCCCACTCGGAAGAGCTAGAACCAAGACTTTATATAGAATAGGTCACTAGACCTGTTGTTGGTACATGGAAACTAAGATTTTCTTTCCTTGCTTTTATATTTTGAACCAGGTGACAACTAAAGCCAAACAACTGAAAGACTCAGTGACCTGCTCCCCGGGTGAGTTAGTGCCCACCAACCCCAGTAATCTAAAGCAGTTTCTTCAAAATAAATCCCTTTTTATAACAACTTCTTTAAATATGATGGTGTAATAGCTTTGCCCAAGGAACTGTACAGTTAAACCTCTAAAAGGCATCAAATTACACCTCTAGTTATGTACAGTTAAACCTCTCAAAGGCACCAACAAGCCAATCCAGCCCTAAACATTTAGTGGGTGCTAAGATGTATGTAATAAGTTTAAAGAACTATAAAAGACGTTATTCTTCTCTAGAGTTGGCAGGGCAGGGGCACAAGAGAAAGCCAGTCCATGCACCACACAAATGTGGACAAATGGTGTGCAGTTTTCCTGCTCTGTCCCCCACGTCACCACACGCTGTCCTTCAGAAGAGACCACAAGCAGCCTCCCCAAGAATCTGTGTTTCTCCAAATCTGTATCCTCCAAGACTACCTGGAATTTTGTTAGAGTCCCCATACTGTTTGCCTGGAACCAGGAGGTAATAAAATGCCTCCTAAACCTTCCAACTTAACCTAAATACAGGCCCCAGACCCAGAGATCTCCGGGGGTCATCCCCAGGAAGGGGTTCCCACTTTCTACCAATAAAATTATTTGCCTGGGCAGGGGGGCAGAAATAGGCAGTGAGATGTGTGTGAAAGAAGCTGACCTCCCAGACATTCTCCAAAAATGCATTCTGAAAAGGCAGCTTGGAGGTGCAAAGTGAGCAGACACACATGGCCCTCCCTAGAGCATTGGTGGGGCGTGAAGGTGTGACGAGAACAGGAACTGTGTAGTTCAGTATTTAAGGGTGTCTCTCAGATGACAGCCGTGGCTGGGAGTCAGTGCTGGCTTGCCCATTTCCTGTCCAGAGTGAAGTGAATGGGCAGGAGTCACAGTGGCAGCAGAAGCAGCTCTGGGCAGGGAGCGGACCCCACAAGCGGTGGTGGTCACCTGCAGATGGTGAGTGGCGTCAGGTCTGACTGACTCTTTTTAGTTATGCTAATGGATCATTCACAACTCTGGATTGTGAAGAACAAACTTCCTTACCTAAAAAGTAACAGGTTATTTCTTCTCAGAGAGATCTTTGCATCTTTTCATCACAGCTGGTTCTGTATACATCCACGGCTCCTCAGAGCGTGGGAAGGCAAAGACTTGGGATCAGGCAGGACTGGGTTCAGATCCCACTCACCTCTGCTGCTTTCCAAGACTTATTTTCCTCATCAGTAAAATTAGGATAATGATACCTATCCTAGAGTAATGTGAAAATTAAGTAAAATCATACATGCAAAATGCATAGGACACTGTCTGTGAGGGGGGAGGCAGTTGTTGTCACTCTTGTCACCTGACTTGACCCAGGCCTTTCATCTGTATGATGTGCCCTTTCTCACAGGAATGGTTAGACTCTCGGAATTGAAGTCAACAGCCCAGAATTCCAGGCCCATCAAGACCACCATGGCCTTGCCCGACGACATCATCACCCAGCGGGAAGCCGGTGCACAGGCCATGGGGGATGGGGAGAGGGAGGACAGCGACGAACAAGAGGAGGAAGAGGAACAGGAGGCCGTGGTCCTGGAAAGCCAGCCGAGGAGACGGAGGCCAGCCCGGCTGCCTGAGGTGGCACTGAAGGCAGAACCAGTGGAGAAGCTCCGTGGGAAGAGGCAGAAGGACTTTGATATATCGGAACAAAATGCATCAAGTGATGAGGAGAGCCAGAAGAAAGAGAGAAGTCGTGCTACAGAGGAGCCATGGACTCAGAACCAACAGAAACTTCTGGAATTAGCATTACAGCAATACCCAAAAGGATCCTCTGACCGCTGGGACAAAATAGCCAAATGTGTCCCATCTAAGAGTAAGGTGGGTGAGGCGGGGAGAGGACGAGGCCTCTGCACTGGTTTGAGATTCCACTGAGGTGGCTGCTGCCAGTTCTTTTGCCTTATTCATATCCTCTCTCCAACTATTTCAATGAGCTTTTGTTTACAGGCATCATCTGGCGCATTCCCCCTGAAGGCACGGAAAATCTGTGCGCTCGATTGATTGGGTGTATAAATGAGGTCAGCAGTCTAAGTTGGGTCATTATACAGACCAGGTAGTTTTTCTCAGAGAAAAATTCCATCCATAGAATACAAACTTCACCCTCAACCACTCTGCCATTCTCTGGAGCATTCACTCTGCTCAGGCAGCAGTTTGAGAGAAGCCCAGGTGGCCTGGCAGCGTCCTGGTCACTGTGCGGTCCCTCCTACCCGGGTAAGGAGAAGGTTTCTCAAAATCACAAGCCCCTTCGGGCACAGGGATGTGTGTGGCCGGTGGTGCGTGTGATCACCCGCTCTGCAGCAGGACTCTGGACTCAGCCCCAACACAGGGTAGGCCAGAGACCCCGGAGGCATATCTGTATGTGGGGTCTATGTGAGAATAACATTTAGCATTCAGCTTACCCTCTACAGCCTTGACTTTTTATAATAGACTTTTCCTCCTGTTTACAACTCTTAGTACCTGCTTAAATATATCTATAGATAGTTCTCAAGTAAAAATTCAGACAGGCAGGAAGATAGTCATTCCTGTGACAAGACAGCCCCTCCCCTGGCCTTTGCCTTTGGCCCGGCCAGTGTGGAGCTACCGCACTGCACAGTGGGATCTTTCCAACTTGTCCCTTTCCTGACACGCAGTCTCCAGGGCCTCTTTCCCTGTAGCTGTGCCCTTCTCCGAGGCACCAGGAACACTGAGAAATCAAAAGAACCAATCTCTTCTGCCTTCTGTGCCTATCACTCAGTAGCCTCTGGGCACATTGATGTTCATTTACATTCTTATTTTTTTTAATTGAAATTCGATGTTGGACAGCCTAGCTTGTGGCCATGAATGTCCCCAAGTGTATAGGTCTAGTTATCTATTACCCACTTTAAAATGAGGAAGTCAAGAATTCCCGGGGAGAAAAATAAAACCATTAGCAGTTGATCTATTTGAGAAACACAGAATCCCCTGCCTCTCCAACTGGTTTGCCAGAAGTCATTATTTTCGCTGAATTTCTCTAGCATCTGTCAGGACACAGCCATTTGCATATGTGATGAATCGACATAGGTTTGAAAGGAAGTGGAACCGGGTTCCTTAGAACACTCAGAAACTGATTGCCTTAGGGTTTGGAAAACTTCCTGTTTCAACCAGAAAGGAGCAGCTCTTTTACTGTCCTGCAAAAGTTCCCTTTAAACCTTGGTGCTAGAACCAGGTCCAGGAAAGGTTGCCTGGGGCTCACCTGCTATGGAGTGACTCCCTGCAAGTGGCCTGAGAGCCACTGGAAATTCTGGGCTAGAACGAGGAGGCTTTGCACTTGTGCGAGTGAACCGGGCTCAGTGGCAGGCCTGCTGCTCAGGGCCCACGCTGTCTTCCAGGTGAGGTGCTAGGGCTGGCCACGCTGCCTGTCATGCTAGGCAGGACCATGGGAACCAAAGTATCAAGAAAAGATTGATGGTTTTAAAGACCCTCGGCGAGGCATCTTTGGGGATGCAGATAAGGGGCATATAAGATACTCTCATTACTCTAAGCAGCTAAAATCCTAGGAAGAGAATGAATATCCATTCTGTCCCAGGCAGCTGATAAAGTCTTCTCCATGGAGCAGAAATCAGCCTGCACTAGACTGTAAGTTAGTGAAGGCTGACAGTGCCATTGGGGAGAGTATTTTTTGAACAGAAACAGAAATGGATTCTGGAAAATACCTTATGATAAATAGGGGAGTGATGAGGCCTCTCCCCAGCACCCCCCATATCCCCTTCAGTCATGAGGCCCCACCCCAGGGGGTGACGGCTGCAGGAAGCTAGAATGTGAAGCTTGTAGTTCTGTACCTGACAGACAGGAAGAGCAAGGTGGGGCTGGGATGAGCCGGAAGACGTTCAGCATACTGCCTGTCAGTGTTCTGTGGGCTAGCAGATGGCCCCAGGAAGGTGCCAGCAGCCCTTTGCAAGAGGCCAACCCAAAGGAGAATAGCACAGGTACCTGGCCTCAATTTTTTTGTTTCTCTGAAGTGACATGTGATGAAATAGTAAAATATTAAACTCAATCATTATAGTTAGCAAATTGAACGTTATAGTCATAATGATAGAAGGCCTCATAGACAGCTGCCAGTGGCCGCTCACCCCAGCAGTTAACACCACACCTTGGGCTCGAAGTTCAGCTTGGCCTCCTTGAACCTGTCAGCCTCGTCTGTCTGACCAGCTGGGCTCACGCAGGAAACTCTAGGCAGGTTCCGTACAAAGTGAATGGACATGAGATGGCCTAGTTATGTCACTGGGCACAGCCACCAAGCAGGCCCTGTAGGCTTACCCCAAGAAGGTCATTCTGATCTGTGGAAGTAATTGTTTTCACCTTTTTTTTATCTTCCTATAGGAAGACTGTATCGCTAGATACAAGTTGTTGGTGGAACTGGTCCAAAAGAAAAAGCAAGCTCAAAGTTGAATATTCTGGAAGATGACATTCACCTTCATTTTCCAAAATGATTATTTTAAAACTCTTATGCAGAAATTTGCATTTTGTACCTCAGTATTTCTATACGTCATGTGCCTTAGTAAAAAATTTAAAAAAAAATAAAAAATAAATGTTGTGCTCTAATGTTTAAACAAATGCTGAGTTAAAGGAGAAAAAAAGACTTGGGTATTTTACGGGTTATTCTCTCATTACTATGAAGTTTCTAGGTTTACTTTCATGGGGAACAAACTTAATAGTGCTTTCTGTCTCTTTATTTCTTTTCATTCTAACCCAAGGACTTTTTTCATTGCTGTTTGGAAGGAGAGAAGGAGAGGAAGGAGAAAGAGAAACACTGATGTGAGCCCTGGCTGGTGTAGCTCAGTGGATTGGGCACTGGCCCGCGGACCCAAACGGTTCTACCCAGTCAGCGCACACGCCGGGGCCGTGGGCCAGGCCCCTAGTTGGGGGCGAGCGAGAAGCAACTGAATCATGTTTCTTTCACACATTAATGTTTCTCTCACTCTCTCTTTCCTTCCCCCTCTGAAAAAAGTAAATAAAATTTAAAAAAAGAAACAAACATCAGCATGAGAGGGAGCATGAGTTGGTTGCCTCCTGTACACTCGGACATATGCCCTGACCGGGAGTTGAACACACAGCCTTTTGTGCTGTGGGACAGTGCTCCAACCAACTGGGCCACGCCAGCCGGGCAGAATAGTGCTAACAGTCAGATATATGATTTTGAAGGAACATATGAGTAAACTAATGTGTAACAATTAAAAAGTGTGTTTCTTTGACCAAGGAACATACAGCTAATGAGTGTACTGGTAGCAGAGCCCAGGTGCCAGGGGAGGAAAACCCAGCTTGGTGCTGAGCAGGCTGGCTGAAACCAGTGTGAGGCTTTCTTAGGCATGTACATCTGGGGGGAAATAGGTTTAAATGAACGAGGACATAAGGTAATAACCTCTGAGTTTGAGTTGGATAGAAATCTGTCCTCAACTGATAGAATTTCCAAAGATCACGAAAGAAAGGTTTTCGGGAACTTAGGAAATTGGGTCCTACTTTTCAGTCCCTGAGTTAAAAAAATCACTCCTCTGTGCTGCTCTCTTTGGTCGAGCTCTTCCTTATCGTGTGTGTTTGAACGGTCACCATCAAGCTGAGGATCGCTGTTCACCTCTTCTGTCGTTTGCTCAAGGATGGGAAATGGTTTGCTGCCTAAATTAACCATTCAGGTCACCAGCACACCCTTAAAGGAAGTGATTTGATACAACATCTACAAAGATGTCATATTTCTCGAAGTACTGAACTCAGATTAGCGTTTCCTGGAGGAAAGTTTGGCTGTGGTGTCCTAACTCCACTGCTGGCCCTGGGACCTTTCACTGACAGGACACGCACTACGAGATGAGCCTGAACCCCTTCCCACGACACCACCTCCAGCGCAGCCCCCTGAGTGGGACATCATGGGGAACGTGCCACCTCGGAGGCCTCCCAGACCGCAGGCAGTGGTGTTGCAGCAGTTTTCATGAACCGAGTCATTGGGCAGCAGCTCCCTTCAGCTTCATCCCAGTCGGGATGCAGAGCCTGCCTGGCCCCCAGGTCAGCACTGTCCCCCAGGTGAGCGGCCAGCTGGTGGGAGGGGCAGGAGGGGCGGGCATGGACAGACTTGGCCCTTGTCCCAGCTGTGCTCACACCCTCTTCCTAATAACAAACCAGAGCTAAGCCAGTCACAGGGATGGCACCAGAGCCAACAGCTTCACCCCCTAGAACTTTCTTTCCTAGCCAGTGGGGCTTTGAGGTCACTGCACCCACTGCAGCCGTGGCCCTCCTCTCGGTTCACAGGGATGCCAGGAAGACCTGGTGCGCCCAGGGCAATGAGGGGGAGAAGCAGGTGGTTCCGGCTGCGCCAGGCCCCCCCCCCAGGTCTGTCGTCAGGTCTGTTTGTCATTCTTCATGACATCCTCCAGCTTGTGACATTCTGTGAGCATCCTTCCATTATTCACCCTTTTTACTTTTGTTTCTATCACACACCCCCCAAACCCCATCACTAGTTTTTGAGCTTCCAGTCTGGGGACAGCCCACAAGAGCCCAAAGATGCCTTATACGGTACAGTATAGGATGAAATCCCCTGGTCCGCTCACCGACTCATCTTTTCTAGACTCTAAGAAAATGAGACTGGTCTGGTTTTCTTCTAATCATTGCCCCTGCCTGCTAGTGCCTTCCAGAGAAATTCGAAGGGCTCTTTCTGCACGTCTCCCTCTCCAGGGAACTCGGAGCTGCTGTGTGTTGTGGAACTAGAACCGAGAGTCTAGTGGGCAGGGCTGCCCCAATGTGGCTGCACACAGGAGACCCACGGGGCCCGGTGTGGGCAGGATCATGGCCAAGAAAGCAAAGAAGCCTCCAGCAGGGGTGCACCACTCCGATGTGTGGGGACCAAAGCGGGACTCCCTCACAGCACCCCTTCCCAGGTCCTCCCCAGAGAAGCACTCCCCCAACCTGTCCCTCTGATGTCCCACCTTGTGACCCTGTGTATTAGCACCTCCAAGGCTGATCTGTGGGACATCAGGTGCTATGTACCACCTCTTTGTCCCAGTTGCCCCACTGGAAAAACAGGGACTGCCGGTAGTGTTCTGTCTTAGCCTGCGAGCCGGAACTCCCCATGGGGACATCCAGGTCACTGCACAGACTCCTGTGGGGAGGGGGAAGGGGCCTGGGAACCCTGCCGAGGGTATATGCCAAGTGTCCATTTTGGGTGTGTAGTTCTGGGAGAGGGAACACATCTTTCACTAGGTGCCCCTAAGGTCTCTCGCCCAAAGAGGTTAACAGCCTTTGCTGTGGTGTTTCCTCTGGTGCATCCTATGCGTGGAGGGCCAGGGTGGTACCAGAGAAACTTCACCTTGGCCTCACACATAAAGAGGACCAGGCCCCAGCTCCACTGGTCATTTCCTGCCCGTCAAATGCAGACATGGGTCTGAGCTGCCTCAGGAAACGGCCTTCACTTCAGAGCTGCCTGGCCTGATGTCCTCTTCCTCAAGTACGGCCGGCAGAAGGAAAGGGCAGTCTTAGAGCCGAAAGCCCCACATCTGAATCCTGGATCATCCAGTGAGCAAGAAGGGGCACCGGAGCACAGGTGTGGGGATTGCTTGGGGTTGGAGAGGAGGCTGAACGTTGAGGGTGGGGCACTAAGGAAAGGTGCTCTCTCCCTGGATTCGGAGGCGCTGGCCTGGCTGCGGGCACATCCTACAGATTCCATCCTCCACCAGCCACCTCAGCCACAGGCACACACAGGCCAGGGGCCCAAGGGAGCTGCCATTCTGGAGAACCTGGTCTTTTGTCCTACGGTGACTTAGATTAACTTTCTCCACTGGGGCAGAACCGAACATCAAACAGGTCCTTAAACTATTTATAGCACCATTTTTAAAGCCCATTCACACCTCTCCTTTATCCTCACAAACCCCTGACTGGTTGAACAGGTTCTGCTCCTCAGGCACTTGGGGTGTTGGGCTGTTTGGGGAGCTGCCTTCTTTCCCAGCGCTGCCTGTGCCTCAGGTGCTTTGCTAGGGGTGTGGGGGTTGGGTAGTCATCTGTGGATCTTACTGCTTCGAGTTCTAGCGGATCACGTTGGTTCGTCTGTAAAATTTGCTCTGGCTGCTAAGGAGCAGCCCTCCACCCTCACTCCTCCGAGGAGCCGGGTGCCTGGCCCAGCCCCGCCCCGCCCCGCCCCGCTCTGCCCCGCCCCGCTCTGCCCCGCCCAGCCCCGCTCTGCCCTGCCCACCCGGACCTTCGGTCTCACTGGAGTATCGATCGCTGCAGTGGGCTCACTCTTCCACTGGTGTGTTTCCAAATTCCCTTCTCACTTTTAGAATAAAGTCATATGAAGCTTTTCACTAAAAATGCGTTGGGATTTGGATATCTTAAAAACACCTCCTGCCACAGGGCTTTTTCTTGATAAGTGTGGTCCCGCCCCAAAGCAAGCTCATGACCCCTTTGAAAGGAGAAAACTAATCCCTTTAATGTACCAACTGTTCCCTACTTACATCTGTAGGATGTTTGTAGATATTTTTGCAGTTACGTTTTTTCCTACAATTTAAATGATGAAATTCAAATTGTGATGTCCTATGCACGTGGGGTCATCATCCATCCCAAGGAGCCCAGGACAGCCCGGCCTCATGATGCCTGGCCCAGAGAATGGGCAGTCTGTCCCCCAAGAGGATGGGCAGCTGAGAGAGTCAGCATCTTCTCTGCTTTTGGTTTACAAAAGCCCCAAAGATGGAAGTGTTTGTGCTGATGCTGACCCCCAAATCCTCCTGAGGCACCCACCCCATCCAAGCGAAACTGAGGCACAGAGACACACACACACACACATGCAACTGGCTACTCCACACCCCAGCCCAAGACCACCCGTGTGCCCTCAGTCCCCTGGAGAGCGAGACTGAAGACCACGTCCGGTGGCGAGGAGAGGCGGGGCTTTGGGAGGGGACTGGGCTAGTTCTTCTTTTGGTAAATGCAGACTTTGATAGTTCACCTTAATTTTAAAGTCCTCTTCCCCCAAAAGGTAGCATAACAAAGCTAGCTTTCCAAACAACGGGCTGAGAAATGAGTGGCACTAAGGGCTCCCTGTGTGATCTCACTTGGGATTTGCAGACATGGGTGTGTTCAGGGGTCGGGCCAGGCCCGAGGGAGTAAGGCAAGTCACCTGTGCGCACCGGCTGCCTCTGCAGGTCCCACGGCTTCCCGGGAGGTGCAGGAAAAGCCCTGCACACTGGAGGCAGTGGTGGCAGGAGCTAGCTTGAGTCCTGAGTCAAACACGGGGAAGCGGGTCTCCTACCCGTTTGTAGCAATAAGCCGCCTCACTCCCCCTGCTGGAGCCACGTGTCCGCTCCACTTGTGGCCGCCTGAAAGCCACCCACTGTCTTGGCAGAAGTCCCAGCCTCCTGAGTAAAGTGCTTGGCCTTCAGTCTTTGACTTCAGTCACTGGGGAACTAAATTAACACACTGTAAAACTGAGCGGCTACAGTTCTTTTCTTCTGGTCTGGAGGAAAAAAGAATGGATTCATGTAGGACAGAAAAAGGGACACCATGTTAGCAATCTGATTCCTGGGGAAACCACGGGTGTCTAAAGAGCAGTGTCCACAAGAACGCTGGGCAACTGCTCCCAGTGCCACCAGGCCCTCCAATGTGGCAGGTCTGAGGGAGCAGGGAGAGACCCCCTTCCCTCCTCATACCCGCAAGAGCCTGGCTACTCTCTGCGCTGGAAAGGCAGATGCACTGGGGTCCCTCAGGCCCAGCTCCCTCCCTCATGCTTGTGCTGTGCCCTCCCTGTTCACGAACACTTTGGGAATGGACTGGAAATATACACCCACTTATTTTGCAGGCAAGTCGATTATTTGCCTCTTGCCGTCACTGCCTGTAAGAGAAGCCCCAAGCCAGGAGCAGCAGCGTCTCTGGACCAGTAACTCCTGGACTATTATAGGAGTTAAACTTAGTTAAGCCCATCTTTGGCTAGAACAAGTTAACAAAAAATCCTAGTTTTTACAAAATGAAACTGACCAAGAGCTAAGTGGCAATGAGGGAGTTTTTATATTATTTTATTTTGTATGCCAAGTTATAAAGGGAAAGAAACAGTGTCATGTTTTCTTCTCTGTCACTACTCAATGAAATATCTTGTAAATTTAAAATAAAACATCAAGTTGTTTATTCCAAATTATCTTGGTTCCAAGATATCTTGGTTCTATTTCACAAAGGAAGATGTTAATGCCAATAAACAGATATTTCTAACTACTTGACTGCAGCTCATCTCACTTTTTATTATTTTATTTTTAGATTTTATTTATTTATTTTTAGAGGGGCAGGGACGGAGAAAGAGAGGAACATCAATGTGTGGTTGCCTCTTGTGTGCCCCGTACCAGGGACCTGGCCCACAACCCAGGCATGTGCCCTGACTGGGAATTGAACTGGCGACCCTTTGGTTTGCAGGCCAGCACTCAATCCACTGAGCCACACCAGCCAGAGCTATTTTTTATTTATTTGTTTGTTTTAAAGATTTAATTTATTTTTAGAGAGAGGGGAAAGAGAGGCTGAAAGAGGAGGGAAATGCTGACATGAGGGAGAAACATCGATCGATTGCTTCTCATACACACCCCGACTGGGGACCAAACCTGCAACCCAGGCTGTACCAGCAGCTTTTCACTTTGCTGAATGACGCTCAACCAACAGCCATGCTGGTCAGGGCTCGCCTCCCTTTTTGGAGGCTTGGCTTGAGAAATCCCTATTGGAAATCTCCTCTTTGGCTAAAATGGCATCTGTTAAGATGGAAAAATTCCATGTGGAAATTTTAGCCTGGTGCTGTCTCACCATCATAGTAGGAGAGGAAGAGATTGGCCAGCGGTGAGACAGAAAGTCAGGGCCAGGCTATAATCATGACAATGCACCCAAACTCAGCTTAATCCTGACACTGGTCACCTCCAAATCCTCCACGTACCCGGCTCCCAACTGCTGGTGGCAAAGAAACCTGCACCTGTTCCCTGAGAGAGGCGTGAGGGCCTGCACCCCGTGACACACTACCACAGAGCAAGGCCTGGGCGCGGGCAGGGCCACAGCTGCTGCCACCAGGGGTGCACCCCCGAGCCTTTGGTATCTTTCTTGGTCTTGGGTTGGACATGGTTTCCCAAAGTCTGTCCTGATGGAGGCTTAAATGCAGGCCATAAATCAGAAGAAAGTAAAGTAACTCTTGAGAACCTGCCAAGTGGAAAGGTACAGGGCCAGTGTTTCACAGGGTCACAGTCCTGCTGCTATGAAGCTCCGGGTCAGCCGAGCTGCACTCAGTCCCACAAAACCCAAGACTAAGCTTTCACGTCTGTGATTAAAATGTCAAAGTTTCACATTGGGATGCACGACAAGGCCACCTGACTCACAGCTGGGAGCAGAGGCTCTCTGGCAACCACACCTGCTAGTTCTTGGAGCAGCCCATGGCCCCCAACAGGGGTTCCTCTCTGAGAGGCTCCCTCAGCAGGGAGGCTTCAGCCAAGAGCCCAGGGAGGAGGGAGTTTGCAAGAGGGTGGAGGGGCCAGGAAGGGACAGGACAGCAGCCTGATGCCACATGGTTCCCCCAAGGACAGCGAGGCCATGAGGACTGTGGGTCCTTCGCCTTCTCAGTTCTGGCTGCGCACTGGGCTCACGCAGGGAGCTCCAACAGCCCCCACGTCTGAGCCCCACACCAAAGCCCGATCTCTCAGCCCTGGGTAAAGAGAACCTGCACAGGATTCGAATCTTCAGACAATTCCAGGGTGCAGCCCAGGAGGAGAGCCGCTGCTTGAGTCCAAGAGTTTGCAAAAAAAAATGTGCACCTTATTGTTCAAAGAATCCTATGTACGTGAACAGTTCAGCTGCAGAAAACACCTGTCTATACTTGCTCTGGGAGGAGACCAGGAGAAGCAGAAAGACGGCTGCGACAGGCACAGCCGCAGTGCCAGAAACCCAGTCTCCTAATTAGTCCGTCTGCTTGTTAACTGAGCCAAGCAAAAAACACCAGATGCGTCAGTCAGAGTTTGAGAGAAACCAAATTAACTCGATCGGCAAAAACGTGAATGCCTTGCTGTAATTCTATACTTCAGAAGGCACCAGCACAGTCAGGGTGCTGGGAGCAAGATCACTCCTGTTATTATTGCTTCACACAACTTCGCTGGGAAACAGGGACAGGTTCTCCTTGTCATCCGACCCCTGCCACTCATGCCACCGAAACCCGCTCCTTTTCATGTCACCAAATGCCCTTCTAGCCACTGATCCAAGAGTCTTTGCAGTTTGCTCTTCAGTTTTGGTGTCGCCTTTCAACTTTGTGCAGCCTCAGGTTCCTTGTAGAATAAAGTGGATGTCAAGAATGCAGGGAGCTTGCCTGGCTCCCCTTCAGGGTCCTGTACTGATGCTTCTTCTCCCGCCTGCTTCTGGAATGTCAGTGTCCCGAGGGCTTGTCTGTAGCCTCTCCTCCCTCACCACCTTCTCCCCACCCCTGTGACTTCACTGACCCCCTGCATTTGCCCAACAAAGGTCAACTTTTTGTTCCCTCGGGGCTCTCACCACCAACCATGGTGGTAGAATCTAAGCTTCCCTAATGTCCCAGGACTGCACACAGGCATGGGAACCTGCATCTCGGTTCTTCCCCAGGAAATCAGACTTTGGAGTCACTCCTAGAGAGCTGGGTACAGACAATGCATACACACCACTAGCCCAGAGCCAGTGACAGAGTCTGCTAGTTTCTTTTCCCTAAAAACCCCACTTGGTGAAAACACCCCCTGCTTTTTTTGGCCACTCAGCAGTCACTGCCCCTAAAGAACCTGAACTTGCTTCTGTCCCCCAATCCTCCCCATAACCTGAGCTGAGTCCTTCTGGCCAGTTCAGTTCCTGGTCCCAACCCCCTTCCTTTCCCGGCTTTTCCAGGCTGCTCCGCACAGGCAGGCCCTTGGTTGCAGCTCATAACCCCACAGGAGAAGGGAGGTGAATGACACCGTTGACCACTGCCTGGAATGAACGCCGAGCCAAGAACAGTGCAAACTACAACCCCAACCAGAGCCAGGTCTGTTTCCAGTTGCCGTCACGCCCAGGTAAGGCCCAGATCTTAGAGGACATGACATGTTGGAGAACCACACAGCTGCGTTTGGGGGAGGCACGGTGAGGGGCGGAGTCATGACAGCAGCTAAAGCTGCTGTGCTTGTGTGGGGATGAGCCACCTCCTCTGTCAGTCACTCCACAGGGGACCTGGGGGTGGGGTGGAAGGATCATCTTTTCTGGAATTATCATTAAGTGCTTCCTACCTTAGTGGCCTCAGATATTGTCCATATTTGTACCAATTCACATTATGGCAGCTCTGTGACTGCTTAGCCTCTCCAAGCCTCCATTTCCTAACCCTGAACTGAGGAAAACAAGTCGCCGCTGGCTGGGTTGTGCAAAGACTGAATGAGTCAAGGCACCTAACGTGTCTGACGGGGCACCTGGCTCCTTGAGGCCCTGGGGGTTAGCGGTGCCACTTCCGGACAGCCTGCCCTGAGTCTCCCCCGAGTTCACAGGACAGCCGGCCAGGTGTCAGGGAACAAGGGCTGATGTGTGATGGATGTCCTTACACACTAATGACCCACCCTGGGCTCGACACGGAAGAAACTACAAGTATCAGGCACTGTGAGCAAAACCTGAAAACTGAACTTAAGCCACCTGAAGCTGCTCGTGCAAACTGAGGATTTCCAGTGAAGAAAGACTACACCGCTGAAGAGGCTGTAACGTGGGAGAGTTACAGAGGCTGCTGTTTATGGGCCCTGATCTAGAAAACATGCATCTGTCTTTCTGGTCTCACCCCCACCCTCCCCCTTTGCCCACCTGCCTTTTCCCTGAGTGTGCATGCTCCATGCCTTGCCACCGGCCTTTGCACTGTCCTCTGCCTTGCATCGCCATGGACAACTGGAACCCCACTCCACAACGTCGCACACAACTGCTTGCAAACCCACAGGGCTTTTCCCACCTCCTGTTCTGAGTCCATTAGATACCATTTGAGAAGCTCAAGGCCTCCTCCCCACTGAAACCTTTCCTGTTTCCCACAGCTCTACCCATGTTTCTGACCCAGTTCAAGAGACCCCCCCCCCTAAAGCCCCTGCTGTGCAGGGCAGGGGAAGGCCTTGGCCAACCAAGGGCAATGGCTTTCCTCTGGGAGGCCAACTGATAAGGGCAGTCCCAACCCTGGGCCCAAGAAACTGACAATCACTCTTTCCAGGTGACGAGAACATTCTCATATCAGGGTGTGCACTGACCTATCAAAGAGGGTCTGACAGGCCAGGACTTGGAGAAACTGCACATCCAGCCCAGAAAAGAGCTACAGCACACAATACAAAGCTCAATTTCTAAAATACTTCAAGTAGGGGTTCCAGCCAAGATGGAGGCATAGGTAGATGCACCGGTGCCTCCTCGCACAACCAAGATAGGGACAACAACAATATAGAAACAAAATAACAACCAGAACTGACAGAAAATTGAAGTGTATGGAAGCCAGACACCCAAGGAGTTAAAATTGGACATGTTCATCCAAACGGGAAGGAGGGGCAGAGTCAGGCGGGGTGAGGGACAAGGAGCAGAGAGCTGAGCAACCAGGGTGGTGCGCAACTCCGCAGCAGGCAGACCCTGGGCGCACAAGCAGTGGTGGGTGGCGGGCCCCGGCCAGGGGGTGGCGACTGGCAGACCCAGCGAGGTGGCCATTGTGAAGCAAGGCACTGCACCCAACTCAGGGTCCCAGCACCGGGAAACAGAGCTTTGGGTCACTGACTGAAAAGGAAGGTCCCACGGGGTGCACAGGCCCACCCACACTGGAATTGGCTCCAGAGGGGCCCAGTTGGCTCACAGAAAGCAGCGGAGGGGTCTGGGATCCTATGGAGAGCAGAGCAAGCACCACTGTTCCTTCTCGGACCCCGCCCACTCGTACAGCATCACAACCCAGCAACTGGGGTGCCCTGCTCTGGTGAACACCTAAGGCCCCGCCCATCACTACAGGAGCTCAACAAGACCAAAAAAAAAAAAAAAAAAAAAAAAAAACAGCAAAGAGATGGCTCAAACAGAAGAAGAATTGAAAGCCCCAGAACCCATCCTTTTAAGTGACCAAGAGATAGCCAACCTATCAGATGCACAGTTCAAAGCACTGGTGATCAGGAAGCTCACAGAATTGGTTGATTTTGGTCGCAAATTAGATGAAAAAATGCAGGCTACAATAAGTGAGATGAAGAAAAATGCACAGGGAACCAATAGTGATGGAATGAAAGATGGGTCTCATATCATTGGAGTGGACCAGAAGGAAGAAAAAAACATACAAATAGAAAAGAATGAAGAGATAAGAATTCAAAAAAATGAGGAGAGGCTTAGGAACCTCCGGG
>CM052538.1:54314512-54329877 GCA_028533065.1 Trachops cirrhosus
AAAGGGGGGGATGTGGGTGGGAGAGGGTGTTCAGGGTGGAGGGGAATGAAGGGGGGTTAATGGGACAACTGTAATAGCAATCAATAAAATAATGAAAAAAAAATACTTCAAGTATTTGCCGCTTTTTACTTAAGTGACAAAAGCAGGCCACAAGATTATGTATATACTATGATTCAACTATGTAGGAAAAGTACACATGAGAAAAGAAAATATAGGAAAATTAGATACAGATATGTACATTTTAATATAAAAATTGCCAATAAAATAATGGAGGTTTTTCTTTCTTTTAACTGGTTTTCAATTTTTTTTTTTGAAAAGTGGTCATCACTTTCATAATTTAAAAAGCACATCACTGAACAGTGTTTTAGCACCCCCGAGGTGGGTGTACACAGGCCAGGGGCAGCCAGGGGCAGCCAGCACTGAGCACGCACGCGGAGACAGCACTGCCTCCCAGAGGGTTGTGCTCCGCTGGGACCAGCGTCCCAACCAGCCAAAGGAGACTCACGTTTCCCAGGATTCTCTTCTGAACTCACAGAACTGTAAATATTCGGTTCATAGCATGGAGATGTTTCTTTTAATGCCAATAACATACAAATTATTTATAAAACATAATGGCTTCCAAATGTTTACAAAAGTTCACAACTATTTCATCTTGAAAGGCCCAGTTTAATTTATACAAAAAGATGGTGTCATCCACGTAGATTTTCAGTAAGTAAAATGAAGACGAATAACATTTCTCTTTCGGAGAGTTCTAAAATTCAAAGCAAAAGCCCACTTCCTACTTTTACAGACACAATTTCATGCTGCCATGAGGACCCCTTTGCCTGCAATTGCAGGGCCTCTCCTACCTGTGTTGGGGAGAGTCCAGTTAAGTGGTCAAGCCGACTTCCACCTGGTTGACAGGGAGCCTAGAAAACAACTCGGCAGTTTGTTTTTCTTGGCATTCATACCCAGCGCTTGCTTTTCACCAGCACTACCAATCACACACCTGCAGGACTAATGCACATAAGTCCGAACGGGAGCCAGCTGATGGAAACCCCGCCCCACACAGGGTTTCCTCTCCAGGCCTCCGTGCTGAGCCCCTCAGCAGTGTGCATCTCAGAGCAGGAACCCACCCCAGGGAACCACAGAGCAGCAGCTCAGGAAACTCAGCAGAATTCATGGTGGAGGCAGGGGCTACCTGCGTCTCCATGGAGTCAGAAAGCTACAAAAGCACCAAGCTACTAATACAAATAAACAGCCAAAATAAATGACACTTAAGAAATGAAAAACTGCACAGCCAACTATGATTGTGTTGAGGTTAGATTGCTTTACACATGTGAGAACTGATAAGGACTTAACAGTGCATCAGCTGTCTTTCCTTAGCCTTGGAAAAGACATTTCAGAATCAGGTAATTACTTTCCATTTGTGTATTAAAAAAAAAAGAAAAAGAGTCTTTCTAGAAACCCAAGATTCACTCCTTAATAAAGTTAAAAAGGCTATAACCAGTTCTCCTTGTTTATTCAATTCTTCATTATTAGGAGCAAATTACACAAATTAGTATAATCTGATTCAATTAGGTCTGCGATGAAGTGTGAGCGTTTGCTCAGTGCCGCAGGTGATCTGGTTTATGCCAAGAACCAAATTCTACTGAACAGATCTGGATTTTTCTTTCATTTCAATGCCTCTAGTTAAAGCTAACTACATGAACAAGAGAAATTTAATCTTTATCAAGCACAACTACAGCTTTACTTATTAATGTGCTGTAATTAATGATCTCATCTGGAATTTACTTTCCTTTTATCTCCACTGTGATTATTTTCCTCATCTTTGCATTATAGCAATTTTCAGAGTGCACACTTCTCTCCATTGATTATCTGAGATTTAAACACAAGGTCGGTTTGCTCTACACACAGAGCTCTGCACAGTGAATCAAGTGTACTCATAAGCAAAGTTTAGATAACTCCAAGATGAAATTACACACCCAAGGACACTGGATAAACCAACACAGGAGGCACCAACTGCCTCCATCATCTCCAAACAAGAATGTGAGTGACACCACCAAGTTGGTGACAGAGGTCAGTCCTGACTTGATTCCTGTCACAAAAACAGCAACCAGCAATTATTTATTCACGGATAAGACACCACTGATAAAAACCCTAGAATAGGGGGTGAGGCTGAAGCATCCCTGCACTTTGGGCAGTGAGCCACACAGTACGAGCTGCGGCGGACTGCACTGCCCTCCCCTCAGCCAGCACACCACCATACGGAGAGGTTCCTGGAGCCTTCAGAGGGCCCAGTGCAGACATCCAGCCCCCACCTCCAGCACTGTGGATCCATGCACAGGCACCTGTACTCCAGTTCCACTCCATGGAGATCAAGGGGAACCTGTGGGGCCCCACCACAAGGAATCTGATTGTGATGGAGGAGGGGATAAGGGCTGGCAACCACCACTACTCAGGTCTCAACAGACCAAATTCCTACCTCCAGTGTCCAAGGAATAGTCCCAATCAGCAGTGTCCTTCATCTGCAGGGCCCAGAGGGTGCCAGAGGGTGGCACAGGGTGACCAGGGAGCTCGGTAGATGCAGGCCTGCCGGCTCTGGAAGCTGGTCTGGCCCGCTCAGGCAGAGGAGATGTTTTATAGCTGTGCCCACAGCTAACGTAACTCCTGACGCCTCCTGACCAGAAAGCCTACCAGGAACACCTGGGAGGCTGCTTGGAATTGGCCGTTCTGGGCCACTCAACAAGGGGAGCTCATTCATAGCCCCACACACCACTGCTCAGTGTGGCTCCTGGTCCCACCCAGCCACAAAGCCTGACCAGGAATACACAAAAGCTGCGCAGCCCAGCAACACTATGGCAGCAGACAGAGCTGATCATCTGCAGAGCAAAACCTGTGCCCTGTTCAGACGGGGAAACTGATTTGTAGCCCGTTGTGGAATGCAGCCTTCGACTGCCCGAACCTCAGCAGAGCTCACAGGAAGTTGCGTCGCCCGTCCAGTACCACAGCAGCTTGAGCGGACAGGACATTCAGTGGTTTCCCAACCTGCAGAGGCCCTGTCTGACCAGAGAATCGGTACGGCATGCCCCTGAATTCTCTGGTACGTGCTGGTATGTAAACCAGCAATTCCCAGCCTTTTTCATCTCATGGTACACATAAACTACTAAATTCTGCGGCACACAAAAATGTATTTTTTTCCATCTGACAAAAAATAATAGGTACTAATTTTGAGTCATTCACACCAGACGGCTCCTGTTGGTGTTGGCTGTTGTCTTTTTTATATTTGACAATCTAAGGGAAAAGAGGTGAGTGCCCCTGACTAAACAGTTAGGTATTATTTCATGTTTTAACAATTCTTTTGGACGCCAGTCGAAAACCACTGTCCTGAATTTCTGCTGCCCCTCCAGGGAGGGAAATGAACTCAGAGACCCACCCACTACTTAGTACAGTACCTCGTACCAACTGTCCAGTAACCCTGGCTACAGAAACCAGGCAACTGCCCATCCTATAACCTCACTTGGGCAGGGAGCCAAACCAGCAGTCCTGTCTGACTGTTCTGACAGCAGCGTCCCCTGCCCTGACCTCAGGGCTCAGGTAGTGGCTTCACCCTAAAACAGACCCTGATGGCAGGGCCCCCGGGCCCAAGGACGTTACCAGCAGACACATCCAAAAACCCAAACTAAGATGTCTGCTGAAAAACTCTACCAAATCAAACCGTAAAATCTGGAAAAGGAAGCCGTTTATCCATATGGTATCTGGGCATCTGAGTAAGGAATCAAAGATCATAAAGTCAGGTAAATGTGACACCATCAAAAGGAAACAAAGTTCTAATCAATAAGTGACCCTGAAGACACAGAGATCTTTGAACTGTCAAAGAATCAGAATAACCCTCATAAGGAAGTTTAGTGAACTATAAAAACAAATAAACTAAACAAAATTAGGAAAACAATGCATGAACCAATGAGAAGTTCAACAAAGAGAAACCATTTAAAAAATCTAGAGCTGAAAGACTTCAGTGACTGTACTGAACAATTCAATAGAGAACTTCAAAAGCAGACCAGACCATGAATGAAAAAAATCTAGAACACAAGTCACAGGAAATCATCTAGTCAGTGGAGCAGAAGGAAAAAAAGAATGAGAAAGAGTGAAGAAAACCTATGGGATTTATGGTGCACAACCAAAAGAAACAACAGCTGCAATATGGAAATTCTAGGAGAAGAGAAAAGGGACAGAAAGCATAGTTAAAGCAATGGATGAGCACTCCCCAAACCCAGAGAGAGATGGACATGCAGATCCAATGAGGCCCAAAGCACTGCAAACAGACTGAACCCGAGCAGGGCTACATTGAGACATGTTACAATTAAGCTGGGAAAAGTAGAGAGAATTTTGGAAACAGCAAGAGAAATAAGATTAAGGGAACCCCTATAAGACTATCAGCAGATCCAAAATATTAAAAGAAAATAGCTGTCAGCCAATAATTCTATACCCAGTAAAAGCTGCCTTTTAGAAATGGAGAAATAAAGATTTTCCTGAACAAACAAAAGCTGGGGGAAATTCATTGCTACAAGAAATGCTAGAGGGTGTTCTTTGAGTGGAAGTAAAAGGATGCTAATTACCATAAAAAAAAAACATGCAAGATAGTGGAAAACTCACTGATAATGGTAAATGTATGTTCAAAGATAGATTCTGTAACATGGTAATGGTGGTGCACCATGAACTTGAAACTCTGGTTTAAAAAGTTAAAGCACAACACTAAAAATTTTAACTACAAAAATGTTATTGGATGCACAATATAGAAATAGGTAAACCGTAATACCAATAATCTAAAATGTGAGGGGGAGGAGAAGTAAAAGTGTACAGTTGAAGAATGCTAACAGAGGCTTCCAGCCAAGATGAAGGCATAAATAGATACACTTTGCTTCCTTGCACAACCAAAAGAAGGGTAACAACCAATTTAAAAACAAAAAACTAGAACTGCCAGAAAATCAAACTGTACGGAAGTTCAACAACCAAGGAGTTAAAAGAAACATTTATTCAGACTGGCAGGAGAGGCGGAGACGGGCCACTGGAGCAGCAAGGTTGCACGACAAGGTGGCAGCTGATGGACCGGGCGGGCCAGTCAGCAGCTGGCCTACCGGATATCTCACATTTGAGTGCAGATAAGCCAGGAGGATCAACTGGGGAGCAAGACAGACTGTGCAACCCAGGGGTCCAGCATGGGAAACTAAAGCCTCAAAATCTCTGGCTATAAAATCTTGTGAGGGTTGTGGACATGGGAGAAACTGCTAGTCTCACAGGAGAGTCCCTTGGAGGTGCCCACGGGATCCTAGAACATACACAAGCCCACCCACCCAGGAATCAGCACCTGAAAG
This sequence comes from Trachops cirrhosus, assembly GCA_028533065.1. Classification (NCBI taxonomy): domain Eukaryota; kingdom Metazoa; phylum Chordata; class Mammalia; order Chiroptera; family Phyllostomidae; genus Trachops; species Trachops cirrhosus. The sequence continues at coordinate 54,319,867 of CM052538.1, forward strand.
GGCACAATCCACTTGTTGGAAGTGAGAGAAGTGACTGAAGGCAGGGCGAGAGCCAAGCAAGCAGCAAGGTCCCCTCTATGACCCCTCCCCCACATACAGCACCACAACATAGCAACGTGGGTTGGTCTGCCCTGGTGAATACCTAAGGTTCTGCCCATTACAATGTACAGGTGTACCAAGACAAAGAAATACGGCCAAATGAAAGAACAGATCAAAACTCCAGAAAAAGACCTAAGCAACTAGGAGATAGTCAACCTATCAGATGCAGAGTTCAAAACACTGGATGATCAGGATGCGCACAGAAATGATTGCGTATGATCACAAAATGAAGAAGTGAAGGTAATACAAAGTGAAATAAAGAAAAATATACAAGGAACCAACAGTGAAAGGAAGGAAACTGGGACTCAAATTAACAATTCGGAACAAAAGGAAGAAATAAACATTTATCCTGAACACAATGGAGAACCAAGATTTCAAACACAAAAATGAGGGGAACCTTAGGAACCTCTGGGACAAATTCAAATGTACCAACATCTGAATAATAGGGGTGCCAGAAGGAGAAGAGACAGAACAAGAAACTGAAAACTTCCTGGAAAAAATAATAAAGGAGAACTTCCCTAATCTGGCAAAGGAAATAGACATGCAAGTGCAGGAAGCTCAAGAGAGTCTCAAAGAAGTTGGACCCAAGGAGGAACACACCAAGACACATCATAATTAAGTTACCCAAGATTAAAGATAAGGAGAGAATCTTCAAAGCAGTAAGAGAAAAGGAGACAGTTACCTACAAAGGAGCGCCCACAAGACTATCAGATGATTTCTCCAAAGAAACCTTACAGGCAAGAAGGGGCTGGAAAGAAGTATTAAAACCATGAAAGACAAGGACCTACATCCCAGATTGCTCTATCCAGCAAAGTTATCATTTAGAATGGAAGGGCAGATAAAGTGCTTCCCAGATAAGGTCAAGTGAAAGGAGTTCATCATCACCAAGCCATTACTGTAGGAAATGTTAAAGGGACTTTTCTAAAAGAAGAAGATCAAAACTATAAACAGTAAAATGACAAGAAACTATCAACAACTGAACCTAAAAAAATAACAGAAATAAACTAAGCAAATAACTAGAACAGAAACAGAATGGAGGGTTATCAGCAGGTGGAGGGGGGAGAGTGGGGGAAAGGGTACAGGGAATAAGAAGCATAATTGGTAGATACAAAATAGACAGGGGGAGGTTAAGAGTAGTATAGGAAATAGAGAAGCCAAAGAACTTTTATGTATGACCCATGGACATGGACTAAGGCTGGGGAATGCTGGTGGGAGTGGGGGTGCAGGGAGGAGGGGGACCTAAAGGGAAGAAAAAAATGGAACAGCTGTAATAGCATAATCAATAAAAATATACTTAAAAAAAGAATGCTATCAAACTTGTTATCAATTTAAAAGAGAATGTTATAATTTTAAGATATTTTATGTAAGCCTGATGGTAACCATAAGGCAAAAATCTGTAATAATTACACAAAAGATCATGATAAAGAAGCCAAATGAGGGGTAAAAGGGGGGGGAATTGGGACAACTGTAACAGCATAAATGAATTAATATTTTTTTAAAAGTCAAATGATACTGAAACCGAAGGACATCACAACACATACAGTGACTAAACAGGTCCAAACTACAAGGCCTATGTACACACTGCCTATAAGAAACACTCTTCAGATGTAAGGACACAGACTAAAAGTGGAAATGGCAAAATATATTCCAGGCAAACTGAAACCAAAATAAGCTGGAGTAACTATACTTTTATCAGACAAAATAGACTTTAAATCAAAAACTGTAACAAAAGACAAAGAAAGGTGTTACATAATGATAAAGGGATCAATCCAACAAGAGGATATACTTAAATATTTATGCATCCAAAACATGAGAGCCTAAATATATAAAGCAAATATTACCCGACTTAAATAGCTTTTTTCCTTTTTGTAAATGTCCCCTGTATTTGACAATAGTATGTGTTCTTCTTTTGTTGTATGAAGTGTTCTATAAATGCTAATTAGGTTAGTTTACTTGATGGTGTTCAGATTTACTGTCCTGGCTGATTTTTTAAAGTTATATTTTACTGATTATGATATTACAGTTGTCCTGACTTTCCCCCCTTTGTCCCCTTTCCACCCAGCACCCCCTACTACACTCCCTCAGGCAATCCCCCCACCATTGTTCATGTCTGTAGTTACACATCATTGGCTATATTTCCTAAATTGTACTTTACATCCTCATGGCTATTCTGTAACTACCTATTTGTACTTTCTTAAAAAGATTTTTAAATTTATTTTGAGAGAGATGGGAAGGGAGGGAGAAAAAGAGGGAGAGAAACATCAATGTGTAGTTGCCTTTTGCTCACCCCCTACTGGGGACCTGGCCCACAACCCAGACATGTGCCCTGACTGGGAATCGAACTGGTGACCCTTTGGTTTACAGGCCGGTGCTCAATCCACTGAGCCACAGCAGCCAGGGTGAAATAGACAGCTTTATTATAATAGCACATAACCTGAATTTCCCACTTACATCAATCAGGGGTGTCCAACCTTTTGGCATGTCTGAGACACACTCAAAGAAGAGTTATCTTGGGCTACACATTAAATACACTGTGACACGTAATCACAAAAAAATCTCATAATGTTTTAAGTAAATTTATGATTTTGTGTTGGGCCACATTCACAGTCATCCTGCACTGCATGCGGCCCATGGGCCACAGGCTGGACACCCCTGGTAGATCATCCAGACAGAAAATCAATAAGGTTACACTGGCTTTAAAGAACATGTTCAACCAGATGGACTAATATATTTACAGAGCATTAGCAACAGATCCATATTCTTCTGAAGTGAACATGTAACAATTTCCAACATAGACCATGTGAGACCACAAAACAAGTCTGAATAAATTTAAGAGAACTGAAATCAAACATCTTTTCTGATCACAATGGTAAGAAACTAGAAATTACATGAAAAAAGCTGGGGAAAAAACCCACAAAAATGTGGAGATTAAACAACATGCTATTGAATAACCAATGGGTCAAAAAAGAAAAGAAAACACCTTGAGACAATATGAAAATGGAAATGTAACATACCAAATTTATGGGATGAAGCAAAAGCAGTTCTTAGAGGAAAGTTCATAGTGACAAATGCCTACACCAAGAAACATAAAAGGTCTCAAATAAACAACCTGACATTATACCTCAAGAAACTATAAAAGAACAAATGAAGCACCAACTTAGTAGAACAAGTAACAAAGATCAGAGCAGAAATAAATTGAGACTAAAAAGAAATATAGAAAAGATCAATAAAACTAAGAGCTGGTTCTTGAAAAAGATACACAAAATTGATAAATCTTTAGCCAGACTCCCAAACAAACAAAAAATAGATATATGTTACAACTGATACTACAGAAATACAGGGGATCATAAGAGACTTATGAACAATTATATGCCAACAAATTGGACAACCTAGAAGAAATGGATAAATTCTTAGAAAACTACAACCTACCAAAACTGAATCATGATGAAATAGAAAATTGAAAGAGACATTACTAAGAAGATTGAACCAGTAATCAAAACCCTCCAAAGAAACCGAAGTCCAGGACCAGACTCATAGGTAAATTCTAACAAACATTCAAAAAATACCAAATCCTTTTCAAACTCTTCAAAAAATAAAAGAGAGAAACCCCTCCAAACTCATTTTACAAGGCCAGCATTAACCTGATACCAAAACCACACATGACGCCACAAGAAAATATTACATGCCAATATCCCTGATGAACACAGATGCAAAAATTCTGAAAGAAATATTTACAAACTGAAGTCAAGGACACATGAAAAGGATCATACAACATGATCAAGTGGAAATTATTGTAGGGATGCAGAGGTGGTTCAACATCTGCAAATTGATCAGTGTGATACTACATATCAACAAAATGAAGGTTAAAATTATATAATCATTTCAATAAATGCTGAAAAAGCACCTGACAAAATTCAATATCCACTTATGATTAAAAACTGTAAACAGTGGTATGGGGGAACATACGTCAACATAATAATATAGGCATCGTTATACAACAAGCCCACAAACTAGCATCATATTCAACTGTGAAAAGCTAGAAGCTTTTCCTCTGAGATCAGGATCAACACAAGGATGCACTCTCTCAGCACTTTTATTCAACACAGAATTGGAAGTCCTAGCAGGAGCAACCAGGCCAAAAAAGAAAAGGCATCCAAATGGAAAAGAAAGCAGTACAACAGTCACTATTTGCAAATCTAAACACTCCATCAAAAAACAGTAAAAACTAATAAATTCAGTAAAGTTGCAGGACACAAAATCAATATACAAAAATGTTTTTTTGCACTGATAAACTGTCAAAAAGAGAAATTAAGAGACAACCCCACGTATATGCATCAAAAATAATAAAATACCTAGGAATAAATTTAATCAAGGAGGTGAATGACCTGCATATTGAAAATGACAAAACATTAACAAAAGAAATTGAAAAAGTCACAAGTAAATTGAAAGACATTCCAAACCCATGCACGGGAAGAATTAATACTGTTCATATGTCCATACTACCCAAGGCAACCTACAGAGTCAATGCAATCTGTATCAAAATTCCAATGGCATTTTGCATACAAATAGAACAATCCAAAAATTTGCATGGAACCACAAAAGATTCCAAATGGCCAAAGCAATCTTGAGAAAAAAGAACAAAGATGAGGCATCACACTTGATTTCAAACTGTATTACACAACTACAGTCATCAAAACAGTGCAATACTGGCATAAAAACCAACACAGATCAATGGAACAGAATAGAGAGCCCAGAAATAAATCCACACATGTATGGCTAATTACTTTATGACAAAGGAGGCAAGAATATACACTTAGGTAAGAACATTCTCTTCAATAAATGGTGTAGGGATACTTGGACTGCTACATATAAAAGAACAAAACTGGACTACCATTTGAACACCATACACAAAAATTAACTCAAAATGGATTAGAGGCTTGAACATAAGGCCTGAAATCATAAAACAACTCCTAAAAGAAAACATAGGCAGTAAGCTCCCTGACATTAGTCTTTGAGGATTTTTGAATCTGACACCAAAAGCAAAAGCAACAAAAGCAAAAATAAACGTGAGTACCTCAAATTAAAAAAGCTTCTGCAAAGCAAACTACTGTACTTTGGATCATAAGATGCACCTAGGTTTTAGAGGAAGAAAATAGGAAAAAAATTTTTTTGAAACAAAAAAATGTGGTAAAATATTTAATAACATAAATAACATAGTATTTCACCAATGTAAATGTGAAGCTACATTCAGACTATAAGATGCATCCTCATTTCCTCCCAAATTTTGGGGGAAAGTTTGTCTTATAGTCTGAAAAATAAGGTATTGGCAAAATGAAAAGACAGCCTACCAAATGGGAGAAATTGATTGCAAGCTATACATCTGATAAGGGCTTAATATCCACAATATACAAAGAACTCTTAATAGCACAAAAACAATCAGATTTAAAAATGGGCATAATATCTGAATAAACATTTCCCAAAGAAGACATACAGATGGACAACAGTATATTAAAAGATGCTCAGTATCATTAATCACCAGGGAAATGTAATCAAAACCACAATGAGGTATCACCTCACACCTGGCAGAATAGCTATTACCAAAAAGATAAGAAATAACACATGTTGGTGAGGATGTATTGTAGAAAAGGAAACATTTGTGTACTGTTGGTGGGAATGTAAATTAGTGCAGCCACTGTATAAAACAGTATGGAGGCTCCTCAACAAATTAAAAATAGAACTACCATATAATCAAGCAATTCCACTTCCGAGTATTTACCGAAAGTAAAAAACACTAACTGGAAACAATGTACGCTCTTCCATGCTCACTGCAGCATTATTCACAATAGCCAAGATATGGAAACAATCTAAGTGTCCATCCGTGGATGAATGGATAAAGAAATTATGGTATATCTATACAATGGAATATTATCTAGCCAAAAAAGAGAAAGAAACCCTGTATTTGTGACAACATGGATGCACCTTAAGGGCAATATGCTAAGTGACAGAGAAAGAGAAATACTGGATGACCTCCTATGTGGAATCCATATTATTTATTTATTAATAAACAAACAAACAAACAAACAAATAAATAAATCCTAACAAGAAAAATGAAAAAGAGAACAGATTTTTAAGTACCAGAGGCAAGGAGAACAGGAGTGGGAGGGGAAACTGGTCAAATCGTACAAACCTTCATTCATAAGATTAGTAAGTGCTAGGGATGTAATGTACAACATGATGACTACAGTTAACACTGCTCTGTGGTATATTTGAAAGTTGTGAAGAGAGTAAATCCTAATCATCACAGGAAAAAAATTTTTTGTTTTCTCTTTTTTTTGTATCTATATTAGACAATGGTAACTAAACTTACTGTGGTAATCATCTCACAATACATGTAAGTCAAATTATTATGCCACACATCTTAAATTTACACAGTGCTATATGTCAATTATATCTCAATAAAATTAGAAAAAAATGGCACAGAGTTATAAACATTATTAAATTTTATTAACAAAAACTTTATACATTTTCTTTAATACATGTGGAATTTTACATCTAGGTAAAATAACAACACATTCAAACTTTACCATTTATACAAATTGTTACAGAATAACAACCAGTGGGTTAAATAAGTAAAATAAACCACACCGATTTTTTTAATTATCTACAAAAGATTTGACTTTCTTTAAAATTCCCCTGAACATATAAAAATAAATTAATTTTGCTTTTTAATTAAATCTACCAATTAGAAATATTACAAATCAAAATATCAATGTTATCTTATGAATTTTTCACAATACAAAACAGATTCACAAAACCTTATTTACAGAAATGAGGTAAGAACTGTGCAATGTTTAACCAAGAGACATATTGCAGAATTAACATGTTCTTCTAGCTAAGTACACAGTGGAGGTCTAATTATAGCTGGGTCTTTTCCACTAATAATTCACACATTTTAGTACAGTTCAATGATTACATCCCCAATTGTTGAATCTATACACTGCCATACTGTCATATCAGCAGTGTGGTGACCCAAAGTGGAAGGGCTGTAATACAGATTTCACCTGTTTCAGGAACTGCAGTGGTGGGTTGTTTGTCTTTTTTGTTTGAAATCACTGCCAGTAATGGAAAGTTATTTAAATGAAAAAACAAAAATCCTTAGCAAATCCACTCATTTTTCTTGTGACTCATTAGTGGATAAATACCCAGGTAACAGTTTTGCCTGAGCTATCTACGGTGGCATAGAAAATTTTTAATAAAGGCAGAATCATGGGGAAGGCTGCTGGTGCAACACTGACTATTCCTACTACTCACAAGGACTGACTATAATTATAGTGCAAGCTCAGCTGTCTAGAGCCATTTCAACACCATGACGGTACTAACAGGCACTTGATTCAGGCCAAACCCTACCATCAGTTTCCAGAGTGGCCCCTGTTTCTGAAAGAAGTCTTCACTTTGAATTGATCTGGTTCCCCCAGCAGCCTAGAACTCACTTAACTCAAAGTTTCTTTGAAATATGAGTAGGTCTTAATACTAAAGAAAAAGTATTTAGCAAAAGAAAATTACCTTTAGCAGAGGCAGACATTACCACCCTTAACTTGATTACCAAAATTGGCCAAATCACATTAGAAAGGAAATTTTTATAACAAAGATTGCAAAGTCCCAGTTGATGACCTATTTATTTGCAATAATACAATAAAACTCCAGAAGAAACGTGCCAGTTCCTGGAAATTTGTTTTAAGTTTTGACTCACAGAGTAAACACACTGTTACCCAAACAAAATATATTTTCATATTCCAACTTATACAATAAATCAAATGCTTTATAAATGGAACGAATCTGTTTTACTATTCATCTCTCCAATTTGTAACAAAATTAGTTGTGTACCAACTATATTAAATTTCTCTTAGGTTGATAAACTCACTGCATGTAAATTATTTCACTGACAAAAGTTAGTTATTACATTTTCTTTCAAAGTTCAAAAAATCTGGGAGAAGGATGGGGGATATGGGAATTCCATTTCAGTGCAACAAAGCAACAAGAAAATTAATCAAAGCCTTACAAGAATGTCCTTGTGGCAATAACCCTCTGTTGTGCGGTTAGTTTCTTGCTGCATTTCCTCATAGGTGTAGTAAGAGGATTGCAACGGCAGCCAGATGAAGTGCTCGAACAGCAGGACAGGCAATTTCTAGATGTTTCTCAACTGTCAACTTTTCTCTTGAGCAACAGGCCCGGTTTTATCACTAAGTCTCTGCAGTTAAACAAAATCAGATGCATTAGTGAAATCAATTTTTGGCTCACATTTGAGGTAATATCCTCTTAACTGAAATTATAGGTGAGGTAAAATGTGGAATATGGTTATGCCTTTTATTCTGCAAGTCAACATGGCTACTTTTCAGTATAATATAAGACAAATTGACTGGTAAACACTATCAGTTGTTTGATAAACATGAAATTCAGCAGTAAACAAAGGCAGAAAAGCCCATCTGAGGGACAGAACTCACCAAGGAATGAATGTAGAAATCATTCCCTGAAACTGACTTTTCCACGGATGTAGTAACGTGGTAACGTGGTACTGTGGAAAAGGACTAACAAAGTCATGGGTTCTGATCTGACATGTGCTATTTATCTTTTGATCTTTAACCACTTTCAGTCTCCTTTTACTCATCTATAAAAATGGGATCACAGCCTATTATTATTTTTAAGATTGAAATCATGCATACTATTGTATCTAACATGGATATCTGGTGTATAGTAAGTATTCATAAATATTTTTTCATAAGTATTCATTGAGTATTTTCATAAATATTCATAAGTATTTTCCAGCCTTACTTTTCTCCATTAGGTAATTAATACTGTTATTTTATATTATTTACTATTGTGGTTTTTCTTTTAAAAATATGTCCATATAGTACAGAAAAGTTATCTTGTAATTAATTCACTTTCTAACACAAGAAAAAACTTAAGAGGAAAAACAGCACAAAAATTTTCTAAATTAAGATGGAATCACTTAAATTTCCCATGTCAGTCAGACACTGGAGAGGTAACTAAGTTTGTGATTAAGGACAGTATGTATTTACAACCTGGAAATCTGAAACAATGGGGTAAACAAAACCTAATAATCTGTATTTTAAACCAATTCCTGTTACTATACACAAACTAAAATTTCTAAAGATTAAAAAACACAGTCAACAGCAAGCTTTCAAGTTATGGGAAAGAACAAGCATTGTGACTTTAACACTTCTATTTGCCAAGTCTCCCACCTCATTCTTTCCCTTCTTCCTTTTCCTGATGTCCAGTCTCTACTCTATATCCCAGTACCCTTCCTCTAACAGGGCTCTTCCCTAAACTGGAATTTAAGGAAAACATTTATACTCCAGTAAAGTAGACCTAATCAAAGGGGAGAATTAATAGAAAGAAACAGCCTTAAAAATGTATGCTACTGTATGGATAGTACACTGTCCCTGCATCCATTTTTAATTTATCCTAACTTGTACAATGACAGAGTAAGTTACTATCACATACCATTAATACAAATTTAAATTCCAGCCCTGACCTGTGTGGTTCAGGTGGTTGGGCGTTGTCTAGTAAAGCGAAAAGGTTACAGGCTCGAATCTCAGTCAGGGCACATGCCTGGGTTATGGGTTTGGTCCCCGATTGGTGCGTTGTACGAGAGGCAACAGATTCAATGTTTCTCTCTCACATTAATGTTTCTCTCCCTTTCTTTCTCCCTCTCTTCCCCCTCTTTAAAAATAAATAAAATCTTTTAAAAAATTAAATTCCACTGCAAATGTGATTATAATTTACTTTTTTTAAAAAAAAGATTTATTTATTTTTAAAGTAGGGGAAGAGAGGAAGACAAATACCAATGCACAAGAAAAACATCGACTGGTTGCCTCTCCTATGCCCCCATCT
>CM052538.1:54330377-54411359 GCA_028533065.1 Trachops cirrhosus
GGGGGGAATGTGGGTGGGAGAGGGTGTTCAGGGTGGAGGGGAATGAAGGGGGGATAATAGGACAGCTGTAATAGCATAATCAAGAAAATATATTTTAAAAAATTTAAAAAAAAAGAAAGTAGGTAAATATATTCTAGAAAGAAATTACAAGAAGGCAGAAACTCTGAGTCATTTAAATAGTACCTTCTACAGGCAGTCTAACTCAGTGAAGTGTGCCAGAGAAATGGGGCTGGAGAAAAGTCACACAACCACATCAATTTGGAGACTTGAAATTCATGACTACAGAGGGCCAGCCAGTGTGGCCCTTGCACATGAGTCACACACTTCCACAAGTCCTAGTTAACGCTTTCTCCCCCTTTGCCAATGGATCTACTCCACACATCTTCTTAACCACCAATACTCCACCGCCCCTCAGCTGATAACTTTATTTATACTTTACTTTAAAAATTTAAAAACATTAAAAGTGGATACCCTCAATAGCCTATCATAAAACCCACTGACAGCTGTTCTGCCTGCCCTCTTCTCAGAACAGAATGCTGTGCTCAGCGCCTCTTCTTTCTGAGGAACTTTGCTGAACTGTGACTCTCCTTGCTCTCACCTGTACCAGAAATTAACTTATTAACAGAGACTGTCGTATTCAAAATGAATAGAAACCGCTCTCTTAGACCATGTCTTTCTCCTGTTAGGTATCCATTTCCTTGCTTTCTACAGTAAAACATCTTCAGTTGCCTCCATGCCACCTTCACTTCCTCTCCTCCCATTTTCTTTTGAACCACTGACTGAGGTTTTTACTTCTCACTAAAACCGCTTGCATGAAAAACCTTGAGACAGCCAAATCCAATGGTCAATTCTTACTTGTCCTGCCAGAAGCATTTTACACAGCAGAGTCCTCCCTTTCTTAAAACATTTTCTTCACGTGGGTCCCTAGAACACCACTTTCTCTGTTTCCCTCTTAAATCACTGGCCACTTTTCTTCAATATCCTTTACTAGATTATTCTTCTCTTCCAGGGTGTTCAAGCTCAGTCTTCAGATCTTATCAAATCTTGTGGATCTAAACATCACAAATGCAGTAATGGCCCCAAATTTACATATCCAACTATACCCTTTCCTTAGACACATACTTGATCATCTAAAACCAGGTGTCTCAAACTCAGAATGTGCACAGCAAACTCCTGTTATCTTTGCAAAACCTGTTCCTCCTAGTCATCCAGATCTCAGTAAAAGTCAACATCCAATTGTTTAAGGACTCTCCTTTTTTTTCTTTTTCTTTTCTTTTTTTTTAATTTCTTTGTTTTTAGAGAGGGGAAGGGAGGGAGAAGGAGAGAGAGAGAGAGAAACATCAATGTGTGGTTGCCTCTCATATGGTCCCCACTGGGGACCTGGCCTGCAACCCAGGCATGTGCCCTGACTGGGAATCGAACCTGCGATGCTTTGGTTTGCAGCCCGCGCTCAATCCACTGAGCTACGCCAGCCAGGGCTCCTTTTTTTCTTTTTAAGAAGATTTTATGTACTTATGTTTTAGAGAGAGGAGAAGGGAAGGAGACAGAGAGGGAAAGAAACATCATTGTGTGAGAATGAAAGAGTTGCCCCTCGCATACCCCCAACTGGGGATCTGGCTCACAATGCAGGTATGTGCCCTGGCTGGAATCAAACCAGCAATCTCTCAGTTTGCAGGCTGGTGCTCAGTCCACGGAGCCGCAGCAGCCAGGGCAGGACTCTTTTTTTTCTTGAATGTCCAACAAACAAGACTCGTTGGTTCTATCTTCAACATATACAATTCCAGACAGTTTCCCACCACTTTTAACACGCTGTTTTAAGATACTAACATCTACCCAGGACGTTCCTGTTTCTACTGTTGCCACCATCTCCCCTCCCCACACACACAGACTATTTTCCATAATGCAGCAGCTAAATCCATCTTTTGAAAATGTGATTATCATGTCACTATACTGTTCAAAGTCCTCCAATTAATTCTGCAAAATAATCCTGAAGGAAAAAGTAAAAAGATATGAAATAAAACTTTTTAAAAATTGGAATAATTATTAAAGCTAGGTGATTAGTATACAAGTATTACACTCTTTCTCGGTGCACTTAAAAAATTCCACAATAGAAAGGTTAAAAAAAAAAAATCACCAATGGCTTTCCATCACAATTAAGGTAAATTTAAATTTCTTGCCACAAACAGCCAAACAAGTTAGTCTATGATCTTCTATACCAAACCTACCTGCCTGACCCTATGCATTAACCTCTCTCATTGTGCAGTCATGCTAGCTTTCTTTCTAGTCTCCAAAACATAAATACTTGTCCAGCTGAGGTCTTTACAACTGCTGTTCCCTCTACCTGAAATGTGCTTTCTCTTCTTTTCCTATGTCAAAAGTCATGCTACTTAAACTGTTATTCAGCTCTGTGGTCAAACATCACCTACTCAAAGAAGCTGGACCATCCTATTTAAAATGACCCTCATGCCACTGTTCTCTATCACTTTACCCTGCTTTATTTTTCTTCTCAATACTTATCACTACCAAATAGTATATATTTATTTATCGTCCATCTCCCCTCTCAGAAGGAAGCTCCACAAAAATACAAAGTCTTGTTGGCCACTCTACCACCAGAGGCTACAAGAGCACCACAGCACACGTGCTCAGTGGAGTCAACAGTGCCCCTGCAAGTATCGCAGACTATACCAAATGGCAAGATGAACTAGAGTTTTGCATTATGTGCCCCGTAACATTATTTCATAAAGTGGGTAATCAGCACAGTACACAGAGTATCTATCTACTTACATCAGGTTCTCTTAATAAAAAAATCAAATATTACTGATATCAAAAGGAAGCACTTACTGGAGTGAGCTGTTGAGAATTTAACAATTGCTGAAATTGCTGTTGATGAAGAAATATTTGTCTTTGCTGGTCAGAAAGTAATCCTAGTCCTGAGGCACTGAAAAAAAGATGAAAATTCTTACTTTCTACTATATACCTTTAATGTTTTATTAAATGTAAAATGAAAGACTACTCTTTGATTTGATGTTATTATGTTCAAGTCAAGTTTTTAATCTTAACACATTCTGAAAACAATGACAGGCAAATTTCTCATTTTTGTGTGTAGCTCCATGCGCACACACCTGTGTGTGCAACCATGCATGCAGATACACAAGAACTCACATTGTCAAGACACGTTTTGTTTTCCTTTTTATTGTAAACTAAGCAGGCACTAAGTTATTTTATAGAATAGAAATTTACATGTGTTTACAACATGCACATGTAATGATTTATTCTTAGTTATTAAAGAATAATTTAATCTACATTAAGTAATACATATTTAAAACAAGACATAATCCAAACACACTACTCAGTGATTTGACCCAACTTTTTAAAATGGTCCCAATGGTCGGTAAACTTAAACACTAATGAAGAGAGAGCCAGAAAAAAGTTTACTGGTGCCCCCTGGAAATCCATTTAAAATGATTTATTCCTCAAGACTATGTTCAATAACATGACACTAGTCTCTTTATTTTGAACAAACATTCAAATGAAATTCCAGGACAATGAAACAGTGAGTCTCACTTCCTCGATATTCAAGATGCATATCTAACCTTCACCCTATCACAATCTTTTATTATAAAGGGAACAGAATTACATTGCTGAATTTAAGAAACCAATAGTTCATATGTGATCTTCATTACAATACTACTTTTTTTTAGAATTTATGGTACATAAAGGCAATACACACAGCATAAGATCAAAAGGGAATTTTTCAGCACAGAATATATTTGATGTTTTGTCACTCAAGCGGCTTACTTTTGTTTTAATCTGAATTACTTAAGTTTGAAAAATAAATGGCTCTCAGTAAATATACTTAAAGTTTGGTGGACTGTAATTTCTTAGAGTACATCTACATGGAACACATTAATAATCTCAATCTAAAACATGGACAACAATATTATGTTGCACTGGAAAACCTAAAATATATTTTAAGTAAGTTTCTTACCTGTTAGTCAGTGTAGCTGGCATTGGATGAGTTGCATTAGGTTGTACAGTTGTGTGGGTGAGGGGGGTAGGGTTCTGGGACATTGTGACAGGGGTCTGAATAACACCATTTAAAGCTCCTACAATGCCATTAATTGCCAGTTGGTTACCTGGCAAAGCTCCAATTATCCCACCCACTCCAGGCACTGTAGGAATGGTGGATGTTACAGTCTGCATTCCACCAGGCAGCGCCCCCACTGTCACACCATTGACCTGCTGCACTCCGCTAACGCCTGTGCCCTGCTGAGCTGGGCTCTGCCCAGCAGGAGGTGGCGTAGAAAGAGCTGATGAGCTGCTGGTGCTTTGTCCACTGGAGGTTAAGTCCTAATGAAAGAAAGAATAGAAATTTAAATTGTAAGGAACATAGCAAAATTGTGTGAAATAATTTTAAACCATTTAAAGAGATACACTATTGTTTATGAGTAAAATACACAAATGAAACTAACCACATCAAAATTACCTGATTTAATACAGGAAGAGAATTGTCAGGTAAAAAGCTGTTTCCTAGATGAGGGCTCTTACTGCTGTTCAAGGAATCAGTAGTAGGAGCTGGAACAATAAAAGACAAAAAAAAAAAAAAACCCAACCTATTTACCCTGTTAAATTATGTTATGTATAAGATTAAAGGCTTATCTGAAAGTTAATCCTGAAGCCCATATTAAAAACACTTAGAAATTAAGTCTTACTCTGCCTACGACTATTTAAATGGAAAAATATATATCTCTATTGAATAACATGGATTTAAATCAATAGAGATCATTATACATTTAAATTTTATCAAATTATAAGCTAAAGAAGTTAGAAAAAATCAAGTTCATCACTTAAGAGGATTCTTTATGCTCTTCAAAATTATCTATCATTCCTTTTCTACATCTTCATATTCACTTATAAAAGGTATTATAAGTCTAGACTACTTTCCTTAGATACACAATAAATATTTTCATACCATTCTGTGCTGAAAATGCATGAATTTGATGAGATGGACTAGGATTTGTTGTTATTGTTGGAAAAGGCACTGAGAGCTGTGCATTCAATAACTGAAGGCGTTCCTTTTTGGCAGTTAGGTTTTTAATTTGTTCCTCTAATCTTCGATTTTCAACTTGAAGTTGGTGTAATGACTTCAGCATTCCTAAAACTAGCAAACATTTGGATCATTTTTAACAAAGACAAGTTCACACACAGGGCTAAGTATTTTAAGGACTTAAGTGTCAATAACTTTTGAAATAAGTTAAGGTAGAAAAGTACAGATTCTGTAAAGCATTTTAAGTGGTTTTTATTCCTAAATTTATATGCAGATATATATATTTGTACATATATAAGGATAACAAAAAAAAAAAAAAACACCTACCTGGTTCATGTAATTTCCATTCTCAAAAAAAAACATAAAAATGACAAAAACATTCTATTTTCATCAAAATAAGCCTAATTAAAAATTCAAAGTGCCTGCCATGATTATACACTAATAGCGCATTTAAAGTGGAAAGAATCACGCCAATATCCTTCAACACAATAAAGACCACATGTTTTTGTTTGCTGCTTGGTTAAACTAAGTATGCCACCAGACAAGGTGAGGAACATCTAAGCCCAGATGCTCAGCATGTTAATGTACAGATCTCCCAGCAGGCGGCAGTGTGCATGCACCTCAGCCCTCACTCCCAGAGAAGGCTCATCATCTGTAAACAGACTCAGTTTCTGTCCTGTCTCATCACCTCAAACACAACTGAGAGCTTTAGGACTGACAGCATGGAGTGCTACTGTTATGCTACAGTAATAGACACTTTAGAAGTCCTATGTCTTAAAAAGTAGTATTTGTTTAACATGCTCTCTGGGTCTTCAAAAGACACATATGGTCATTTCCAAAGATTTTAACACTCATCCCTCCTCTTCAAGATCCCACAAAGAAACCCTTACTTAGTGCACCCAAGTGAGACGCAGTAAGACTAAGCAAAACCTGTCCCCCAGCATGAATTTCCTTACAATTAGCATTTTTTGGGGGGCAGGATACCATTCATAAAAATACCAACTTATGGGACTTGTCTGAAAACAATAAGCAAAATGTTTTAATAAATTAAAGCACCAAAAATTTATATCCCAAAATGATAAAACCTACCCATTTTTCCTTGAACAATAGATCCTAACACTAGGATATATTTAGGATATATTTTTCACTAGGCCACTTTTCCAGCTAACTTTTACTGTAACTTTGCTTTTTGGCATTTTTCACCCATGGTCCCCCCCACCAATAATTAAAATTGTGAAGATGCTAAATATATTTATAGCATAAGTTATATGACTCAGTTAGTAAATTATATACAATATATAAGAATTTTATATGTGTGTGTGTACACACACACACACACACATAATTTGGTAATTTTTTTTTAAGATTTTATTTATTTATCTTCAGAGGGGAAGGGAAGGAAAGAGGGAGAGAAATATCAATGTATGGTTGCTTCCTGTGTATTCCCTGCTGGGAACTGGCCTGCAACCCAGGCATGTGCCCTGACTGGGAATCGAACCGTGATCTCTTGGTTCACAGGCCCGCGCTTAATCCACGAAGCTACACCAGCCAGGGCATAATTTGGTAATTTTTATTCTTTCTCATCCAAATTACAAAATTGGAAAGATAGTTGGTCATACTGGACTATATGCACTTTTTAAAATATGAAGGGGGACCCCCCCCAAAAAACCCAGAATTTATGTATAAAAAATTGTGTATTCTTACACATTTAAATTTCAGTACCTTCAAAGTACTCTCCATTTGATGCAATACCCCTAACCAAGACTTTTTTCCCACTGCTCAAAACAGTTTTTGAACTCATTGACTTTGATGCCTTTTAGTGCTTCTGCCATTTTTTGTTTCACCTCTTCCACAACAGCAAAACGTTTCCCTCTGAGGACTTTTTTCATTGGGGGAAACAAAAAAAAAAAAAAAACCACTCAGAGCAAGATACGGTGAATAGGGAAGGGTGGGGTATGGGTCATGCTGTTTTTCATCAAAAACTGCTTAACACGCAGCATAGTGCAGGCAGGTGCACTCGTAAATCACCTATGATGAAATGGGCAAATGCTCTGAAAGTTTTCATAAAAAAATTCATGGAAGCCAAAGCAGCCTCACAACAATGCCAGCTGGTACACCAATACACAGATGGATTCCTAGATTGATTCCTAGAACACTCACCTAGCGGGGGAAGCCTGTACTACAAGGGGCCCGCCCTCCAGAAGATAATTCCAGTTTTTTGGGGGTCCCCCCTTGTAAATTCTCCAGAGGTGAGCAAATTTTCTTCAAACAATTAAGCTAAAAGAAAAATATAACTTGTATATTTTAGTAAATTTAAAATTCATGAGATTGCAATGAGAAACAATGTGTTAATATTATAATTATAGGCAGTTACAATAACTAGTGAATAGATAAGTGCTCTTTATGAGTCAAGCAATATTCTGTACTTCTTTTTTAAATCCTCATCTGAGGACAATTCTTCACTGCTTTTTAGAGACAACGAGAGAGGGAGAAACGTCAACATGAGAGAGAAGCATCAACTGATGGTCACCCATACACACCCAGACCAGGGATGGTATGCGCCCAAAACTGGGACCAAACCCGGGACCAAACCCATAACCCGGGCATGTGCCCCAACCAAAAATTAAACATAAAACCCTTCAGTTACAGGACAACGTTCCAACCAAGCAAACCACACTGGCCAGGGCTACATATTTTTTGTCATTTAACCCTCAAAACCCTATGATACAGGTACATTATTACCCCCATTCTACAAATGGGAGACTAAAGTACATTGACACTTAAGATCATATCATTAATCACAGGTGAAGACAAGATTCAAGTGCGAGCAGTGAAAGTGTAGAATTTATTCTATTAAACCACTATATTACATTTTCTTACATATAAAACATGCATCATAATTTCATTCTTGATAAATGTGACTTCTGTACCTATCAACCTTTGTGTCAGTTCATCCACCCATCTACCTATTCATCTTTCTTTAAAGACAAGAAAAGAATACTTACTGTCACTAGGAGTACCCTGTTCTAATAAAAACTGCTGTCCTTCACTCCACTGCCTCTCCAAAAGTTGTTCTATGCTGGCTGCTACTGGAGGCAGATTTTCCAAACTGCTGTTGCCTGGTGGATCATAGCGAATCTGTAAGCTGCTTACAGGGGATCTGTTGAAAATATTAATTCTCAGGTTAAACAGAAGAACTCTTTGAAGGAGAGTGCATTCACATTGCTCACCTTATGGTAACCCCTTTCTAGTACAAGTTTTCTAACACCAAGCTGCCTATGCTAAAACGATAAAATCATAATCTACTCTAAAATTTAGTAATTATCATTCTTTCTCCTCAAATTGTACAATCAAGGGATTAGCTGGCCATACTTGTTAATTAAAAACCACTAGAAAATATAAACACACAACCAATAGTCTCTGAAACAAACTACAAAAGAACTTGATATAGGTTTATAAAACAAAAAGGGAAGACAGGATTGAAAAAATTTTAATTAGCCAGAAGAGAATAAAGTTCCAACACTCTATTTTAAAATACAAAAATCAACACTTCTAATATTAAGAAGAATATGTAATGTTCTCAGTAATCCATTTTTTGTTTTAAATTAGTAAATGTGGCCATTTCTGGTTCCCAGTTCCCATACTAATACAACACATGAGTAACGGTTTTGTTTTAGAGTTTCCAGTGTTTCCACATAATCATATCATAAGATCTTCACAACTACCTGGTGTGAAGTCATAATCTGGCTCATTGGCTCTATTTCCACCTGAGGAAACAAATGGGCCTGGAAAGACCAGTCCAAAGGCACACTGCTCAGCAAATGACAGAGCTGGGGCTACAACGCAGGTCTTCTAAACACCCACTATTGTTTGCCACTGCCTTAAAATGCTTCTCTAGAAAAATCTCTTTAAATAAGAAGTTAAACAAATGAGGCTTTTTATTCCATATGAAAATATCATCTGCTACATATATTTGGCCATTGTACTCCAAATAGTTCATTGTGCCAGGATAATTTAGGCTATTACATTTCAGGCTGATCTTTAAAGGGTAATATAAGTTGGACATAGATGCTAAAAACAATTTTGTACCATATATTGTGTTAAGTCCCATTTAGCTAATGAAAAATAATGATACCCAGCAAAATAGCACTAAGGGAGCTTAAATAATTCCTGGATAGCTTGTATGGTGTTTTCATTTTAAAAGGGGGGTGGTCCCAGAAATGCTTCCTCTTCTAAACATATGAAGAAAAATCCATTAACTTTCTTCTTTGAAAAGAAGAATAAAGCAATACAAAAGTAATCACAGCATAAAATTAGAGATTAGTCAGATGTTACCACTGTGTATAATATTCACACTCCTAGTTTCAAAAAAAGAATATTTAAGTTTCTGCAGAGCTCAATTAGGAAAAATAATACTACTTTTAATTCAACTAGAATTATATAGGAAAAAGGCACTAATAGTATATATACCAGGAAATAGCAAAATCAGAGGTTTTTGTACTAATCTCTTCAATGACAAATATATTTCTTAATAGAACTTTCCAGACTATACCAGTAACACAGCAACACTGACATTCATCATGGTTACCACATAAAAATTTTAATTTCTAACAGAATTTTTTACTTTCTATAGTTGAAAAAACACTCTAGATTGGGTTTTATCCTCCTCCTGTTCTCTGTTCTCACCCAGTCTAATAGCATACTGGAGGCAGAGTTTACAAAATTATAGAGAGAAAACAAACGGGAGAAGGTGTAGAAGCTAAAAGTAGAATAAGATCAATTAAAGCATAGCCAGAGCCTCAAGTTTCACTGTCGTCTACAAACTGACACAACATTTCCTACAACCACTCTCCCCATTGAGAAAAGAAAATCTGGGGCACTTAGATTGCGCTCAGAGAAAGTCAACCTTCCAGTACAACTGTGGTTAAAAGCATCCTGCTAAGAGTATGAATAATCTCACATATATTGTTTAATAATACATGGTACCTGAATTCTTTCATATTCTAAGATAACTTCAAATAACAATGTAATACACTTGCTATACTTTGATTCAAACAATTTTAAGAACTAGAGAGATTTTAGAGGTGAGTAACAAAAACTTCATTTACTGAATTAGGAACTAGGGACTAAAGGGTTAAGAACATTGCCCATAACAGAACTAAAACTGGAAGCCAAAGGTGAAAAGTCTTGAATGAGTCTAGCATTAAGAGATTTTAAGACTATTATATAAACAAAAAGAATCACCCAAATTAATGCATTAATAATACTAGCAGCTAAATATATAAATAATAAAAATGAGAGTTCAAACTGATTGGAAATCTAAAAGAGTTATAGCTTTTAAAAAACTATGGCTTAGATAGCCATAGCAATCAGACAAGAAGGAGAAATAAATAAAAGGCATCCAAATTGGAAAGGAAGAAGTAAAACTGTCTTTTTATTTGCACATGACATGATACTGAACATAAAGAACCCCAAAGATTCCACCAAGAAACTACTAGAACTGATAAATGAATTCAACAAAGTAGCAAGATATAAACTTAATATTCAGAAATCAGTTGCATTTTTATACACCAATAATGGACTATCAGAAAGGGAAATTAAGAAAACAATCCCATTTACAATTGTTTCAAAAATAATAAAATACCTAGGAATAAATCTAACCAAGGACATAAAAGACCTGTACTCAGAAAATTGTAAGACACTGAAGAAAGCAATGGAAGAAGATACAAGTAAGTAAAAGCACATACCATGTTCATGAATAGGAAGAAGTAACATCATTAAAATGTCCATACTACCCAATGAAATCTACAGATTCAATGCAATTCCTATCAAGATACCAGTAACTATTTCACAGGACTTTAACAAATATTTAAAAAATTTATATGCAACCACAAAAGGTCCCAAACAGGAACGGCAACCTTGAGAGAGAAGAACAAAATTGGAGAAATCATGCTATCTAATATCAAACTATACTATAAGGCACAGTAATCAAAACAGCATGGTACTGTCAATAAAAACAAACACATAGATCAATGGGACAGAACAGAGAGCCCAGAAATAAACCCACCTTTATAGTCAATTAATATTTGACAGACAAAGCAAGCACATACAATAGGCTAATTTATTCAACAAACGGTGTTCACAAAGCTGGATAGACAAGTGCAGAAAAATGAAACTAGACCACCTTCTTATGCCACACACAAGAATAAAATTCAAAGTGGATTAAAGACTTAAATATTAGACCCAAAGCTATAAAAATCCTAGAAGTAAACATAGGCAATAAAGTCTTACACACTGCTCATAGCAATATTTTTTCTGATGTATCTCCTTAGGGAAGGGAAACAAAAGAAAAAATAAACAAAATGTATTACATCAAACTAAGGATTCTGCACAGCAATTAAACCATCAACAAAATAAAAAGACAACCTACTTAATAGGAGAACACAGTCACTGATCCATCTGCTACGGGGTTAATATACAAAATTTATAAAGAACTTACAAACTCAACACCAAAAACACAAGATCCAATTAAAAAATGGGCAAAGGACCTGAACAGACACTACTCCGAGGAGGACACACAGGTGGCCCATAGACATACAGAAAAATGCTCAGCATCACTCCATCAAGGAGATGCAAGTTAAAGCCACAATGAGATATCACCTCACAGTCGTCAAAATGACAATCATCAATAAATCAACAAACAACAGTTGCTGGTGAGGATGTGGAGAAAAGGGAAACCCTTTTGCACTGTTGGTGGGAATGCAGACTGCTGCAAACACTGTGGAAAACAGTATGGAGATAATCTCAAAAAAATAAAAATGGAACTGTTTTATGACCCAGTGATTCTACTTCTGGAAATTTATCTGAAGAAACCCAAAACACGAATTCAAAAGAACACAAGCACCCCTATGTTCATTGCAGCGTTATTTACAACCATCAAGATTTGGAAGCAGCCAAGTGTCCATCAGTAGATGAGTGGATAAAACAACTACAGGACATTTACACAATGAATACTACTCAGTAGTAAAAAAGAAGAAAATTTTACCATTTGTGACAGTATGGATGGACCTGGAGAACACTACACTAAGTGAAATAAGCCAGTCAGAGAAAGACAAATGCCAGATGATTTCACTTATATGTGGAATCTGATGAACAAACTGAACTAACAAGTAAAACAGAGACAGACTCATAGATAGAGAGCAAGCTGACAGCCCGGGGGGGAAAGGGGGTGGTTAGAAGGTGAAGGGATAGGGCAAAAAGGAAAAAGGACTCATGGACATGGACAACAGTGTAGTGATTGGGGAGGAGGGGGAGAAAAGAAGAATAAATGGTGATGGAAAAAATACAATAAAAATTTTTAAAGCTTAGAAATCCGTTTAAATTAATATTCAAATTGAGAATCATTTTTCTTAACTGTCCTTAACATGCTTATCTTCCGAATGCTTTTATAGCCTCGCGAATGTACACTCCTGATACGAGATAAAGAAGTTTCCAATCTCAAACTGTTTCTTTTGCCTTACTTTGCAGTGTAAATAATGCTTACCTTGGGGAGAGACTTCCTCGGGGAGAGCTTCCTCTGCCAACAAGGCTGCGACTATTGTCTCCAAGATCTTGATCTGCAGTGTAAATATTTCATAGCTGATAAAGTTGACTCTCACTAGATAATAAGTTTTAAGCTCCTGCCCTGATTTTTCCTAAAATATACATAAAACCTTTACCACTATCTTTGTAGTTACTTTGTAGAAGATCCAGTATGTTGCTAGTTTAGAATTGCTGACCTGTGTGGCATGTCAGGCGTTGTTCCTACATGTTTTTTGTGGGTGTAGAGGCCATGGATTATGTTCTGTTCATTTATTCCTCTCAATTTGACCGCACAGAAGCATAGTTTGCATTTGCAGTACCCTCCCCTCAGCCACTTTTAATTTCTACGGTTAAAGTAATAAATCACAGCAGTGGACAGCTAATCTGTATTGCTTATCATAGCAAATCCTTATGCTTTGTATTTTTTAACACTTTGCATCTCAAAACAAAAAAATACCTAACGTATAATGTATTACAAAGCCACACACCAAGACAAAAATTTTGTATATAACACGAATCCTCACACCAAGAATAAGGTTACATACAACGCTCAATATCTGAATTGACAAAAATATGTAGGTACACAGAATTCTGTATTTAAAAGGAAAAAAATTAATCCTTCAAAACATTCCTAAGGTAACAGAAAATCTCTGCCTGAAAAGTAACTTGTATTTCCCCTACAGTTAGTTGCTTATAAAAAGCACCCTATCTGGTCTCTTTCAAGGTTGTTCCTCCCTTATTCTGAATCAAGTAACCTCTGACCCTTAAAGGGTAGAGACATGACTGATCCATTCTTGGTGAACTGCTAAAGCCATCCCCCTCCCCCAAACATGCAGACTGCTTGGACATGTCAACAAATCCTTAAGGATGGAATGAAACAAAGCAAATCCAACAGCTAGTTAAAATAGTAAAAGAAGCAAATGCTACAAAATGTCAACTGGTAAAATTCCATAGGATTACTAAACACTGTAGAAATTCTCTAACAGGATTTTTTAAACCACATTTGTATAATGCAATTTCACGAATTATGCAAATAAAGGTTTAGGCTATTCACAGAATAGCCCAGTGTTATGCTACTTTCACTGCACAGAACTGAGAACTGAACACATCAATCACATAAGTCACAGGAGACATTGTTGCATTCCTACCTGCTGATGGCTCTGCTTAAACATTTACATTTCAGACAGTGAATAAAACACATCACTATTTTGCAGCACAGCATACTATTTACTTCCAACTGTGATTCTTCTGGTTAAAAAAATATAAAAAGGCATGATCTTGTACTAAGCACACCTTTAGACTTTTCATATAAAATGAGCCACTAAGGAGGAAATTACATTGGGCAAGAGGAACAGAATTTCAGAGTGTAAATATTCTTGAAAACTCACCTGTTTGAGTGTTTTCAGATTGAGCTATTAGAGCAGCCATTGAAGAATTTGGATTTAATCTATTGCCATACATATGAGACGGTGCCTGACTGAGAGAAGATCCAGATAGGGTATTTGCCTGAAGGAAAAGAATTACAAAGATAAGTGAATTATATTTGAAAATATCTTAATGCCTTTCCTCCTCATAGATCCAATAACTATTTTCTCCAATCTACAAGATATTATAACCTTAAAATGTGGCATTTCAGAGGCAAATCTCTTATACACAAAATACTGTTACTCATAGAAGGTTATTACTAGACTGAAATACTTTTCGGATTTAACAGAACCACAAATATTAAAATAGATTTCTTATTCTTAATTCTTAATTTCTACAATAAGCAAAAACTAATAACTATCTGAAGAGCACATATCATTCTCACTTGTCTTACCATTACAACATTTAAAAAATTATATAATTCCAAATTTAAAAAAAAAAAGAATTGGGACATTCAAAGTTAACTATTCCTGCTTTAATTTCAAAGTATCTAGTCAATACCAAAAGCCAGTGGCATGGTTACCATGTGAACATAGGACTAATTACTGAATCTTATTTAACCACTTACAAAGTAAGGGCAGGTAGACAACAGATGTCTAACATGCTTTAGTCTCTTACATCACAGGATGCTAATGAGGTCAAAAGGTCCAACTTCTACTTTTAGTATTTTAATTATTCAGCGTCATATTTCCATTGCTTAACTCTGTCATTAGTAAAAACCTGCACACTATTTTGTTACTTCCTGTTTTGACAGACTCAGAAGCCTGAGTGCATTTTCTGTTTTATTTTGCTTTTATTTTAAAAGAAAGCAAATAGGCATCACAAGTATGTTTTCTATACAATGAGAGGCTAAAGGAATCACAGCTTTGCCCTGACCCCATATAAGGCACTGTCTTTTTGGCAGGAAGCCAGCTCTTACTAACTGAAGAGCTGGTCCAAAGTTTGTAATTCATTCATGTTGCTAACCACAATTCTGAAGGCCTCTACTGGGACTTGTGCCAAACAAGTGAAAATGAATCCTTAAACAGATGAAGCTAAGGAGGCTGGCCAAAGTCTTGCGTAATCCAATGTAATAAAAATGCCTTCTTTGATGTGAATGGTTTCTCCTGCTTTCCAAGAATATTATAACCTTAAAATGTGGCATTTTGGAAGCAAATCTCTTGTACAAAAAATACTGTTACTCATAGAAGGCTATTACTACACTGAAATACTCTTCAGATTTAACAGAACCACAAATTTTAAAGTAGACTTATTATTTTTCATGAATGAAATTAAACTTAAGCTTTTATAAAATTAAATCATTGAATAATTATTTCAGAACAAAATTCGGGAAAGTAATTTCAAAAAACCAGAGTACATCTAATATAAAGAAACTGAATACCAACAGAACAAAAGATGTGGAACATTTTGACATGTATAGTTGCATACAAGACACCAAGTTGACACAGTAGTTAGAACAAGCAAAATATTACAGAGAATAAATGGTGTTTCGGGAACAACTCAGACCCGTCCTGACATTATATTTGGCCTATAGACAAGTTATTAAGTACAAAAATTGGACTTTAATTCACAGAGTTTCCTTGGGGTAGAATCCTATTCTTGCTTTCCATTGTTTCAAAGGTATATTTCACAGTTCACACTTTCATGTCTTAAATTCAATCTGTCAGTTTCTGGGTTTCATTTTTTCTCTTATTAAAAATCTGTACACAAAGCCAATAAGTTTGTACTATAAAGTCCTGTTTAACTATCAATTAGCCCTCAGGAAAAGGTAACTCATAATTTTAACCTAAAGATCATACTAGACACTTGCCATGTATTTAGTTTTACATACATAAAATACACAATTCATAAAATACACAATTCATATAGTTAAGATTTTTTTTCCTCTACAGAAGTCAAATACTTGGGGATCTTGGCTACATACAAAATACCTTACAAAAAGAAAAAATCTGGACAAACAGAAGGACCAGATGTTACCAATGACATCTTAAAATTCCAGGTACCTTATACTTAAAAATGCCATGCATAGAGTCAATATACTTTTACTCTGGATATAATTCTAGAAAGATCAACTAAGCATATAACACAATGGAAATGGAAAATTAATTAGAAAGAGGAAGAAAAAATAGTATCTTGAGACAGTTTGTTGGCAGCAAGAAATAACAGCTGACAGCAAGAGAGGAGAGAAATATGAGCAAGAAGAAGCGTATTACAGTGTGGTGGGGTGATGTTCAAAGAACACAGACATCTAGATGCCTCAGCATCTGCATTTTATCCTTTTGAGTCTCCTTTTTCATGCAGTCAGCTTTTGGCTGAATCAGAACATTACACCAGTTGGACTTACCTGTTTAGTTCCAATTATCAGTTTTATGAGCTGCCTTAGTCTCTTGATAAGAATCAAAAGATCCTACTGTAATCAGATACACCCTTTTTTAGGAAGGGTTCCTTCTGCCAAGGGCATTATATTTACTCTTATTAGCTACAAATTTCATTTTTTCTCTTATTTTAAATTTAATCTTTATTATATCTTTTCCATTACCATTTAGTCCCCTTATATCCCTCTCCCCGCAGCAATCACTACACTCTTGTTCATGTTCATGAGTATTTTTCCCTTTTTGCTCAATCCTTTCACCCCCTAACCATCCCCACTAGCTGTGATCTGCTCTCCACCTGTGAGTCTCTCTGTTTTGCCTGTTAGTTCAGCTTGTTCATTAGATTCCATATATGAGTGAAATCATATGATATTTTTCTTTCACTAACTGGCTTATCTCACTTAGCACAATGTTCTCCAGGTCCAGCCATACTGTTGTAAAGGGCAAAATTTTCTTCCTTTTTACAGCCGAGTATAATTCCATTGTGTAAATGTCCCATATTGTTTTATCTACTCATCTACTGATGGACACTTGGCAGCTTCCATATTTTGACAATTGCAAATAACGCTGCAATGAACATAGACATGTGGGTGCTTATACTCTTTCAAATTAGTGTTTTGGGTTCCTTTAGATATATTCCCCAGCAGTGGGATTGCTGGGTCAAAAGACAGATCCATTTTTAATTTTTTGAGGTATCTCCATCATGCTTTCCACATGGAAAGCAGTGCAATGGAATGCAGTGGCTGTGCCAATCTGCATTCTCACCAACAGTGCAAAAGGGTTCCCCTTTCTCCATATCCTTGTCAGCACTTGTTTTTTTGATTTACTGATGATAGCCATTCTGACAGGTATGAGATGGTATCTCATTGTGATTTTTATTCACATTCTTCTGATGACTAGTGACATTGAGCATCTTTTCATGTGTCTATTGGCCATCTGTATGTCTCTTTGGAGAAGTGCTACATTTTAATATGCCAATAAGGAACAAGAAGAGAAATTAAGAAAACAATCCCATTAACAACTGCTTCAAAAAGAGCAAAATACCTAGGAACAAACCTAACCAAGGATGTAAGAGACGTGTACTCAGAAAATTGTAAGATACTGAAGAAAAAACAGAAGAAGGTATGTGGAAGCACATACTGTGTTCATGGATAGGACGAATTAACATCACTAAAATGACCATACTACACAAAGCAATCTATAGATTCAATGCAATTCCTATCAAAATCCCAATGATATATTTCACAAAACTAGAACAAATGTTTCAAAAATTTATATGGAACCAAATTTCTTGATGTAGTCTACAAATTATCTTAGTTTCTGTATCACACACTGGGCTCACTACACTAAGAGATCACAATACCATAATAACATTTGCATAGTGACTATCATTAGGAAGAAGATAAACGATCTTTAGCCTAATTCCAAAGTAGAAAAGTACATATTTTATAAAGATGCCAGGAAAAAGTAAATTAATAAAATAATAAACTAAAATGGGTATGCATTCTTCATTATCCTAAATGACCAATCTCCCAAAATTTTCTGAATGGGCAAAAATTATCTTGTAGTTGTTTTTTAAAAATTAGTTCATTTATCTAAATGAGAAACTTTCAAGAGATCAAAATAACTTATTAATTTTACCAGGTAAAATTTTGTGGTGTATTAAAACAACACACTATATTAAAACTCTATTTCATTACTATCATTTTAAGTGGGTAACATGAGTGACCAAAGACTCCACGAATGTCTGACATTGCTTAGTCAATACTTCTGAAACGATGTATTGAATGGTTAATTCTGGGAACTCTGGGTAACTGTTGGCACTGTAGGTAGAGCCAAGAAAATCCCCAACATTTTAGTGAAAAGATCCCACACAACTTAGTATCAATGAAGGAGGGTAAGTGAGACAGCAGGGAAAAAGAAAGACCCCTTAGTAAGAAGAGTACACACATAAGGTCTGGCAATCTGTAGACTCAAAAACCTTTGTTGTCATTAATAAGTGAAAGCACTAAGATTCAGAGGGGTAGAAGGATGTCCATGTGAAACTAAAGAAACAGTGGTTATGAAGCATAAAGAGCACTGCAAGCTTTTATATAAAAGAAATCTGGAATAAAGAGTAAAGAAATGAAATACACTTCTCCACTGCATACTTTGGACATGGGTTTTAAAAAGTACACTGAAACAAATTATTAATGTATCATAAGTCTGCTTCAGAAGACCTGGTATAACGACTGGCAATTCTTTTTAGAGGGAAGTACCTACCTTATGACATTTCAACTCTATCTTGACCAGGTAAGGAAAATGGCTGTTATAGACAGATACCCTCCCCCTTGGGTCTACTGGCACTACAGAACATGAGTTGTTAACTCTGAGTGAAGAGTATCCACGATATGTGAGTGTATCAACACTGTTCTCTGCACTGTTTTTGAAAAGTTTCTATACATCTAAAATATTTCAAAGGAAATTACAACGAAAAGAATATGATTAAAAACAAACTAGGTACCTTAGATTTACATTATAAAATTATAAATTCACATTGTCATAATAAACTTTTGCTTTAACTTCTAATATATGTTATCTTGGAAAGGTTTTTTTGTTTGCTTCCCAAGATTAATAGTTGAAAGGAACCACTTCATTCAGGATGTTATATTACACTTACTCTAATAATACTCTTGTAAAAGTATCATTTAAAAAAAAGTACAATTATTTTGTAAGATGGACCCAAAGAGAAGCAGAGGAAGAATAAACTGAACAATTATTGAGGAAAACCTAAGTTACTTTTAAATAAAATATGTTTAGGTGCCTGAGTCACAGAATACCCTAAGTGAATTTAGAATAACTTACTAAGTTAAACATCTAGAAAGGTATGTGAGTCTACCACAGCAGTATTCACACTCAAAACAAATCTAAGAAATTTAGTGTTTCCTAAGTAGACTGACATACTACTATATTAAAATATTAACAAGATGAAAGTTATATTTCAGCTTGAAATGTCCCTGTTAATAGTTTACCTCTTACATGAAATGATCACTGAGAAGTTTTAAAAGAGCTCTCACAGCAGTAAAAACCAAATTCCTGGGCACTCAGCTCATTATTTCTGATTTTTAAAAAACGTTCACTGAACTTAGAGAGAGATGAAGAGAGGGGAGAAAGAAACACCGATGTGAGAGAGAAACATTGACTGACTGTGTCCGATACACTCCCCAAACAGGGACTGAACCCACAAGGTTGGTATGAACCCTGATTGGGACCTGAACCCGCAACCTTTTGGTGTACGGGATGATGTTCCAACCAACCAATGAGCCACACCAGCTAGGGCTCAGCTGATTCTAAAGCAATTAGCTGTGGAAGAAAAAAGTCAGGCTAAGTCTACTCAATTATGTAAATATCAGAGTTAAAAGTGGGTATTGTTTTGGGAGATTTATCCCTCCCCATTAATGCTGGCAAAGGTAGAGACATAGAAAAGAAATAAGAAAATTTAGGTGGGAAAGAATAGGACCTACAGTAAAAATCTCACCTTTAGAAAGTATCATAGCAATGCATCATCCAGAGGTAGATATGAAGCTTCAAACTTCAATTATACAGAAAGAGGTTATAGTATGCATTTTTTAAATGTACAAATAATCTGTCAATAAAAGTTAAAATGTAACTATCCAAATAAGCTTTAAAATACAGTAGCTTTTTCAAGCTTTCCAACCCTAACACATAATTTAAAAATACATTTTTCCAAAATCTTGTCAGTCACTAAATTGAATATTAATTTAAAAAAATTCTATTTTGTATATACTATTAGAAGAAAAACATTTTATTATCAATGTATCTGCCATAAACCAAGCTGTCTTATTTTGGGCAAGGTACTATATCTCTGTGTTCAATCTGTAAAAATGGAGATAATAGTACCTACACCTCACAAGAATACTGTGAGAAATAGCTGAGTGAATATAAGGGCTTAAATAAATGCTTGGCACATGGTAAGCACTGAAATTTTAGCCTGTTGTTCAAAAAATTATTTTCATGAATTATTATGGTTTCCATCTTTGCCTTTAACTTTTTTAGAAAATATAATCTATCAATTATATTCCGATAACATGGCTATACTTCAAAGATCATGACACATTGACCTAAGAAAAATTAGAAGGTATAAATGTCTCATTATGCAATGGTATCTTAATTTAGATAAAGGGGTGAGAAAAGTAGGCTTACAGTTGGGAGTACTTGAAACACAGAGTATATTTTTGTATTATTATTTACTAATATTGTATTATTACTATTAACTACTTTTTTTTTTTTTTTTTTAAATTTTATTTATTTATCTTTAGAGGGGAAGGGAAGGAGAGAGGGAGAGAAATATCAATGTATGGTTGCTTCCTGTGCATTCCCTGCTGGGAACTGGCCTGCAACCCAGGCATGTGCCCCGACTGGGAATCGAACCGTGAGCTCTTGGTTCACAGGCCCGCGCTCAATCCACTAAGCTACACCAGCCAGGGCTACTATTAACTACTTTTGCCCACCCCTGTATAATCACATAGCAATACTAAGAATATAATGTAAGGATCCAAATATTTTAATGACAATTACTTTATATATTTTTCCAATCTGCAAACATAATTTGTTTGACTAGAAAGCTTCCAGGAAAAACTGGGGAAAGCAGGAAAAACAGGAAAGTTTTATATATTTTCTAACTCAATTCAAACTTTATACTATGAAATGTATTCTGATAACAGACCCCATTTCCAAGTCAGCTACCCACTAGTAAGGCTTTAATACTCAGCATGTGATGAGAGATGAAACCAAGTGTGAACAACTTTCAGGTCCCATGAGTAGGCTGACTGTTGAAGCTGTCAGGTTCAATTGCATCATTCCACATTATTCAATGCCCCAAACTGCTCCCTAATTGTTAGGAGCTTAACATATTCAAAACCATTGTTTAGGCTAATGTTGAAATGCCCTACAATTGAGTTCCCAATAAAGTAGTGGGAGGGATTAAAGTGTAGTTAAACCATCAATGAACATTCATGACTGGACAACAGGGCTACTTGGAATAACCAACCAATCCTAAGGCTTACTAATTGGTTAATATCTAGTCAATATACCACCTATCTTTGGGGGGAAATTAAGTCCCTGGCATTACAGTGGCTACTGAAATAATTTAAGAAATGAAAAAGACATTAATCAACAGCTGAACCTAAAATAGCTAAAATTCACATATCTGTTAACATGGAATTATGAGTTTTAAAAGAAAAATTTAATATTATTTTTAGCAAAGGACAGTATTTCTCACTGGTAACCAGGCTATTTCTGTAACCAAAGTTAATGATGTCCTATAATTACAACATCAGTGTAATAACCATTAATTCCAAAGTGCATTATAGCCTGAAAAGTACTTATTTTCATTTGAACTTCATAACATACATATACAGCAGGTAAAACAGATATTTAAAGTTTTCATTTTGTGTATGAAAAAAATGATGCCCACAAACTTAAAAGACTTGTGCACAGTTATACTAGTGAGTAGCAAAGCTGCTGGAACCCAGGATTTCTGATTCCCTGTTAACTTCCTTAAAATTATGCCATTATAAAATTATTTATTGAAACTTTCATTCTGACCAATCAAGTCAGGTGAATTTGCCTGGGAAACTGAACCATTTTCTCAAATACAATGAAAGTGTCGTATCAGACATCATTTGAAAGGAAAGCAAGGACTACATCCAAGACAACTCCCCAACACACACCCCCCACCAGAAAGTTATGCACCCGGAAAACAAAATATTCAAAGCTGATTGAAGCAAAAGTCTCACAGAAATGTACAAAACATTAGTCAGTAAATTGTACCTTTAAAATACTTAAGTATCTTCATTTACTAAATATCACATCAACTTTGGAAGCTCCTTAATTAAATTATTTAAATCTGTATCATTTTTAACAGTAAGAATAAATAATGAATCATGATTATCTACATGAAGACTTGTATCCAAAAGAATGCAGAATATACTAGAATACAATTTTTCCCTTTATATTCATCCTTAAATTCTTCTATTAAAGGAATCATCCTTAAAACAAAAGCACTTCAATTCTCCCAAAGACCTGAACAGAATGAATGTAGAACTAGGAAACAGAGAGGAATTTGAAAGCAAAATGGAAAATTAATGGCACACCTACAGAAACTAATTTATACCTGTAATCACAATACAACAAGGGCAGAGCACATGATATAAAAAAAAAAATCACATGGACACCACTAATATCTTCCACTAATATATATGAACTATAACTATATTGCTGATACCTGTGAAAGAATAATTATTCTAAAAACTTAAGTATCAAATAAAACATAATGATCTAACATTGAAAAAAATAAAGCTGAGTCATCCAACATTTTTAAAAGATTTTTTGAGCCCTAGCTGGTATGGGCTCAAGTGGATTGAGCGCTGCCCTGTGAACCTAAGAGGCAACCACACATTGATGTTTCTCTCCGCTCTTTCTCCCTCCCTTCCCCTCTCTCTAAAAATAAATAAATAAAGTCTTAAAGAAAAAAGATTTTTCCAAATTAGAGCTGCTAAGCATCAGACTCTCCCTCCCTACCTTCTTAACACAAAATTTTACAAACTCCTCTTTTCAAATTAAAGACACAAATCTATTCCCAGTTTTAATTTCTATTAGCTTTCTAATCTTACCTACCTGACTACTTTGTAGGAAACAATTCTTAAGACAGCAAATAATCCAAACAAGAGGCCTATCTCTCTTACTTAAAACCAAGTTCAGAAAGATTAAGAATGACCTCTCGATTTTTATCCTGCAGACACCAAACTAGTCACCAAAAACTATTACTTTCATTAAATTTTTTTAGAGGAAGTGAGGGGGCAAAACATTATTCAAATTTAATATTTCTATTCTCTGATTTATATATTTTAAATATTTGCTTGCTAGTGTCATGGCTTCCTTAATAATTGTAACAAGATTTCTATAATTACTTTTTAAATATCAATCATTTGAACTTACCTTATAGCATTGCTCTCTTAGTTTTAAATCAACTACCTATAAAGAAACCCTAAATAAAATGCTAGATGTGATTATCTAAACAGATTAGAAAATAAGCAGGGTCTACATGAAAGTTAAACCAGAAATAAACTTTTGTCATTTTGAGAAGAAAATTCAATTACCAGGTACATCACAATTTTAAGAGTTCTATCTAAACATTCGACTTATTCTAAACATTTTTGTATCCTTTCCCTTGTACATTGCCTTACAAAATTCAGTTTTTCCATATTCAATACCAATACTATTGTCTCAGGCGGCTAAATTGAAGCAGTTCTGCTCTCAGTTAAATTGAGAGGTCAATGTGCCTCAGTTGCCTGGAGACTGATGGTTGCTACAGCAGCACTAGATAAGGCAGGCTAAATAAACTCCAGCTTGAAGGCAGAAAGCCTTTACTGCTGGACAGAAACACAGATGCAGTTGTCTCAGCATGCAGCATTTAAGTCTAACTGGATGGTCGTATTTATAAACGACTCATCTTACTGAAACATGGAAAGTGGATAAACCATAAAGATTTTAATTGGACTGAATCCTGGATTACTTGCAACTATGATTTCTTTGTTCTTTAGTTGAGTCATCTGTTGAGTGGAATTTTCCCTCTAGCTATAAAATTTCTCTTTACCACCACTTTCCCCATCAACCTCCCTAAGCCAACCCCTAAAACCACAAACATAATGAATGAGAAGAAATGAGATTTTTGCTTAAATCAGCCTAGAATTAACCAGAGAGTAATTAAAAGACTTTTATAAAGAAAGGAAAAAATGTACATTGAAAATGCCCACGTGAGACTTTTGTCCAGGAATATAAAGCTATCAATGCATATGGCTACACTTAATTAAAATTAAAAGAGATAAAATAAAAACAGATAAAACTATTTGTCCTTTCACTCTCTCAAACCCCAAGCCTCTATTATTATGGCTACTCACTCAGTTTAGTGAAATAAGCTAAAGAAGAACTCTTCCTAAACCAGTCAAACTCCTTTTATTCAGGTTGAGAGGTTCTCACCAAATAGTTAACTTTCATTTTGAAAGATAATACCACTAATCATGCCACTGATTTTCTGTTCTGAATTGTCTGTTTATTCTAATACTTAACATAACTATAATGATGATTGTTTATACTGTACCATTATATAATTAAAAAATAACAATGCTGTGCTTTGATCTACAGTTTAGAAAAAATACTGGAAAACTGAATACATTCTAAAGGCCTGTACAATAGAAATTATGAATATATACATAAAGCATAAATTTACAGCAACTTACAAATAACTACTTAACTAGTTATTTGTAATTAGACATTTATCACCATTATAATTCTCTCAAAATGTTAACATACTACTAGACCTTTGAATAAAGTAAAAATAAAAATATCAAAAATTCCAAATAAATTAAAAAATATATACTTTAGGAATTTTACATTATTATCTTTAGGAAAATGTGGGGGTGGGGGTGGGCTGCAGTAGGACTGTGTGTGTGTGTGTGTGTGTGTGTGCGCACGCACAGCTTTGCCCATTTACTGTCCTTTTTATGTATTTCAAGGTCATGATTTTTCTAATTTGACTCTTGCTTAAAGCATTCCTGTAGACTAGGTCACCTATCCAATTACAGATCTAAAGTGGAGGAAAAGGATAAAAAAAAATGCAAAACCAACCACACAGTCACCATTATTTACAATGTTTAGGAACATTCATTCCCCTTCTCTCTCACTAGGAAGAAAGCCATATTGTACTTAAAGGGATCATTCACTCTTTATTCTATATTCTCCTACACTGTATTATAAAAATTTAGCAGATATTCAAACATTATTTTTGTGGTTTTTGAAATTATAAAAGGAAATTTTAAAACCACAAATCCAAAATTGGTTCATAGTTCTTTTAAAAAGTCTAAGTTTTATTGATAGAAAGAATAAAAGCTCCCCCCACATTAGTATTTTACATAGTTAGGAAAAAAATTAGAAACTCGGAAATTTAAAATGATCAGTTGGTGCCAACACATTCCTTTGTCTTCTCTTGTGAGTATCATGTAAAAATGTCTATGACTTCCACTAACATGTCAATACAAATTGAGAAATTTTATAAATTCCTATAGGAAGCACTATTTCATTTCTCTCCCCTCCAATCAAGCTCACTTTCAAAACGGATAACCCATCTTCATGTTACTTTATAATGTACCTGAGTTGTAGCAACAGCAGGGGTTGCAGATGATGCCGCTGATGGGGACAGAGCTCCCACTTGTTGCAAATGCCCAGAAGACTGCTGAGGTAAATGAGAACTGGAAACAGGAGTGCTAGATCCTGAGCCAGATACTACATTTGGAAATGATACTGCTACGTCATTGTTGTTATAAATACCTGAAAGAAAAGAAATGTTATAACTTAGCTGTCAAATTTGTCAGACACACCACATCAATCAATATGTTAGAATACTCACATTTTCTCCTGATCCCTTCCCCAATGACAAATTTTATTGGTGGTGATAAAAAAAAAAAAGTACCAATAACTAATTGAATAAATACTGATTTTTCATAAAACACTTGTCTAAAAGAATCTGTTTCCTTATATATCAAAAATGGCTTTGCTAACAGACAACGATCACATTGGGAAGTGCTTTGTAAAAATAATGAGAAAGGTTTTAGGAATTCCTAAGAACAATGACATGTTTCTTAAGTAGAAAAATTAATCAATTGGAGTTGCATAAAAAGCACCAGGTTGGCCTTTCACACACAAAGTAGGGCCCCAGAACTCATGATTGAGAAGAGTTGAAATGGGAAGATACTTTCATTTTAAAAAGGTCACCTACACTACAGTGTAGAAAATAATGTAGAGTAGGACTAGACTTGGGGTTTGGAGATCAATAAAGAGGCTGATGACATTGCAGGACACAGCTGTGAGAATAATGAACATAGGTAGATTCTAGGGAATTCAGAAGGCAGACTAGAAAGGACTTTATGAATGACTAAATAGGGTGTACAAGTGTGGGTACTGGAGTGGGACAGAGGAGTAAGAAAGAATCATGATGTGTACTACTAGATGGTGGTAACATTCTCTTCAAGGAACAAAGAACACAGTGGCAACACAGTAACAGCTAGAAAGAGAGGGAGAAATGAGAAAGTGGAAGCAATTCATTCTAAAAAAGTGGACGGGAAGGGGATGGAGAGGGAAAATGAGAAAAAGAC
The DNA here is from genome assembly GCA_028533065.1 of Trachops cirrhosus. Taxonomy (NCBI): domain Eukaryota; kingdom Metazoa; phylum Chordata; class Mammalia; order Chiroptera; family Phyllostomidae; genus Trachops; species Trachops cirrhosus. The sequence continues at coordinate 54,357,014 of CM052538.1, forward strand.
AAAAACAAGGATTTAATGGAAAAGAAGGTGTTTTTTGCTTATTCTTTTTAAAGATGGGAGATCATGGGCATATGTTGATAACAAAGAGCCCACAGAAAGAGAGAGGTTCTTTGTGGATTAAGTTTAGAGAAAGGATTATCTATAACTCAGTCGAGTTCTCAACCAGGGGTGATTTTGCTTCAGAGAAGACGTCTGACAATGTGTGGACACATTTCTGGTTATCAAAACTAGGGAGTGCTACTGAAAGTAGGGAGAGGCAATGGATATTGTTAAACATGTTAGAATGCCCAGGACAACTCCAGACAACCAAGAATTATCTGGTCCACAATGTCCATAGTGTGGAAACTGACGGATCCTGTCATAACTAAGACTCTTGGGAGGGTGGGGAGAAATAAAATCCTAAGAACCTGACACTGTAGAGGAAAGCAGGAAAAAATTAGCACAAGTGGGCTGCAGTTAAAAAAAAATCCTTTTGAGAAACTACAGCCCTCGAAGACAGCAAGTTATTATATCAACAATACAATTTACCTTGTTCTAAAGAACATAAATATTATTGATTCATAATAAATAAAAGCACCTATAATCTTCAAACTAGGGGAATAAAAGAATTGGGACATCATAAAAGCCTTACAACTATAATTGAGGCTTCGAAGATATCTACAATTTCTCCAGAAAAAAAAAAACATAATTTATTCATTCAACAAATACATCCATTACCCAAACATCTGAGAGCTCATAGCTTGCCAGACATTATTCTAAACCCTGGAGATACAAAGCCATTCAAGATATGTGGTCTCCACTTTCAAGAAGCTTAGCAGAAAAAAAAGATACAATTACAAAAGACTGTGAAGAGTGACAGAAACATCCTCTGGGGGCTATGAGTGCAAATAAAAGAGAATCTCTCCAGGACCTGGAGTGAGGGGGGGTGGGGTGGGGGTGGGGGTTAAAAAAACTTACTGGAAGAGATGAGTGTTAAAGCTAATTTCCAAAGGAGCTACATAACAGAGGCAAAGGGTGGTTTGAGGAAGAAACACACAACAGAGAGCAGGGTAAATTCTAAGAACTTAAAATTACCATCTGAGTAGGTTATACAAGAAATGAGGCCAAAAAAAAAAAAGCAGGAAGTAGATCAAGAAGAACATTGAAAGTTAAAAGTTTTTAAAAATTGGAGACCACAGGAAACCACTGAAGGACTGTAAACAGAAGCTTTGTGTGATCATACTGGTGTTTAAGCAAATTATAAATCAATGGCACAGGCAAAGACTAGATTGGGGAGGATATTTAAATTAAGACCAAGTAAACTATTAAGGGTTGCTACAATAATACTGATGAGCAAAAATAGGGATTAAACTAAGGTAATAGCAGTAAAGAGACATTACAGAGGCAAAGTTCACTTGACTGGTAACTAATTAGACCTGAAATATAAAAAAGAGGGAAGACTCAGGAATGATTCTTAAGCACCAGTAAGTGAACATGAAAGTGTGATACCAATCACTGAAGCAGGAGTAGCAACTGAGAATATCCAGTATTTGGGTACTATTTACAGGTCACTAGCATAATAGCCCAATGAGATAACTATCACTCTCATTCCACATAACAGAGAGAGAAGCTGAAAGAAATAAAGTAACGTGGGCCATTTACAACTCTCTGAGCTCCAGCTGAAGGGGGGTGAAGGGGTGGTTCGTAAGGAGTTTTCTACACGATATAGTTCATACAAAGCAGACTGTCCACAAATCAACCAGTGGTAAAGCACTAAGGAAGCAATGGGCTACCAAAGCCACTCACAAGGTGTTTCCTCTGCTGGAGGGGTGAAGAAACTTCATGTCACAGGCCTAGTATCATGGTACTCCATGAAACTTGATTTGCAAACTTCCCTTCCAGCATCTTGCGCAAAAAATTGCTCAGGACTTTAAAACAGATCTGCGTTTCCAGAGTGCAGCTATCAGTGCTTTGCAAGAAGCAAGCGAGGCCTATCTGGTTGGCCTTTTGAAGACACCAACAATTATGCCAAAAGATACCCAGCTAGCATGCCACATACATAGAGAATGTGCTTAAGAATCTACTATGATGGGAAACATTTCATTATTAAAATTTTTTTCTCTTCTTCCTGTTTTTGGTACTTCTAAACATTAGGTATTTTTTTCAATGGGGTCAAAAGGTAGCTAAGTATAAGGGGACTGCATGTGGAAAGCAGGGGACGGATAATTTACTGGCAATATTTCAATTTTCATTTTTGTACGATTTAAAAAATATTAATGCAGAACTTCCAGTCAAGATAGCAGCATAGGTAAACACGGCTCACCTCCACACACAACCACATAAAAAACACAACTAAAATATACCGTGTTTTGCTGTGTATAATGTGTGCCCACATTTTTGGTCCAAACTTTCAGGGAAAAAATCTCTCAATTTTTTAATTCAATTATTTATTTAGTTATATTTAAATACCTGTTTTTGTATTTAGCATTTATTTTTGTACATATTATGATACAAAAAATTTTACGTGAAAATAATTACAAAACACAAGAACAGATACAAGGTATTTCAGGTACTACCCATGTATAATATGCACCCTTATTCTTCCCTCAAATATTTAGGCAAAAAAGTGTGTATTATACACAGCAAAATATGGTAGAACCACCATTACACAGAACCGTTAGAAACTGAGTTGATGGAAGTGTGACAACTATGGAATTGAAGAAACCACATCCATCCAGACTGGTAGAAGGGGCACAGACACTGAAAGGGCTGGTCCCACATCCACATGTGGTAGATAAAAATTCGGGAGGGATATCTTGGAAGCAGAGTCCCAGTCCCTCACCAAGCCCCGCCGCCCAGGGTTCCAGTGCCAGGAAAATAAGTCCCCATTACATCTAGCTGCAAAACCAGCAGGGACTGAATCTGTGGAAGAAACTACTGGAGTCCCAAGCAGTTCCCTTTGAAGAACCCACACATGGTCTTACTCAGATTCACTCTCTCTGAGCTCCAGCACCAGAGCAAGTATCGTGAAAGGCACCAGTGGCATACAGGGAGAAACTGAAGTGAAGGGCATCAAGTCAAGAGCTGGGGAGGTAGTTTTTTCTCACAGAGAAAGGCAGGCAGAGGCCATTGTCCCTTTCTAAGCCTTCCCACGTCAGATCCACAGAGTCAGCAAGCTGGAGCCATATCTGAGATTCCATCAACCTGGCTAACACTGTTTGCCCTGCCCTGGAGATCCCAATTCTGTTCCACCCAATTTACAGGCCCACCCAGGCTGTTAACTGTGACTTTTCCATATGACTGGTTGGTCTTGGCTCATGCTTCACAACTTCCGAAACACTTTCAAACAAGCAACAGCCAGCCTCAGTGAGCTCCCAGCACCCATACCTCTTGCTCAGTAACCCCAGACCTAGCACTAGCAGCAGCCAGCCAAGATTCAGTTTGGCTTCACTTGGAAATCTCCAAGCCCAGCACAAGCAACAGCCATCTCAGATAGCTTTATAGCTCAGGTACATTGGCCCTGTGCAAAACACAGGTGGGGGCTGACATTGACCTGAACCACCTGGGAAACTCCAGGGCCAGCACACCCAGTGGACAGCTACAGCCCACATCAGAGTACCACAACAGTGCCCCTGTACAGCTTATCTTCCATGGAGGACAGAGGTGGATGGTCAGTGGTCATGGCCAGAACTTGCAGCTGACTGGCCCAAGAAAATCCCTCCCGTTGACCTGCCAACACAAATCAATACTCAACTACAAGAGGAGAGTGCACTCAGCCCACACAGAGGATATGTCTCAAGTACCCAGCTTGGGTAATAGGAGAGGCTTGTGCCACTGGACCCTACAGGACACCTATTACATTAGGTCATGCCACCAAGACAGAGGAGTCACAGCAGCTCTACATAGAAACAAACACAGGGAAGCTGCCAAAATAAGGAGACAAAGAAATATGGCCCAAATGAAAGAACAGATCAAAACTCCAGAAAAAGAGCTAAATGAAATGGAGATAAGCAATCTATCAGATGCAGAATTCAAAACACTGACTAGGTTATAGGGATGCTCAAGGAACTTACTGAGGACCTCAACAGCATAAAAAAGATCAAGTCAGACAGGAAGGACATACTAATTGAAATAAAGAACAATTTGTGGGTAAACAACAGTAGAGTGGATAAAGCCGAGAATCAAATCAATAATTTAAAACATAAGGAAACAAACAAACAAACAAAAAAAAAAAACAACCAATCAGAACAACACGAAAAAAGAAACCAAAAAAGTAAATAAATAAAATAACCAGGACGGTGCAAGCGGCCTCTGGGACAACTTCAAGCATTTTAATGTTTACATCTTAGGGGTGCCAGAACAAGAAGAGAAAGAGTAAAACAATGGAAATCTCTTTGAATAAATAGTGAAAGAAAACTTCCCTAATTTGGTGAAGGAAATAGACATGCATGTCCAGGAAGCACAGAGTCCCAAACAAGATGGATGCAAAGAGGTCTCCTCCAAGACACACCATAATTAAAATGCCAAAGGTTAAAGATAAGAGAGACTCTTAAATGCAGCAAGAGAAAAGCAGTTAGTTACCTACAGGGGTGTCCCCATAAGACTGTCAGTTGATTTTGCAAAAATCAACTTTGCAGGCTAGAAGGGATTGGCAAGACATATTCAAAATATTCAAAGTCACAAAAAGCAGGGACCTACAGCCAAGACTTCTCTACTCAACAGCAAAGCTATCATTTAGAATCAAAGGGTAGATAAAGTGCTTCCCAGACAAGAAAGGACTAAAGGAATTTATCATCACCAAACCATTATATTATATGAAATGTTCAAGAAACTTAAGAAAAAGAACATCAAAAGTATGAACAATAAAATGTCTATACACACACACATACACACACATATGTATAAAGAGAATTGAACCTAAAAGTCAAACTAAGCAAACAAAAAGAATAGAGACACCTGGCTGGTGTAGCTTAGTGGATTAAGTGCGGGCCTGGGAACCAAGAGACCAGGGTTCGATTCCCAGTCAGGGCACATGCCTGGGTTGCAGGCCAGTTCCCAACAGGGAATGCACAGGAAGCAACCATACATTGATATTTCTCTCCCTCTCTCCTTACCTTCCCCTCTGAAGATAAATAAATAAAATCTTAAAAAAAAAAAAAAAAAGAATAGAGACAGAAGAATCATGGATATGGAGAACATTTTGATGGTTACCAGATGGGAGTGAGGTGTCAGGGGATGGGTGAAGAGGTGAGGGGATTAAGAAGTACAAATAGTGCCCTGGCTGGTGTAGCTCAGTGGATTGAGTGCTGGCCTGCAAACCAAACGGTTGTTGGTTTGATTCCCAGTCAGGGCACATGCCTGGGTTGCAGGCCAGGTCCCCAGTGGGGGCCACGTGAGAGGCAACCACACATTGATATTTCTCTCCCTCTCTTTCTCCCTCCATTCCCCTCTCCAAAAATAAATAAATAAAAATCTTAAATAAAACCAACTAATTACTAGCCATAGTGATTTAAAGTACAGTATAGGAAATGGAGTTGCCAGAAAACTTATACACATGACCCATGGACATGAACAAAGGACGGAGGACCACTGGAGGGAGACAGGATGCTGGGTGGTGGTGTTGGTGGTGGTGATGGTGGTAAGTAGGTAAAGGGAGGTAAATGAGTACAGCTGTAACAGCATAATCAATAAAAATATTAATAAATATATCAATGTAGGCACACAAAACATTAATGCAAGTCAAAACGTTTCAGTGAACAAATTTCACGAATTCAACTTTATAACAATTATATCAGAAACCTGTTAAATTTTCTGGACAATGCCAACATTTGCATTTTTTATTTTTTATTTTTTAATATTTCATTTATTTATTTTTAGAGAGAGGAGAAGCAGAGAGAGAGAGAGAGAGAAACATCAGTGTGTGGTTGCCTTTCACGTGCCCCTCCCCAACCGGGGACCTGGCCCGCAACTCAGGCCTGTGCCCTGACTGGGAATCCAACAGGCAACCATTTGATTCATAGGCCCGTGCTCAATCCACTGAGCTACACCAGACAAGGCAACATCTGCATTTTTTTAAATACAAGTACATTTCTTACTGATGGCAACTAAGTGGTTTATTTTGTAGTTCTAAGTTTGTAGTATTTTTATCATACAGATTTCATTCATTAACTATACATTTTGAGTTGTCCTATGCTATTCCTGTACGTTGGCTATTAAGATACATTAAGTTATAAAAATAAATGAAGTAACTTTCTTTTAAAAAAAGATTTTATTTATTTTTAGAGAGTTGTGTAGGAAGGAGAAAGAGCAGGAGAGAAACACCAATGTGTGGCTGTCTCTTGCACGCCCCCACTGGGGACCTGGCCTGCAACCCAGGCATGTGCCCTGACTGAGAATCGAACCAGTGACCCTTTGGTTTGCAGTCCAGCACTCAACCAATAAGCCACACCAGCCAGGGCTAAAGTAACTTTCTTAATGACCTAAGCTGGTAGATCAGGATTCAAACTCACAGCTGTCTGATTCTCTAACTGCAACCATCTTCTAACTACAAGTGTAAGGTTCAGGGTGATCATCATGGTCGTTCAGATGCTTGCAAAACATAGAACTGTAGTCTAGAACAGGATAAGATGAGCCTAAAACTTGGCAGAAAAATCAGGTCTGTAGATAGATTTCAAAAATGAATGGATAAATTAATAAAGTAAAAACTTTAGCTTTCTAATTTCTCCTGAAAAACTGAAGCTCTATTAACATTGGATACTATATTCTGAAATAGCAACAATCTGCCAAAGCTTTGGAGAGACATAGATTCTTTAATTCAAGAGTGCCATCATTCCTTATTCTTCATTTCTTCTTCATTCATTTGTTACCTACATGACCCCAGTAAGTATTTGATTTATAACTCCTGCTTTGGAAGTGGGTCAAAGCCAAGGAATGGAAAAATGAGATCACCCAAAGTTCTGAGCATGATCAAGAGAAAAGGACCAAAGACAGAACCCTAGGAAATATTACCACTTAAAGGGTAGACATAAACAAACAAAAATAAAAGGTAAACAACAAAAGATAAACCACAATGAATAAAATCTAAAACTAAGAGAGAGAATATTATGAACCACCTGGAGACTTTCAAAAGAAAGGTCAAATGATTCTATTGATTATTTAAGGTAAAGCCAGAAAAAGGAGCCACTAATATGACAATAAATCTTGGCAAGATAACAATTTTAAGAAGTTTGACTGTACAGAACAGAAAAAAGACAGCATGTAATGAAGCAAGTATCTATAAACCTTACATTCCAAAGGAGAGATACAGAGCCAAAAATAATAATTTTTATGTTGTTTACCCCATAGTTCATTCACCAAATATTTACTGAGGTTTTTATTATTTAAAAAGGTGCCCTGACTGGTGTGGTTCAGTGGATTGAGTGCTGGCCTGTGAACCCAAAGGTCACCAGTTCAATTCCTAGTAGGTTATATGCCTGGGTTGCAGGCCAGGTCCCCAGTTGGGGGCATGCAAAAGACAACCAATCGTTGTATCTCTCACACATCGATGCTTCTCTCCCTCTCTTTCTCCTTTCCTTCCCCTCTCTAAAAATAAATAAATCTTTTTTTATATAAAAAGGTACTAAAGATCACAAAGAATAGAAGAAATTGTGCCTTCAAAAAATGTAGAGTCTCATAACAGAGCTAATAAGTATCTGTAAGCTTTTTACAAGTTATATGCTCTTTCAATCCAAAATAAGGTGACATTCATCTAATTAAATAGAATTGAGTCCTGCAATGCACAAACTCTAGGAAAATACCCTGAAATTCATCTGTTCAGGATAGAGAATAGAAACAAAGACACAGAATGATACAGATGGTGACAGTGACATACTGACTTATTCAATGTTATTCAATCATTCATTCATTCATTCATCTATCCAACCATCTAGCAAACAAATACTTATTACTTATCTATTTGAAGACAGGCACTGTGCTAGAAACAGGGAATAAAGTAGGGAACAAGACAAACAAGATCTCCACTCTGCAGGAATTTACAACTTAATAAGGAAGGCAAACATTAAAACAAACAAGGGACAACTGTAAATTGTGACAAGTTCTATCTACGATGGAAGAAAAAAGAGTACCATGAGAGTGAAAAATTAGGAAGCAGAAAAGACCCGTCTAAAGAAATGACACTAAAACAAAGATCTAAAAGGTAGATTGGTAGGTGAGAGTTAAGTAGAAAACTTAATTTTTGAACTTTTGTTCAAAAGATGGAGGAAAAAAATAGATGATGTGGCTAGAGCACAGTGAGGAGAGTGGTAGAGGGCAAGGTTGGAGACAGGGAAGGAGCAGATCTCACAGGACCCTGTAAGCCATGTAAAGGTGTTTATAATTAATGTTAAGATTAATGGAAAGAAACCGACAGCAAAGAACATGACTTAATTTTTAAAAGATCACCCCTCTTAACTGCTATGTTGCAAATGAACTGAAAAGGAGAAGAGTGGGAATAGAAAGACCATTTAGAAGTCAACTTGACAATTTAGATGAAAGACTATGTCCCTCTGGACTATGGTGGCAGTGGTACTGAACATGAAGAAAGTGGGAATCTAGAAGCTGGAATCACCTAAACTTGAGGATAAGCTATGTTTGGTAGATAAAGAACAGTATTATGAATGAATCCCAGGTTTCTGGCTGCTATTAGAAGTGACACTTACTGAGATGGTAAAAACTGAAACAGGAGAAAAGGATTTTTTTAAGGAGAAAAAAGCTGGTTCAGGACTAAGCCTTGAAGACTTCCAACATGATGGTTAGTGGAAGAGAAATTTGTAAAGAAAATTGAGATGAGTAAGGTAAAGAAAAAACCATGAGTATGATGTCACTGAAGCCAAGAAAAGAGAATCTGAAGAAAGAGGGGGCACATTAACTCTGTCACATAATGCTGAAGGCTAGGAAAGAAACAGACTGAAAATGCCGATTGGATCTGGAAACACTGAGACACGTGGTAAATTAGGATGAAAACTACAGTGTGGGCAGAGACAAGAAAACATTGTTTAGACCTAACCTTTTTTTAGTATGCCCACTGTAGTGACATAAATCAATATATAAGACAGAAGTATACTCTCCAGTGACAGAAATATTAGTGTTCACCAACTAGAGTTCCTGCTTCCCAATGTCAAACTGCCCAGGAGGCCAAATCAGTATCACATCAAGTGGCTTATTCAACATAGAAAAGTATATGAATGGGACAGTTTTGAGGAATATTTAACCAAGCAAGTGATTAAGTCTGGTAAGTTATATCTAACCCAGATACCAAGAGACTGAATATTCTTTTCTGGTGGTTAATATAGTGTGAAGTAGTTAAAAGTCTGAATTCTGCTCCCTCATGCAAAAACCTCTCTGAAGTTAACACACCTCATCTATAAAATAAGGATGGTACCAGTGATTTCATAGGGCTGGTGAAAGGATTAGCTAACTCATGTAAAGCATATATCAATATTATTAGTATACTGTCTACAATATAGTAAGCATTTCATAAATAGTAACCATCTTGCTAAATATAAAGGAGAAACAATATCTATTAATATTAAAAGGAATAAATAGGATAAAATATACATGACTAGAAAACTTCTGTTATTAATGTTGCCTTAATATCCCTTCCTTTGGTGACTAATTAACACTTAGGATATGCAGTATTTTGGCTTTCCCTTTCTGGATCACGGACTATGTCTCTATTTGATTAACACATTCATTACTCAAAGAAGGTAAAATAAAATATAATGTTGAGAGCCCTGGTGGGGTAGCTCAGTTGGTCAGAGCATCCCAATACACCAAAGTTGTAGGTTCGATCCCCGATCAGGGCACATACAAAAGTGCATAATAAATGAAACAACAAATTGATGGTTCTCCCTCTGTCTCTCCTCATGCTTCCTTTCTCTTTCTAAATTGTATGAGAGAGAGAAAGAGAAAGGGAGGGGAGGAGAGGAGAAGGGAGGGAAGAGAAGATGGTTACAATAAGAGGAAGTCCTCAACAAAAACAAATATGCTAAGAAGTCATCTAAGACATAAATTGCAAAATACTCACTGGACTTGGCAATATAAAAACTATTCCTGACCTGAGTGGAGTAGTACTTCCCAAAAGCCTGTGTGAAGGGGTTTGAAAAATTAATCAATGAGAGAATTTCTATTTCTGGCATGAGGCAAACTAAAAACAGCCTAAGATCCTTCTTAATTAAAACAACCTAAGAATAAATAACTAAATCCACAGAAAGTAAGGGAAATCCTTAGGTGTCAAAAATGTAGAGGAAACGGCTTTAACAGGTTGTCCTAAAGGAGCCAGCCTGTCAGTAACCTAGCAGCTTTGGCTTTAATGACCACAAAGAAAGAGAGATGAGACCTGGGACCTCAAAAGGATAGGAAGTTGAAACTAATGAGACCCTGTTTATATGCTTTTAGGAGAAAGACAGAAGACCCCTCTCCCCATAAAAAAATCCTCACAAAACCCCAAATCACAGCAGAGGGAGAAAATAAGGATGCTTGTCCAATTTGACCTGAGTTCTAAATGGGTACGAAAAATCTACCTTGAGAATTTATGGCCATACCCTTGTCTTCCAACAGGTTTTGGGCTTGAATTTACACTATGGGCCTGGTCTGGTAAATGCCAAACATAAATTAACATAAGAAGGGGTCAGGTGGTACTGTCACTTGAGTACACAGCAGAAGCAAACACAAAACCTCTCTGAAGGAGTATTTCTCAATCCAGGCTATAAAATGAGCTCACAATACAAAACTAGGAAACATGGAAGGAAACAATCCCCTTGATCACAAGTTAGTGGACAAAAACATTAAGACTGACCATCTTCCAAGAACCTTAAAAAATAGAAACAGCAAATAAAGATTATAAGATATGTATTTTAAATGACTAAGAATCTAAGAGAAGGAATCAAATATATGAGAAAAGAACAACACTCTATACATATAAGAGGAATATGGGTATCCTGCTATGGTAGGCAGAATTCTAAGGATGTCCTCCCAATTTATCCACTTGTCCACTTATTCTATTTTGAATAACTAAAGCCTAGTTATTCAAACACTAATCTAGGTACACCTGTAAAAAGATTTGGCAGGCTGAATGAAGGTGCTGATCAGATGATCCCCTTAAAATGGGTGAAATACCCTGGATTATGAGGTTAGGCCAAGTGTAATTACAAAAGCCCTTAAAAACAGAAGAAGAAGAAAAAGAAGAAGAAGAAGACGAAGAAGAAGGAGAAGGAGAAGGAGAAGGAGAAGGAGAAGGAGAAGGAGAAGAAGGAGAAGAAGGAGAAGAAGGAGAAGAAGGAGAAGAAGGAGAAGAAGGAGAAGGAGAAGGAGAAGGAGAAGGAGAAGAAGGAGAAGAAGGAGAAGAAGGAGAAGAAGGAGAAGAAGGAGAAGAAGGAGACGGAGAAGAAGGAGAAGAAGGAGAAGAAGAAGCAAAAGAAGAAGAGGAAGAAGAGGAGGAAGAGGAAGAAGGACAAAAGAGTGATGGGAGATGTAGCAGAAGAAAAAGCAACAGAAATGTGGCAGAGGAGGAAGCCCTAGAGATTCTAAGTGTGAAAAGTATTCAACTTACCTTCTCTGGTTCTAAAATGTAGGGACACTTGTCTAAGGGCGGGGGGAGAAGCCTCTAGGTGCTTAGGAAGGCCCTCAGCTGACAGCCAGAAAGTGATAACCTCAGTCCTATAACTGCAAGAAATAAACTGCATTCTGACAAAAACCTGAGTAAGTTTGGAAGTGACTATTCCCAGAGTCTCTTCATAATAACAGCCCTGCTGACCATCTTGATTTCAGCTTTCATGGAACTCTGCGCAGAGAAACCAGCTAACCCAGCCTGGACTTCTGACTGTGTGCTAATGAATTTGTATGGTTTTAAAATGCTGGTTTTGTGATCATTTGTTACAGCCATAGAAAACTAATATACTTGCAGTGCTAAAAAGAAAGGAAGCATTCAATGAATAACGAGGGCCTATCTAAAGGGCATGGAGCCAGATTAAAGGGGTTCCCAATGGCTAAATTCAACAATTTAAGCACCACAATAAATGGATTATAACCCATACTTCCCTAAGCCTATAGTGATATAAACTGAAAGTCTGATGAGCAATGGCATACTTATGTAGTCTCACAGTTTATCCCACAAAATACTTACTAATGACTAAGTGGGAAAAGAAAAACTTTTCATTGGAAAAGCCTGATTATGTGCCATCTGATAAGATGCAATGACAGATCACTTCTATGATATCCTGCCTCCCAAACCAACCACCTGAATCTAACAATGAAAAAAAAAAATCCAAAATAACTAGCCTATAATCCTCAAAATCAACATTTTTAACTGTCAGCACTTAAATGGCATCTGAAGACTAGATGGTGGTAATATGACAATGTTAATTTCCTATTCTTGACAGTTGTGGCTTTGCAAAGAATGTCCCTGTTTGTACAAAATATTTAAGAGTTCAGGGCTGGATGGGGTACTACATTTGCAACTTATTCTCAAATTGTTTAGGAAAATAAAGTTCTCTGTACTATACTGCTTTTCTGTAAGTTTGAGACTATTTCAAAATAAACATTTTTTTTATATGTGAAGCTACACAGTCTTAAAACAAGACAAGAAAACAAAACTAGACCAGGTCCATTTTAATTAAAAAGGTTCACAAAGAATTCCTAAAATTGAAAAACATGTTCACTAACATTCTTTACTCAATAGTCAGATAAAACAATAAATTAATAGAGCTAAAGAAATGACAAGTAAACAAATAAGATCAAAACAGATTACCCAGATACAGCACAGAGAGATTAAGAAATAAAAATGATAAAAGAGTGATTACAGAATTCAAACGACAGAATGAAAATCCAAATATGTCTACCAAAGATTTCTGAAGAACAGGAAAAAGCAATGTTTTAAAACATAATGACTATAACTGTGTCTAGAATTAAAGACACAAATTCTCTCAAGAGGAAGCACAAGAAGTTCCAATAATAAAGTCACATAGAGACATACCAATCCAAAACAAAGAGAGGATCTTAAATGAGTGGGTGAGGTAGAACAGTTTGAGTGATAGGTAAACAAATGGGAATATGGGATTTAAAACGTTTAGGCTTTTTGGCCTGGGTTTTTTTTCAAGAGGAGAGACACTAGAGCATGTTTAAATAAAGATAAATGATTGTGAAAAAGAAAATGAGGAAACTAAAACGACAAGGTCTCTGGAGGGCAACTGAAAAGGATGTGATCCAGGGCACAAGGACTACTCTTTGCAAGCAGAACTGGAGAGAAGGAAAGAAGATGGATACAAATCAAGTAGGTTTGCAGAAGTAATAAGAAGATGAAGATTTTTCTGGGAATAAGAGACAAAGATATCTAATACACTGTGGATGGAAAAGGAGGATGAAGAGTTAAAAAAACAAGTTATCATGGTAAAATGTAAAGAGAGTTTGCTAGAGATGTGTATTAATATTGTCAAGCAATTTAAATGTCAGACAAGGCTAGCGCCATGAATCGATAATTATATGAATTTGTACATGGTGTTATTTTGTAGCTCTAGAAATACTTAGCTCACATGAAGTATAAAATATGCATATAAGTGGTCAGGTTAATGAGGGTACTTCAACCAAGAAGAGATGAGACACACCTAAATTAATACCAATCATAAGCCTAGATGAGAAACATCATGCACTGCACTTACAGGTGATTTATTTGTTTCCTTAGCTTAAGGAAACTGAAAGAAAGATTTAGTAAGTAAAAAGTTTCCAATTAATATGAAGAACACAATCTTATTAGATGTGACAGCTATTAAAACAATTTGCCATTCTGCATTAAAGGTTTTCTATAATTTAATAAAAACATATAAGTAATGACCACATTAAATTTTAGAAAATGAAAGCAAGAAAAAAACTATTCTGAAACCTATAATTTTTACATAACCACTATGATAATTTTATCTAACATTTTATTCTATAACTATTCATTTATATTTTTGAGTCTTCCAACTGTAGTATGAGTCCTATGAAAACAAGAATTATACACTAAGAAATTGACAGTTCTTTGTCATGTATATATTATTATTTTATGCATAATACATATACAATTGGTTGTTCTAGGTTTGGTGTCTGAGAAAATATGTCATGGAGCCCTGGCTAGTGCAGCTCAGCGGACTGAGTGGTAGCCTGAGAACCGAAGGGTCACCACTTCAATTCCCGGTCAGGGCACATGCCTGGGTTGCGGGCCAGGTCCCCAGTTAGGTAGGGGGGACGAGAGAGGCAACCACACATTTCTCTCCTTCTATTTCTCCCTCCATTGCCCTCTCTGAAAATAAATAAATATATTTTTTAAACCAATTAAAAAAAAAGAAAATATGTCATGGGTATATTTCAAAGTTGCTAGATAAGCTTCCTAAATATCACTTGATAATCAAATCCAGGAGCTGTTATAAGAAATATGAGTGTAATTTTCACATTTCCAGTATTTCCAATTTTTTTGCTATGATAAACACATCTACAAGTGTAGCCTTTTCATATGTTCCTTAGGACAGAAGTCACTTCTATTTAGTCCTTTTAGGTCACTTCCCATGAAGCACTTCATTTTAATAGTCCATGCTTTAGAATTTTTTCCTTGTGTTGGGTATTTAAAAACTTCCCTATAACAGACCAGAAGAGGATTTTTCCTTCCCTCTCTTTCATTTGGCACTCTAAGGGTTGCTTCAATCTAAGATCTCTCAGCTTTTTAAAGGTAGTTTATATCCATTATTTCTTCAGATTATTTCCTCCTCTCCATTTCTCTCTCCCCTTTTGGGGATTCCTGTTATCTGGGTTCCACTTCTATCTTCCATAATATATAGCTTTTATTTTGTATGCATGTATGTATGTATGTATATATGTTTGTATGTTTGTATGCATGTAGTCTTGGTCATCTCCTCCTTTCTAGAGATTTCCTTAATCTGACCTACCCTTTAAATTACTTTGTTCCTCAGCTATATAACTTATGCTATTCATCCCATTTGTTGTGTTCTTTACTTCAAATACTATAGATTTCCATACCTAAAATTTCTAGTTGTTACTTTTTAATATTTTGTTTCAAATTATTATCTTCCCTCATGTCTTTTATATGTTTACCACACTAATCTGTTTTCTCTGTACAGTTCCATGAAGACTGATCTGGATAGAAAATCAGACTTCATATTACTAGCCAAGATAATTTAAGATTTTTGGTTTCCTAAATGTTGACATACCCAAAGACAACCTTTCAATACAACCTTCCTAACACACCTTTTGAATGGAAATATTACTTGCTCGTTATATTACAAGTATGATGGAGGAAAGTCTGAGAACCATAATTCCAAATACATATCTGTCATATAAATATACTATTCTATCCAGAGATCCGGAAATAAAATGACCCTCTGAATATGAAACTAACATTAGACATCTATAGAAATAGCTCACCATAATAGATGGTCTGTATCGCCATTAAACAAGGTGATTAGAACATAATTTCTATAAACAACTACAAATTAATGTGAAAGGAAGCTGCAAAACAGTCAACTGCATTATAAAGAGGGAAAAGAATCTTATCAAGAAGGTGATCAATAATCTTTAAACATAATTTAACTAACTGTCCCTACTCTGATATCAGATTCACTCTGCCAGCATCTTCCCAATCATAATTCATTTTCCCAAGATTACTTTAAGGAATAATAAAGCAAGCAACATTTGTTATTCTAGACAGTCACATTTGTTTGCTTTTTCATAAATGACTACATGACATACTTCCCTATCATCATTACTGAGATACTGCCTTGAGTAAGCCCAACTGATGAACTCTAGGTATACTGGACAAAACCAAAAGAAGGCTATTATACCGTAATCTCCTGTGAAAGAGATAATAAGGATCTGAACTAACCCATAGCCATGAAAAAGAAAAATGGATTTTGAAAATAATGAAGAAATTAGATATACAATCATGTTAGGAAACTTCAAATTATTATTTAGAGAAAAAGATATAGAAGGTACCACTTGTTGGCAGAGAACAGGATGAGAAACAAACACACTCTTACCAAAGAATACGAGAGGAGAGTAAATTGCTTTCCAGCATTACAAAGCAAAATAACTAGAACTCAGAAGCACAATCTTTACAGATATAGGTACCATTTTTCATTATTCCATGTAATCACTGAAACACTACTTTGAAGTAAGTAAAAGGAAAATACTTTTTTGTAAACACATACATTACTACACATATTAAAAGCAATAATCATCTCTTTTGTGAGAAAACTTACTTTTAAAATTCCTAGTAATTTAAACATTCATTAATCAAATATTATGAAGATTTTTTAATATTAAGGTTTTGATTTGTTTTACACTGAGTATTTTCACAGCTATTCTATCCTTCCTTCAAGTTGACTTTTTCTACTTGTTCACTTGATTGCTTCCCATCTATTCAGATTTTTGGTTCATCAAATAGTCTCCTCTCGCATCTTAATCTATTATCTTTCTAGAGTCTTCCTTTCCTCCCATTAAGACTTTTCTATCTTAAAATAACCCTGATCCAAACTCTTTATTTTCTCTACCAACATTTCTCACCCATGACCAATCTTAAGAGTTTCAGTGATTTACCCCTATATGGATGGACTACTTTCAATTTTCCTTCACATCCAAACTCTAATTTCATCTATTCCTTTGCATGCTAAACATCTATACTTAAATATCTTGTTGGTATATTAATATCCAAATTCTCTCAGCTACTGACATTCAATTCACTGACAATTACTACCACTTCTTCCATTATCTGACTTCCATTATCTTTACTTGGGCCCTTGATATATTTGGCTAGATCTGTGATTTTCAACTGGCATGCCACAAGAGGCACACCAGTATGCTGCAAGAATATTAGACTTCCAGCCAAGATGGAGATGTAGGTAGATACACTTTGTCTCCTTGCAGAACCAAAAGAAGGATAAATTTAAAAACAAAAAATAACCAGAACTGCCAGAAAATCTAACAGTATGGTAGTCCAACAATCGAGGAGTTAAAGATAAACATTCATTCAGACTGGTAGGACAGACAGAGATGGGCAGCCAGGATGGACTGGATGTGGGGCAAAGTGGTGGCTGGCACACCAGGTAGTCCCACATTCACGTGCGGATAAACTGACAGGAACAACTGGGAGATGGGACAGCACAACCCAGGGTTCCAGCAAGGGGGAAATAAAGCCTCAAAACCTCTGGCTGTAAAAATCTGTGGAGGCTGCGGTGGTGGGAGAAACCCCCAGCCTCACAGGAGAGTTCACTGGAGAAACCCACAGGGTCTTAGAATGTGCACAAACCCACCCACCTGAGAATCAGCACCAGAAGGGCCAAATTTGCTTGTGGTAGTCGAGGAAGTGACTGAAAGACACCCACAGCTGTGCAAGTGGCACTGTTCTCTCCTGGACCCCTCCCCAACATACAGTACCACAATGCAGCAAAGTGGATTGCTCTGCCCTGGTGAATATTGAAGGCTTCCAACGTGACAACGTAATAGGTGCACCAACACAAAGAAATATGGCACAGGTGAAAGAACAGATCAAACTCCAAATATAGAACTAAGCACTGAAGAGATAGCCAACCTATCAGATGCAGAGCTCAAAACAATGGTAATCAGGAATGGTTACCTGAAATGGTTTACCACAGAAATGGTTTGGTATGGTTGCAAAATACAGGAAGAAGTTAAGGCTATTCATAAAGAAAAATATATAGGGAACCAACAGTGAAGGGAAGGGAGTCAGAACTTAAATCAATGCTTTGGACCTGAAGGAAGAAATAAACATTCAACCAGAACAGAATGAGGAAACAATTCAAAAAAAATGAAGACAGGTTTAGGAACCTCCAGGACAACTTTAAATGTTCCAACATCTGAATCATAGAGGTGCCAGAAGAGTAATAGCAAGAAATTTAAAACTTATCTGAAAACATAATGAAGGAGAACTTCCCCAACCTGGCAAGGGAAATAGACTTGCAGGAAGTCCAGGAAGCTCAGAGAGTCCCAAAGAAATTGGACCCAAGGAGGAACACACCAAGGCACATCATAATGACATTAGCCAAGGTAAAAATGAAGGAGAGAATCTTCAAAGCAGCAATAGAAAAGGAGACAGTTACCTACAAAGGAGTTTCCATAAGACTATCAGCTGATTTCTTTTTTTTTTTTTTAAAGATTTTATTTATTTATCTTTAGAGGGAAAGGGAAGGAGAGAGGGAGAGAAATATCAATGTATGGTTGCTTCCTGTGCATTCCCTACTGGGAACTGGCCTGCAACCCAGGCATGTGCCCTGACTGGGAATCAAACCGTGATCTCTTGGTTCACAGGCCTGCGCTTAATCCACTAAGCTACACCAGCCAGGGCTCAGCTGATTTCTTAAAAGAAACCTTGCAGGCAAGAAGGGGCTAGAAAGAAGTATTTGAAGTCATGAAAGGCAAGGACCTACATCCAAGGCTACTCTATTCAGGAAAGCTATCATTTAGAATGGAAGGGCAGAGAAAGTGCTTCTCAGATAAGGTCAAGTTAAAGGAGTTCATCATTATCAAGCTCTTATTATATGAAATGTTAAAGAGACTTACATAAGAAAAAGAAGATGGTCAAAACTATGAACAGTAAAATGACAACAAACTCACAACTATCAACAACTGGACCTAAAGAACAAAACAAAAAACAAAAAAAACTAAGCAAACAACTAGAACAGGAAAAGAATCACAGAAATGGAGGGTTATCAGCAGGTAGGGGGAAGGGGGAGAATGAGGTAAAAGGTACAGCGATTAAGAAGCATAAATGGTAGGTACAAAATAGACAGGAGGAGGTTTAGAATAGTATAGGAAATGGAGAAACTAAAGAACTTATATGTACAACTCATGGACATGAACTAAGGTAGGGGGAAGAATCCTGGTAGAAGGCGTGGTACAGGGCGGAGAATAAAGGGGAGGGAAAAAATGGGACAACTGTAATAGCATAATCAATAAAATACACTTTTAAAAAAAGAATTTTAAAAACATGCAATACGTGACTAATAAGTCAGTGGCACTGACGTCTTTTCCCTTAGATTGTCAAATTAAAAAATGACAACAGCAAACACAACCATAGCTGTCCAGTATGAATCAATTAAAATTATACCTATTTTTTGTCATTATCAGCAAAAAATATACGTTTTGGTGTGCTGTAGAATTTTAATAATTAGTTTATGTGTGCCATGAGATAAAAAAGGTTGAAAATTGCTGAGTTAGATTGTACAGAAATCTAATTATTTTCTCTGATCAAACATTAGCTCCTTTCAAGCTTATATGCTGCAGCCAGATGAACCTGGGTTTTATCTTTTTTCCCACCAACCACCAACAACTTTCAACTAATCTAATTAGATTAATATTTTAATCTAATATCTGAGGCTGCTATTTCACATATATTTCATATTAAATATCAGTATCACCATAACTTTACACAGCCTGTGTATTCTCATACTGTGCCACTGCTGGTGCTATTTGTTTTCCTAGGACTGGGCATCTAGCCCTGTTCCCTATCTACAAATAGCTCAATTCTACATGTTCTCTATGCATCAGGTAAAATATTACATTTCCTGGACATCTCATTCCCTTAGTTGAAAGTAATTTTCCCCAACCTTAAACTCTTACTGTATTACAGATCATTAGAGAAGCTCTATCTTGAAATTTTTATTTATTGATATATACACACTGCTCTTCCTTTTAGCTTTTATGATCCCCAAAGACAGGATTCATGTGCAGTACAGTATATTTATTTCCCCAAAGCAACTAACCAGAATGTCAGATACAGAAAGAATTTAATATATACTTGTCAATGAAAAAAAAAAAACCTGAGACACTCTTGAGACATTTCATACAGCAGATACTTACATGCCACAAGATCAGTCTTATTAATATGTGATACTGAGATTTTTAGAGGAGGGGTATGGGTAGATGAATACATTAATTGGTTAAGACTAGTAGATTCAAAATACACATGCTCACTCTTAACTGATCTAGAAGTACGTGAGAGATACATTCAGAATTACAGAATTATTATAAATCATGGGATATCTCAGCTTCTTCTTTCCATTAGTAAGAACAAATGGTCACAGATTTAGAAAGTGGTATTAAAAATCAAAACTTAGGCATCTAGACTCTGACAGGTAAGTAGTTTTAGGAATCCTAAATCCCACCCTACCATGTCTTAGCAATATAGCAGACAATTCCAAACAAGTATAACAGGTAAGAACACAGTAACATACTTCATTCCACCAACCATTCAAGATTATGGAGAATTCCTTCCAATCATAATTTTTGTGACTACAGAGCTCTAATACTGTTTTATATGGGAAGGTTTCCAAACTACTACAAACTACTGTAGTTTCCAAGCTACATTAATTTAACGCTATTACCTTTAGAATCAAGTTTAAGTTTGGTACATACCTATGAATTTAAGTTCCTGCTTTGTTAGTGTAGAATTATCATCTTTGTCTAAAGAAAAGACATATTTTAATTTTGAATTTTTAATAACTAGTCCCTAAAAACTATTATGTTAGACAAGTTGAGGAATTTAAGTCATATGGGAAGAAAAAATCAGTAGAGTTAAAAGTCCTAAAAAAAATCTATGGAAATTTTAAGTCACTATAAATTTGTTTTCACTAAAATAAAAAAGACAGATTATTAATGGCATTACCACTCAATTACCTTAAAATTAATTCTTATAAATTAATTTTCATTCATACTAATTCCGTCATTCAATAGGAACATTTCAGGTTCTGTCTCTCTTGCAGTTTCAATGAGAAGCTTATAAATTCATTTTGCTTTGCAGTGGAGTTAACATGCATACCGAAAATTACTTTTTCTCTCCAGTGGCTGACTCACCATCCATATGTCAATATCCTTTGTGTTTACTACTTAAAAGTCTTTGAAGTCTATGCCCAGAAACATATAGTGATTCAAGAGACAAAGTAGCTTAGATGCTTTGAAATGGAAAAGGTCTTTGAAATGGAAAAGGTCTTATCTATAGTATATGTCTTACACTACTTAGCTGGGTTGTACAGTATTAGTCATTCCTTTGTACACAGGAACGAAACACTGGAATGGAACAGTAGTGTTTGGTGTATCCTGGAATGTAACAGTTTATTGTACAGAAATAAAGAACACACCAACTAATTAGGTAAGAAGAAAAAACAAGTATATTGTGATTTAAATGAAATTACAACTAATCTCCACACTATACAGAGCAACAACTCCTCCCCATCAATAATATCTCATTATACATAGTGAATCTCAGATGATTAACAGACTAGGAAACTGTTATGCCTGAGAATTCCTCATCTCTCTTCTTAAGATCCCTACCTCCTTAATGCTTCCCTGAAATAAAAAGGGGGCATATGAATAACAAAGACGTAGCTTCCTACAAACTAATCTGACAAACCTGAGTAGGATACCATTCATGAGGGAGAATGTTCATTCTAAAATCAATTAGCATTCATACTTATTCTCAATCCTATAGCAGATATCTATGAATAATGTCTTGGCATTACTTTCCTCTTCCATCAAGTGAGATTTGTTTAATGAGTATGGTCATGACAAGCTATACGCACCATAATTAAAGAGTAGTTAAAAGAATAGTAATGGGGCACAAAAGTCAATTAGCAATATACTGCTGTGAAAATAGATCTAGTTTCTTTAACCACTTTAACCTACTATTGTAAAATATGTTAAAAGTGATAGCTGCCAAGACAAATAAATGAAGCAACGCCATTACTGTAGCAAAGAACCAAGTTACTCCTATGACACCAACAAGACTGCCTAATGAAAATTTAATTCCCAAAGAAAATGAACATATTACTAAGAATATATGAAACTCATTAGCGGACTGTGTAGCAACCGACAATTTATTCACTCAACATTATGGAGAGTCTATTTGATGATAAGCTAAATACTGATGAAATAAAGACAAATAAAACCCAACCCCTACCCTAAAGGAGTTTATAGTTTAGTGAAGAAGAAAAACTTATAAACAGATAAAAACACTTAGAAAGCACCAGAGTAAAATCATACCTGAAATATTATGATGAAAACCAAGCTGATGATATGTTTCAACTGGACTATGAAACTAAACTATAATCCCTCTATGTATATATGTGTGTGTGTGTATATAAATATATATTACTTGTCTCATTATTATTAAGCATTTAAAAACATACCTACTAAATGAAACAGAAAAGCTACACATACAATTTAATAATATGAAATCTATGTAGTCAAGGTGGCTAGTTCCAAGGTACCACTATAAAACCAAATATTATGAAATGCAAGGCATTTTCACTTCACAGACATCTATTTAAAGTTTATCCTCCATATATTGTTCTTTGCCTATCCAAATTGCCTTGTAATATTGATCAAAAGATTTCTAAACATCTTTCTCCTACCTGTTCTGTTTTTTTTCCACTGTTGTGACAATAATTTTATTATTATTTCTTTAACTCTTAAATTCCCAAAATTTCTCTGGTCACATAAAATTCATACTACTGGGCCTAATTTGTTGTTGTCGCTCTTGTTTTTAGATTGGTGAGGTGTTATCCTAAAAGTATTTTTCTTTGTATTGATGATATTCTTATTTCATTATCAGAAAACACCAATTTCAAAAGTTTATGGTATATTTTACATACACCCAAAAGTCCCAAGATCTTTCTGAAAAACACCCAATAAAGATGTATGCTTAAAACTCAACATTTATGACTACAAATATACACTACTTCCTTAGTCCTTACAAGTATTTCAAAACATCTCAGTGAACTAATAAATTTTAATTTCATAAAGTTCTGTATAATAAAATATTTTGAGATGCATTAGATGCTACAGAGTAAATAATAAAGATAATCCAGGCTTCAATGCTTCAAAATATCAACTGTTTAATGAAATAAAATGTTTCAAAGTTTCACCAATGTGAGACAGGTATGACTAAGATATGGATCACAGAAACAAAACAATTGTCTGGAAAAGCAACAGAGATAGACTGAAGAAGAAAAATGAACATACATGAACACAGAAGTATTTTTTAAGTAATAATTCTATAAAAGGTGTCAGAAAAAAATTGGCAGGAAATAAAAATTATATTAGTTTTACTTTTTAAAATTTTGTTATTTTGCTTTTTCTATTTTTCAATTAGTTTACATTCAATATTATTTTGAACTAGTTTCAGGTGTATAGCATAGTGGCCATAAAATCATATAGTTCACAAAGTGTTCTCCACCCCATACATTTATTTCTCTTAGCAATATTTTTCCTGATACATCTTCTAGGGCAAGTGAAAAAAAAGAAAAAATAAACAAATGGAACTGTATCAAACTAAAAAGTCTTTGCATGGTAAAAGAAACTATCGAAAAAAACGAAAGACAACCTACTAAATGGGAGAAGATACAATACTTGCCAATGATACATAAAGAAAGGGTTAATAGCTAACATTTATAAAGAACTCATACACCAAAAGAACAATCCAACTAAAAAAAAATGGCAAAGGACCTGAATAAACACTTCTCCAAAGAGGACATAAAGATGGCCAACAGATGTATGAAAAGATGCTCAATGTCACTGTCAGAGAGATGCAAATTAAAGCCACAATGCGATATCATGTCATACCTGTCAGAATGGCTATCATCAATAAATCCACAAACAAGTGTTGGCAAAAATGTGGAGGAAAGGGAACCTTTGTGCACTCTTGGTGGAAATGCAAACTGGTACAGCCACTGTGGAAAACAATATGGAGTTTCCTCAAAAAATTAAAAATGCAACTGCCTTATGACCCAGAATTCCACTTTTGGGAACAGATCCCAAGAAACTCAAAACACTAATTTGAAGGAATATATGCAACCCTAATTCATTGCAATGTTATTTACAATAGTCAAGGTATGGAAGCAACCTATCAATAGATATGGATTAAAAAGCTATGGTAATATATATAATGAAATAAACCATGTTTAGTTTTAAATTCTACTTTCAGTAGATAAAGAAAGGAGGAAGGCCATACCAACTGACAAAACCAAAATTTAAATTATAGATTTAGCAGAAAAGAGGGTAACAGGAACTGCAAGTACATTATACTGATGCAGCATACAGTTGGAGAGAAGCAGTAATGAGGCTGGACAGTTAGTTAAGTGCCAAATTATTACCAACAACAACAAAACCCTCCATATGCTAAGGAAGATGAATTTTATCCCCTTAATTCCATAAAATTCTTAAAGGATTTAAGTAAGACAGTAACATGGTCTGACTTGCAATTTTCAATTAACTACTGACTCTAGTAGCACCTAGAGAATGAACTGGGTAATGGAATGAAGGTTAGGGGGTCACTGAAAGAGTTCACATGACAAATTATGTAGGATTACCCAAGCAGAAGCAATGGAAACAAAGAAAAGACAAATTAAATTAAAAAATAAAACAGGAAAAAATCTTTAAAAAACAAATGATGACAAAGAAAATGAGAGGGGAAAGTTTAATTTAACTCCCTAGTGTAACTCTAGTAAGGTGAAGTACCATAAGGCAATAAAGAACACAAGAAAAGCAGGCTTAGAGTGGAAATAGAGAGGTTTATTAGGTTTTTGGAAATAACTCTAAAGCTGAAGAGAAAATTCTACATTAGAGACACAGATTTGGAAATCTAATGAGTATGAACAATAGCTGAATCTGTAGGCATAGTTAAAATACTTTCTGAGGGAATATGCATATGACAATAAGTTAAAAAGTAGAGAAGATACTTGGAATAAAACAGTTAAGGAGTAGTGAAAGGAATCATAAAAAATACTGATATACTTAACAGAAAGGCCTACTTTCAAACAAAAAAAATCTAACTTTCCACCTTAAGAAATAAGAAAAAAAGAATAAACTAAACCCAAAACAAGTAGAAGAATGGAAATAGTAAACAGCAGAAATGCAATAAGGAACAGAAAACTACCTACAGAGAAAATGAATATAACCAAAAGTTGATTTAAAAGATGAACAAAATTTATCAATTTTCATCTAAACCGATGAGAAGAGGCTCAAATTACTAAAATCAGGAATGAAAGAGGATCTTACTACCCCACCTAAACAAAAGGGATTATAAAAAGAATACTATGAATAATTATATGCCAAGAAATTTTAAAAAGCAGATGAAATAGTCAAATTCTTAGAAACATACAAACTATAAAAATTGACATAAGAAGATAATGTTTCTCCCATGAACATATATAAATGGCCAATAAAACATGAAAAGATGCTAATGTAATTAATCACTAGGGAAATACAAATCAAAACCACAATAAGATACCTCCTCACACCTACCTGAATAGGTGTGATTTTCAAAAAGAGAAAATAAGTCTTGGTGAGGAAGTAGAGAAATTAGAACCCTTATACTGTCAATATACTACTAATGGCAACATAAAAAATAGTGCAGCCTCTGTGGAAAACAGTTGGCTGTTCCTCAAAAAGTTAAACATACAGTTATCATATGACCCAGCAATTCTACTCCTAATTATACACCCAAAACAAAAACATATGTTCACACAAAACTTGTACATGAATGTTCACATTATCATTCATACTGGCCAAGAAGTGAAAACAACCCAAATGTCCATCAACTAATGAGTGGAAAACCAAAATGTGGTATATCCATAAAATGTATATTAATTACTCAGTCATTAAAAAAAGAAAGAACTGATACATGCTATAACATGCATGCATAAAGCTTATGTTTGAACATGGAAAACATTATGCTAAGAAAAGGAAACCAAACACAAAAGGCCAAATACTGTATGATTCCCTGTATGTCTAAAATCCACAAGGACAGAACATAGGTTAGTGCAGCAATCTGCAACCACTGTGCTGCAAGAATTTTTAAAATACGCAATACCTAACTATTTAGTCAGGGACAATGACCTCTTTTCCCCTAGACCGTCAAATAAACAAATGACAACAACCAACACAACAGTAACCATGTGGTGTGAATGAGTCAAAATTATACCATTTTTTTTTGGCCAGACTGGCAAAAAATGTACTTTTTTGCTGTGCTACAAAATTTTAGAAATTAGTTTATGTGTGCCATGAGATGAAAAAGGTTGAAAATTGCTGGATTAGTGGTTGCCAAGGGATTGTGGGGGATGAGGAGGAGGGATTTGGGATTATGTGATTTCTTTTGGGTTGATGAAAATGTTCTGGAATTTGACAACATTGGAAGATGCACAACATTGTGAATATACTACTTAAAAAACCTACAAATCATACTATTTTAAAGGGTTAAAATGGTAATTTTTGTTATATGAATTTTACCTGATTAAAAAATTGGATTTGATAAGAGATAATGAGATACTGAAGTAGTAGAGACAGAACCATTTATTTGAGAAGAGAGAAATATAAAAATGGGATAAGGGGAGGTGTAATTTTCTACATACATACATACATGCATGCATACAAAATAACTAATTAAAGCAAAGTAATGATAAACATAACATCCAGGATGTTCCTCTGGGAACTGTAGTGGTGAAAAGCATGTGCTAGATTCAACAGTGTCGGTAATATTCTATTTCTTAAATTGGTGGCAGGTTCCTGAGTGTTTGTTTTATTAGTGTATGCTATGTAACTTCTACACATTGCCACCAATGTATCAAATATTTCATATAAAAGTCAGGAAAGGATATATAAAAATATGGCAAAATATTAGCAGGTATTACATCTGTAATGAATTCATGATGTCTGGATTACTCTCTGTATTTTGAAACATTTTATAATTTAAAAAAAGAAAGGAAAATGTTGTAGTGGAATACAGAGCTTCAAAACAGAGTGGTCAACACTCTCATTGCAACAAAATAAAGTAAAAAACAAACAAAACAAAATAAACCCTGACTATCTCCTAGAATTGGTAATAGGAACTCGTCACTAGTAATTCAAGGGGGAAAAGTTAATTGAATAGATGCTAAAGCCAATATTCCTTAGATATGTTTGTTTTTAACAAAACCTAACCCTGATTTAAGTAATACCTTCTTAAGTAAAGCAGTCAGAATAATGGTGAGCAAATATGGTATTCATAATAATGCCTCCCCATTCTCCCACCCCCATCAAACACATCCATGCCTTAATGCCCAGAACCTATGAGTGTTAACCTTAAATGGCAAAAGCAACTACACAAATGTGTTTTTTTTAAAGATTTTATTTATTTATTTTTAGAAAGGGGAAGGGAGGGAGAAGGAGAGAGAGAGAAACATCAATGTGTGGTTGCCTCTCATGTGGTCCCCACTGAGGACCTGGCCCGCAACCCAGGCATGTGCCCTGACTGGGAATCGAACCTGCAATGCTTTGGTTCGCAGCCCGTGCTCAATCCATTGAGCTACGACAGCCAGGGCCACAAATGTGTTTTAATTAAGAACCTTGACATGTAAATATTAATGGTTATCCTGGGTGGGCCCAATTTAATCATCAGAGATCTCATCAACTTTGAATCTGAGAACGAGACAGACAGAAGCATGAGAGACACTTCACCTAACATTGCTGGCTTTGAAGACACAGGATAGGGTTACAAGGCAAGAAAAGCCAGCAGCCCTAGAAATAGGAAATAATAAGGAAACAGACTCACAACATTACAAAAGAAAAAAATGTCTAGAAACTCTGGTTTTAACCCAATGAAATCCATCTCAGATTTCTAACCTATAAAACTGTAAGACAATAAATTTGCACTGTTTTAAGTTTGTGATAATTTGTCACAGCAACCATACAAAACACATAAAGGAAAATAAGATGACATACAAATTCTCCTTTTCCCTTTCTCCCTCAGTGACAAGTCTCAAGCTTTCTATTAAATGATGCCCAAAGTAATGGCAAAAAAATTTTTAAAGCTAGCAATTGATACCTCACACTCATTAAACTGATTACTATAAAAATATAGTGAGTGTCGGGAAGGATGTGGAAAAATTGGAAGCCTTGTGCACTGCTGATGGGAATGTAAAATTGGGCAGCCACTACGGCAAACTGTATGGTACTTTCTCAAAAATTAAAAATAGAATTACAAAAAAAACCCCCAGAACTACCATATGACCCACCAATTATACTTCTGGGTAAAATGGAGATTCCAACAGACATCTGTACATCCACATTTAAAGCAGCTTATTCGTAATAGACAAAAGGTGGGAGCAACTCAAGTATTCCTCAAAATGTAAACAAAATGATGACATATCCACACAATGAAATATTATTCACCCATAAAAAGGAAGGTAATTCTGACATATGCTATAATGTACGTAAACCTTGAGGGCATTACGCAAAGTAAAGTAAAGCAGTCAGTCACAAAAAGGCAAATACTGTGTGATTCTACTCACATGAGGTATCTAGATGTCAAAGTCATTTAAACACAAAGTAGAATGGTAGTTGCCAGAGGCTAGGAGAAGATGAAGCAGGGAGATGAAGTGGGGTTGTTTAATGAATTTCAGTTTTATAAAATGAAAAAGTTGTGAAGGCTGGTTATACAAAAATGTAAATACATTTAATACTACCAAGCCGTACACTCAAAAATAATTAAGCCTAAGCCAGGTGGTTAAGTTGGTTAGAGTGTCATCCTGATACATCAAGGTTGTGTGTTTGATTCTACGCCCATCAGCACAATTACAAGAACCAACTAATGAATGTATAAATAACTAGAACAACAAATTGATGCTTCTCTCGCTAAAATCAATAAATATTTATAAAAAACAGTTAAAATGATAAATGTATGCATTTTCCTATAATCTTTTTAA
This sequence comes from Trachops cirrhosus, assembly GCA_028533065.1. Classification (NCBI taxonomy): domain Eukaryota; kingdom Metazoa; phylum Chordata; class Mammalia; order Chiroptera; family Phyllostomidae; genus Trachops; species Trachops cirrhosus. Next base: position 54,385,765 of record CM052538.1, read on the forward strand.
AAAGCTAACATCTGGGGAAAAAAAGAGAGAAAACACAAACACATGGACTTTTCCAAGTAAATTAAGCAACTCTCCTTTCAATCATCCATAGGCTAAATATCACTTCACAGGATGACAATCTAACACTTGTCTTTGCAATTAAAAACGTAAGTCCAGAACAATTAAAAGAAAAAGAAATAAAAGAAGTAAATGTATCTCTGTTTATAGATGACATGATCTTAGAAGACCCTAAATACTTCACCAGAAGACTATTAGAACTAATACATAAATTCAATAAAGTTGCAGGATACAAATCAATATACAAAAATCTGTGTTTCTACACACTAATAATGAATTATTAGAATGAAAAATTAAGAAAACAATCCCATTTACAACATGTCAAAAATAACAAAATGCCTAGAAATCAATCTAACCAAAGAAGTGGAAGTTCTTTACACTGAAAACTATTATATATTAATGGAAGAAATCCAAAGAGACACAAATGCGAAGACAGTCCATGCTCGTGGGTTGAAAAAAATTAGTATTATTGGAATGTCCATACTACCCCAAACAACTTACAGAGTCAATGCAATCCCCATCAATATTGCAAAGGCATTTTTTTCACAGCAATAGAACAAACAATTCTAAAGTTTGTATGGAACCACAAAAGATCTCAAATGGCCGAAGCAATCTTGAGAAAAAAAGAACATAGTAGAGGCATCACAGTCACTATTCTCAAACTGTATTATGTAACTATAGTCATCAAAACAGTATAATACTGGCATAAAAACAGACACATAGATCAGTAGAAAAGAACAGAGAGCCCAGAAATTAACCCATACATATATGGTCAATTTTACAACAAGGAAGCCAAAAATATATACAATGTGGAAAGAACAGTCTCTTCAATAAATGGTACTAGGAAAACTGGACAGCCACATGTAATGAATGAAACTTGACCATTATCTTACACAATGCCCCAAAATAAACTAAAAATGGATTAATGACTTGAATGTAAAACCTGAAACCATGAAACTGTTGGAAGGAAACACACACAATAAACTCCTTGACATTGGTCATACACTAAAAGCAAAAATAAACAACTGGGACTATATCAAGCTAAAAAGATTCTGCACAAAGGAAACCATCAAAATGAAAAGGCAACATACTGAATGGAAGAAAATGATTGTAAATTATATATATAATAACAATAAGGGGTTAATATCCAAAATATATAAAGAACAAAAACCAAAATCAAAACATCCAATTAAAAAAATGGGAGGATGTGAACAGACATTTTCCAAAGAAGACATTCAGATGGCCAAAAAGTATATGAAAAGATGCTTGACATTACTAATCATCAGGAAAATAAATATTAATCAAAATCACAGTAAGATAATCATCCTATGTATATTAGATTGACTGTTAGGAAAAAGAGGAAAAAAAAGAGAATGTGGAGAAAGGGAACCCTTGTGCAGTGTTGGTGGAAATGTAAACTGGTACAATCACTAGGGAAATCAGTTTGGAGGTTCCTCAAAATACTGAGATAGAAATACCATATGATCTAGCAATTGCACTTCTGGATGTTTTTCCAAAAACAACAAAAACGTTAATTGTAAAAGATACAGTTGACAGACCCTCCACATCCATGAGTTCCACACCTGCAGATTCAACCAACTACAGATTAAAAATATTGGGGTGAAAATGTTATGTTCCTTCTAAACACATATGAACTTTTTTCTTATCATTATTCTCTAAACAATACAACTATTTGCACATCATTTGCATTGTATTAGGTATTATAAGTAATCCAGAGATTATTTAATGTGTATGAGAGGATGTCTGTTGGTTACATACAAATACTTTGCCCATTTTATATAAGGCACTTGAACATCCACAGAGTTGGGTGTCCGGGGTGGGGGGTGGGGATGTCCTGGAACCAGTTCCCTGCGGATACTGAGGAATGACTCTATATTCACCTCCATGTTCATTGCAGCATTATTACAATAGTGAAGACATGAAAACAACCTAAATATCCATTGATGGATAAATGGATAAAGGAAATATACACGCACTGAAATATTATTATTCAGCCATAAAAAAAGAACTAAATCTTGCCATTCATGACAACATGGATGAACCTCGAGAGTTTAATGATAAGTCAGAAAGAAAAAAAAATACTGTATGCTCTCACTTATATGTGGAATCTTAAAAAAAATGAACTCATAGAATAGACAACAGATTTGTGGTTGCCTTGTGGAGAGTGGGGGAAGGGCAAAATTGGTAAAGGGAGTCAAAAGGTACAAACTTACAGTTGTAAAATAAATAAGAAATATAAGTCCATTACTAACTTCATTTTTCTATACTGTGACTAAGACTACTAGAGAGTTCTCTCAAACAATCTTGTAAAACCAAAAATTTTAGAGAAAACCTGTGTTCATTTTATTTATCCTATGCCATTAACTTCATTCATCCATATAGAGAAACATGACAAGTGTACCATTAAATTAATATATCCCAGTACTTTTTCAGTTAATAAAGGCAAAAGATTAATGTGGCAGTTCATTTACAATTACTCCCCAAGTATACTCTTTTTAAACTTCCAGCATGCCTCCAAATCTAATATTCCAAAATTAAAGAGGAAGTCTAAATTTCCCTATGTAAACTGGAAAAAAAAGTTAAACCTCTTTATTTTTTTATATTTCCCTACCAAAGACTGGGTGTCATGTTTAATTTATTCTCAAGAATGCTTCCAATCCCTTTTCCTTTAAAAAATCTCAAATTCAAAAGTTCCTTTTTATCTAAAGTATTCATTACCTAAGGCTCTGCAGTCCCAGTTACACAGGGAAATAAGAGTTATAATAAATTCATGCATTAATAAAATGATCACTTATAAAATCACGTTCCAACTATCTCCACCTTCAAATCAACATGAGTATCTATGCTTGCTCACCATGCCATTATTCTGTTACTGACAGTAGATTTGTAAGCACCTGGCATATAATGCAAACTTGACTGCAAATTAAACTGTATTAGCAAAATATACAAGACTTCATAAAGTTAATAAAGAAAACCTGGTCCCAAATTAGACATAATTTAAAAGGCTATCTTCTTTTTTATTCTTTATGTGGAATATAGGGATAAATTATAAAACTTATCTATACATTAATGTAAAATCCTAAAAATAAAATTCTCACTCCAAGTTGTGGAAGAAGCAGTAAATTCCTGATGCAGGTACCAATTACTAACTGTAGTGGCAAGAGAGAACTCAAAAGAACTACAAAAGGTATGTGCAAAAATAAAGACTTTCATAACATTAGAACAACACCATTACATTCTGCTCACAAAGAGACAATAAAAACCAGAGTGATGAACTATATTGACCTATTATCATCCCAAAGGCAGTCTACAAAAAGTTTTCACTAAGTTGCTGAATAACTGACTCACAGTAAAGCTGGTTTTCATCTTATCAATAGAACATGCAAGTTTTCAATCAGGATTCTCTATAAAAAGCAACCTTCGTGATAAATGAACCACTGGAGAAGATTCTAATAAAACTTACCATTATGTATTGCATTCAGCAACTCTGAGAAAGCTTTTAAGTAAGGAAAAAAGGACTTCAGGTTAAGATCATTCTCAAACACACAAAAGAAATATAGGCATAGACTAAATCAGTATGATAAAATCTCAGTATCATGTATCATTGCTTGAATCATTAAAACTGCAAGGTCAGCTCATTTTTTACAAAGGTATAAAAATCTAAATATTGTATTTGTCAATATATTTCCTACTACATTTAAATGTTAGGTATATTAGCATAATGATAAATTTCCTTAGTAATAATTCATATGCAAAATCACTTTTAAGAAGATGCTTAGTAGTGTAACTATGCAATGTCTTTCTTGCAAAAAGTATCTAAATGAAATTCTATATAGATAAACCCACCTCTGGTCAAACTCAACAGTATTTATTATAAAGAAAAACCTCATTTTATCATCTAACCCCATCAAACATTCTCATATCCTGGATTTCATAGTCTCAGCAAGTATAGCAGTCTAAGCAAGAAAGCTACCTAAGGTCAATATATAACTACTGAAAATTATATTAACATCAAGATTAATGAAAACCAAAATACTGAAAATATTACTTTACTGGTGACAGACATCATAATTCTGCAATGGAAGCACCATATTAAAGGGCCAACAATAATTAAAATTTGTTCGCAATTTGACTGTAATATGGATCCTGAACACAAGACAAAGCAGCAACTTAAGATATCTTTGTATGAGAAAGAAATCTATTCAATTAAGAACAAACTGTATTTTGAAAAATTAAAATTTAGAGGTTCAGAGGTGGCATAATATACTAGAAAAAGCACTAGAGTAGGAGTCAAAAAGCCTGGGTTACCAACCCAGTTTGACAACTTACTAGTTGTTGGACATGCTCCATCATGCCGATACTGCATGGAAATTTCTGTTGGGAGGGAGGAGAAAGGAAATCAGCAAAGAGGTTGTCAGTGAACCAAGAGTAGAAAAAGAAACAGACCAGAAAAATAGGAAAACATTAACCTAAAAAATCTAGCTGAGAAGAGCAAACAGAACTGTGGGTACAGAAATGATAGGCCAGTAACTGGGATGTAAGGGACATGAAGACTAAACATGAAGGAATTCTCACAAATCTTAATGAGATAATGTAGGATGTGTGTGTGTGCATATATGGACAAAGAATGAGGAAAACACATAAAGGCTTACAAAGGAATCTGCATAATGAATGTCTAAGAATAAATGGATTCACTACTAAGAGAAAATATAGTTAGGCAATGTGATAAACTAATGTGTTTTATGTAATTCATTAGCTGTTGAACAGTTTATCAAAAACATCTGAGTGCTGTGGTCAATTAGAAATTACAATTTAAGTATGAAAATTATTTAGTTTATATACAAGCAGAAGCCATTATGATTTATAGAACAGTATAAAACTCATTAAACTACACTCAACTTACTTTCTTGTAACCTTTCATTTTTGATGACACTAATGAATGAATAAGCCATTACTCTTATTCTTTTACTCCACCCAAATGAGAACAAGCAGAGGGTGACATGAGGCAATAAAACAATGTTAAAAGCAAAAGCTGCTCAGAAAATGGGAAATAAATTTCTACATGTCATTGCAAAGGCAAAAACACTTGATAAAACCAGGACTAAGGTTGTGACTCACAACCCTGCTAATCCCAAAAACAACTGGTATTCCATTGTAGCTAACATTAATGGCCAAGTTCTTTTAAAGAAAGGATATCTGGGAATTCTCTGGATAGTACAAAACCAAGAACATGACCTCTAGGAACCATGTGTACAACAGAGCCTTTCAGGACAACAACATATGTACCTCAGGGGTTGAGCCTAATCTTGGGCACATTGTGAATAACTTGAAATAAAAATGCAAAGCAAGATAGAGCAAGCCAGTGCTTACTTTCAATGATTGTAATGTTAACAGAACTTTATGTTTGATGCTGTTAAAAAAAATGAAACATTTAGACCAGTTTAGTGTAAGTCTTTTCCAGGGGACACTAAAAAATGAGAGATGGTAGGAGAATTTGCTACCTTAATGCCTCATTAACAAATCCAACACAACTGAGATTTAAAAAGGGAGTGAGGGCTACTGAAGAGATTTAACATGGTGCATTACAGAGAAATGAAAGCTGTTCAGAATGGCATTGAAAAATAATCAAAGGACACTCAATAGCCAAACAAACTTTCTCAATGGGAAAAAAAATGGAATATTGCTATTCTGGCCTTTAATCTAGTATTTCTGTGGAAAGACAGCTATGGTGCTTCCCAAATGTCCACTCACTAAAGACCAAAACAAAATCAGGGGATTTTCCAAGAAAGCCAATGCCAGGGAATATTCTGGTTTTAGCAGCATCCAATATCCTACATGATTTTCACTTATGACCCAATATAATCAAAGTATATAAAAATCACTAGCCTGAGTCATTAAGATAGTTTTGAATTTATACTCAATAACTGTACCTATCCCTTGATCTGTAATACTATACTAGTAACTCTACTCTTCTGACATTTAGATTAATATTTGTAGCTTTATGATTTCCTTATTTGTTTACAGAATCAGTTTATTCCTAATTAAAATTTTTTACCAGGGTTAAGTTTTATCAGTTTCATTTTATAACCTATGACATAAATAGGGATATATTTAACAAGAAAACTTCCAAAGTTATTTATATGGCCTCAAATTAAGCTTTCATAACTTTTATATCTCCGAAGAAGTCAGAACAAACTTCTCTTGAAATGATGTTTGTATTAATAACTTATCTCCATGAAATCTTTAAGATTTTAACATTAAGTAGGTAGGATCACAACCAAAAGAGCACCTTTCTGAAATCTTCTTTTGTAGCATTTATTGCCACTAAAGAATTCCATCATTGAAACAGATTTCAAGTATCTTAACTTAGAAAGGTATGGCATTATATTAAAGAACTAGTGACAACTATAATTTTTAAAAACAGGGAGCTGTGCCCTGGCTGGTGGGGCTAAAGCACCAGCCTGTGAGCCAAAAGGTCACTGGTTCGATTCCTGATCAGGTCACATGTCTGGGTTGCGGGCCAGGTCTCCAGTTGGGGACATGCAAGAAACAACCAATTGGGTTGGGGGTGTGTGTGTCTCCCCCCCAAAAAAAATAAATAAAATCTTTAAAAAAAACAAAAAATAGGGAACTATATACTTTTAAAAGACAGTATGCAAAGAAAAAGGTTAAACCATCAACTCCTTATCATTTAACAAATACCATGTTTTTCTCAAAGAAAATAAGATGTTTTTGTGAAGAAAAAAAAGTTAACTTTCTTTGGGATTGAGTATACAATGGAGTATACAGATTGCATTATAAAACTGTACACCTGAAATTTATATAATGTTTGTTAATCAATGTTACCCCAATACATTTTTTAAAATGTTAACTTTCACTGTAGTAAATCATAAACTCTCATAATGTGGTCAACATATTTAAATTGGAAAAAAGAAAAGGACAAATACTGCATGTCAGCTCTTTCAAATGCTGTACTAATATTCAACGTCTCAAAAAAACTGGGTGCCTACTTGTTAGGATCTCAAAAGAATATCTGTAGGAAAGATTTCAACAAAAAGCTTAACATAATCTGTAAACCAAAATTTACAAGTTTTAGTCATCACTTAAAACAACACATTAATTTTTCAAGTAAAACAGTAGGTGCTTCATCAGGATATACTTCAATTTACTAAAATAAAAACCTTACAATCCAAAGCCCTGATCAAGTAAAATTAATTATTTATAAAGCTTAATTATTTATAAAGCTTTTCATGCAACCTGATTATAAACACCCAAAGGCAAGTACAAAATAACTTGTAATACTAAATACTAACCACATGGTACATTCTCAGTGATTACTGGTAGTATTCACTCATTTTTTAAGAAGATGTTTAACATTTACTGGTTTGGACAAAAAGATCATTTGGTTTTTTCCAGAAGACGGCCCTAGTAGCACTTAGTTGTCTTTAACTTCATTTGAAACATTTTTGTGAGATTGTTGTGACAACTTTCACATCAGCATGCATCAAAAAAAACTGGTGAATTTTTGTATAGCCATTGTAAGATTGAAGATGGAGGAAAAGAAACATTTTTTGTCATATTTTGCTCTATTATTTTAAGAAAGGTAAACACATAACTGAAATGCAAAAATAAAAAAAAAAGATTTGTACAGTGTATGGAGAAGGTGCTATGAGTGACTGAACATGTCAAAAAATGGTTGTAAAGTTTCGTGCTAGAGACTTCTCACTGGATGGTGCTCCAGTGTTGAATAAACCAGTAGAAGTTGATAGCAATCAAATTAAGACACTAATTGAAAACAATCACTGTTATACCGCTCAGGAGATAGCTAACAGTCTCAAAATATCCAAGTCAATAAAGTTATTGGTGAAAATGAAAAATGTATCTTATTTTATGGAAAAAAACTAAACAGGCTTTCTGGCCAACCCAATATTAAGATCCCAGCACTGTGCTGACAAGGAGCAGACAGTGGTGAATGTGACAAACATAGCCCCTAACCTTGTGGGGCTAGGAATAAAGTGCATGTGATAGTCTTAACCTCATAGCCAAAAGATGCATACAAATGTCACTTTCATTATTACTAAATTATGAACCTGTCATTATAGCAAATGAATCTCTTTAAAAGGGTACCATGAGAAACAATTCCTGATAATGTACCACACAGTATACATTTTCTCCTTCCTACTTACTTATACAGGGAGAAAGTTTCCTGCTTTTACAATTACTGAATGAATTCTCAATCTAAAATCAATCCAAAGGAAATATTAGTATTTTCATGCTAAGAGGAGATACTACTGTTGCAATTTAAATTACTGGCTCAAATTCTCTCATTGATCCTGTTCCTTAAAGTATGATTGACATGTATACTACTGAGGTTTTAAACTCTCATCAGCAAACATCCATTGAATTCTATAATTGTTCAAAATCAAGGAAAATGCATAGCTTCATGAGTCAGAGCTGTGAGAATTGTTTCTTTTTTATATGAATAACAATACTTGATGCTTGTCAAGCACTTAAGACAGTATATAACATACACTGTTTCAACAACAGTTGGTAATTCTTAATTTATGCCAAGAAAGCATAATCTCTAAATACCAATGGCATTTAGCTAGCTTCTTCTAGGTAAGAAAAACTTCTTAGTACTAAGCATATCAATAAGAGAGTGCTCTGATCTAATCCTAAAAAATTTATTAAAATATATAAAATTAAAGAATATATTATTTTGAATAGTTTTAAGTAACTAATCTTATTTCATTTCTATAGTTTCACTTTAACAAGAGATACAAGTATAAGTGTATAAGAAGAAACTGAAACACAAATTTAAGTTTTTTAGGTGCAAGTTTAAGAAAATATCCCAGCAAGTCTAAATTTAAGCCATTTATTATCATGAAATAATATTTATGGTAAAAGGAATACAGATTCATTTTTCTTCCACAGATGTATCACAAACATTATCCTCTGAAAGTAATCACTGTGTAAAGAATACTATTTCTTATACCTAAAATCTCCCTAAATCTGTAACAGGTAGGAATAGGAAAATCTTTTCACAGGTGTACCATATTTTTGCCATGTATAATGTGTGTGCATTTTGCCCAAATTCTTGAGGGAAAAGTAAGGATGCTCATTATACATGGGTAGTACTAATTCTGTATCTATATAAATGTTTTAAATTCTTTTATTTATACTTATGTGTTAAAAGTATAATTCTAGAAAGCAATAATGATATTGCTATGTTCCAAAATAAATGCTAAAATTCCTTTATAATACAAAAAACAAGTATCTAAATATAAATAATTAAATTAAAAAATTAAAATGAAAGATTTTTTTTGTGGGTGCACATTATGCACTGAAGCGCATTACACATGGCAAAATACATTAAATTAATTATTTTAATTCCATTAATTTGAAGATGTGTTTCAAATGGTATCTAAATGCAATTCCTGAAATTCACTAATCATCAGACTAGACTCCTATATATTGAAATCAGTGAGGATCTCTTCAAAAACTAAATGTAGGCTTAATTTTCTCAGTAAGTTACTCATTTGATTACTGTGCCTCTTGCTAAAAATGAAAATAAACTCAAGTTTTTTCTGAGTAAATTTATCTAAAATTAATTTTTTGTGACTTGGGGCTAAAACTAATTGCTAAGACATACTGGTCTCAAATGTCAAATGTTTCATATTACATAAATATATGTTCAAGTGTGCAATATGTTTATATCTTCTCAATGAACTGATTTCTCAATGCAATTTATATCCCTCCTACCCAAAACAGTGGTTCTCAGCCAAGGGAGATTTTTGCTCCCTACTCCCTGGGGGGAAACTTTTTTTGATTAAGGGGTGGGGGGTGGGTGCTAGACGTCACTGGCATCTAGAGGGTAGGGCCTAGGGACCTGATAAACATCCTACTATGCACAGGACAGCAATGCACAACAAAAAACTACCCTGACCAAAATGGCAATACTGCAGTGACAAGACTGAGAAATTCTGCTCTAGAACCACCTCTCATGCTACTAATGAAACAATCCTTCTATACTTTCCATTTCTCAAAAAAAAAAAAACAAAAACCCAACCAAACAAAAAAAAAAACCATACATGTCAAACAAGTCCACCACTAAGTTATCTATAAGAAACAGAAAGAAATCCCTGATGTGTGATCTTAGAAAACTTATTTTACCTGTCTAAGCCTCAGTTTTATCAGCTGTAAAATAGAGGCCTTAATAGTTTTCACTTCATAAAACTGTTATGAGGATTGTACATGATAATAATTATAAAGCGCTTAACAGACCCTGGCACAAATAAATGGTAGCTATAGTTATTATTTTTCACATCTCTTCTCCCTTAGAATGGTATCTCACTTAGGTTTACTTAGGAAATTATCTACACAACTATAAAAATCCAAAATTCTGTATTTATAAAATATATATAAACATTCTTAAATTAAATTGTATTTATTATTTTTCCATACCACTTCCTACCATTCTCTCTACCAACAAATAGAACTGATAAAATCCACTAAGAGTTTATTTTAGCCAAAATCTCATTTCTACAATCAGAAATAACTACCTTAAATTCAAGATGCAATTTAAAATACGCCCATTTAACTAATATTTAAATGGTTAAGTTTCTGTCCAAAAACTTGCATTTAAATTTTTTAAAAATTGAAAGTAATTTTTGTAATATAAATACACATTAAAGAAGTATTTCAATGGTATAAATAGCATGTATAAATTCATTCATACTATAATAAAGATAACAGTAAAACTGTTAAACATACTGGAAAACAGAAAGAATATAAATCATTTCAGATAGTTCCTGAAATGTGCTTGTTAAAAATCCATAAATTTAAATCATGTATCATTAAGTGAAAAATATTCCAGATGGAGTAATTCAGGTAGAATTTGAGGAATTGCTGAGAAAATAAAGAGTGAAACTTAGAGAAAGAAAGCTCAAAAGCAAATACCAATCAAAAACAGAGCAAATACTTTCATACCTCAAATGTTAATTCTTAGTTGGTTTTAAAAATACTGTGCAAGTGAAGCAAAAATAGAAGTGGGAAATTCTAGGTGGTTCATAAAAATAACCAATAAACTATTTATCCTATATTTAGTTAAGTAACATCAGATTAGTGCCAAACATCTTTTTCAAACACCAAATGGTCTCTCAAAGAGCAAAACATATTTTTTTCATCAAGATAATCAAATATCACTTGGCAACTCAATTACTATCATAACAATAGTTTAAAATGAATTTACTTTTTGGAGTAATGGAAGAGGGATGGTGGTGGAATTAAGGAAAAAAAAACAATGGGGAAATCCCTACCTGAACCAACTGGAGATGAGCCAACACTAAGACTTTGTAAACTTCCATTCCTGAGCAATGTAGGAGATTTCTGAAGACTAGAGCTTGTTATACTTCCTGCAGCTGATGCTACAGATGATGTTGGTGAAGCAGAAGAAACTGAGAGATGAGAAACATTCTCTTGATTTTTGTTTCCTTTGGGTCTACCAGGCCCATGCTTACTTTGTTTATTTCCTTTTCTTTTCTTTTCCTTTACAGTTTCTTCTTCTATGCCAGAAGTTTGAGCCCGCTTATATCCTGCTGTGGGAAGGCTGGAATTACCCAAATCTCCAGGTGAGTTTTCAAAGCTCTTAGGCTGCGAAATAACAGCTGAGGTTGAAGGGAGACCAATTATGGAACTAAAACTATTTACCCCCCCTTCCTGGCTTCCAGACTCTCCTTTATGTACATCTTTGGTTGATGATGACTGTTGGGAGTGAGTATAACTGTCATTACGTAGATCTGAGTCTGTAAAGCTCAAGAAATCCTGGGGAGACTGTACTGAACTTCCCGAAGATGATTTTACACTGCCTGGAGTTCCTGAAAAACTGCCTGTAGTAAAAAAAAAAAAAAGAAAGAAAGAAAGAAAAAAAAAAAAAAAAGAAAGGAAGTACAAAGGGGGGGGGGTAGGAAAAGAAAAAATTGGATGCAAAAGTTCCCATGAGCAGTAGAAATGATATAATCATCAAAAGAGAGTGAAAAAAATTAACTAGAAAACTTAGGACATCACTTACATAATAAAGGTAGATTTTTAAAAGGATTATTACTGAAAACAAGTTTATCTTTATCTTTAAAATACTTGTCACTTTATAATTATTAAATTTAATTGCAAACTCTCACTTATATAATTACCAAGATATAAGAAGTACTTTATTTAACCTACCTTTTTCCATGGCAGCATTCCTCAATTCTCCCCCAAATATGTGTATGCTTGAGGAAGGACTGAAGAATAGCAAAATCTCAAGAAGACACTGACAAGACTATATAACTAGACTTGGAATGACATGGGGAACTTCTTTTTCAATTACTGAAGACATAATTATAAAATGTTCCCAACATACAGTAAGAACCAAAAGATGTTTTGTAGGTTGTAAGTTGTTCTGATCTTCTAGACAATGTAGGTGAATGTTGTTACTCAGTTAAAGCTACCCTACCAAAACATAGATTTAATCAAATATTAATGATCACATAGAACCTGATTTATATACCTTACATTCTTCCAGTCCACTTCTTATGAAGCTGCACAGAGCAAAGAAACCAGCCACTAACATTCTGTTATTGTTTCTTCAAAGTAAAGTCCCAGGAGAGGTTGTCCTCTCGTGAACCTCCTTCACAACTGCCTATTCTTTCCATACTCTTTAGGTAAAGAACATTTGTAGCCCCTCATGTCATTCTGAGCTGTAAGAACCTCAAGTTCTTGTTTACTGTATTTTGCCGTGTGTAATGCACACTTTTTTCCCCAAATTTTTGAGGGAAAAATAAAGATGTGTAGTATTATACATGGGTAGTACCTGAAACACCTTGTATCTGTTCTTGTGTTTTGTCATTATTTGTTATTACATAAAATTTCTTATACCATAGTATGTTCAAAAATAAGAGCTAAAATTCCTTTATAATACAGAAAACAAGTATCTAAATGTAAATAAATAAACAATTGAATTAAAAAATTAAAGCAAAAGATTTTTTTCTTGAAAGTTGAGGCCAAAAACATGGGTGCACACTATATACAGAAGTGCATTATACATGGCAAAATATTGTGCCTGGCAGAAAAATAATATGGTTGGGATGAAACAACAGTTTGGTTCTTCATCCCATCACACCAAATACTCTCTACAGGCTTGTCAAATGAAATGCACTTAGTTGTGACCACAAATCTAAATATATTTCACAAAATTAAACTGTGTCATATTTTAACTAATAGATTTAGAAACGAAAGCTCAAAATAAAGTGTTTACTGGAATGGGAAGGAAATTTCAAGCTGTTATTTTATTGCAGAGCATAATCATACATAAATCCACTAAATATTTACAAAGATATTTTTCCTCACACACAAGAATTTCTTTTTAAAATATCAAGGTTTTAATTTGAAATTTTAAGCTCTTCTGAAATAGCTTATTAAAAAAGAATATTAATAGTTTGAAATTTAACTTTTCATGACAATATGTTTTATGCATTTATAAAAGTACTTGTTCCTATGTAAGCATTTTCAGACTATGTCTACATTGAAAATCATATGTATTAAGAAGATATTTACATTACAGCAGTCATTTAAGGATAACTGCCATTTGCCACTTAATTAGTAGCTATAAGAAAGTTCTTTATTAGCCATTCTGATCTATCATTATCTGTCTTTTTTCCTACACATTTTTGTTTGTACAGCTGGTATTAAAAGCACAATACAGTGTAACAAATACTTTAAATTTAGTCTGTCCAGTACTTTAAATGTTTATTTTCTAAAATTCGCATACTACCCGCACTGAAAAAAAGAAAACCAATTACCTTAAATATCCTACCTTTATATTTCACTTTTTATAGACTATTACACCTCAGGTATAAAAATTTAAAAAAAAAAACATATTTGCTACCCATATCTTAACAGAGACAGGAAAAGACTCAATGTTGTGAAATTTAAGAAAATGAGATTTCTTTTCTAAATGAATAGTACTTCAAAGATATATTAAAAACTCAAAAATATAATTTCTTTCTTTTTATTTTAAAGATTTTATTTATTTATTTTTAGAGAGAGGGGAAGGGAGGGAGAAAGAGACAGAGAGAGGTATCAGTGAGTGGTTGCCTCTCCCATGCCCCCTACTGGGGACCTGGCCCGCAACCCAGGCATGTGTGCCCTGACTGGGAATCAAACCAGCGACCCTTTGGTTCATAGGCCCGCATTCAATCCACTGAGCCTCACCAGCCAGGGCTCAAAAATAGAATTTCTATAATGGAAAATAAGTTCTTAATTGTACAGATGACTGAATTCTCCTAATATCACATTTAAAAATGTGAATAAAGTTACATTAAAAATTAAGGTTTTACTATTTATTTTCCACAGTGGCATAAAAAACTGATATAAAGTAAACTTACCAAAATAAAACAACAAGTTTGGCATTTTACTTCTTTTCTATTTGTCTATTTTTGGTATGGTAAGGCAAAATTTAAAAAAGGATTTTTGAAGATCTCAAAGCCCAAAATAACTATTAGTTTCAAATATACAAATATAGTTTTTAATGAGGTCAGCAGACTAAGTAATCTCTCTGCATCTTCACATTGTATCTTGGTAGATTTTGGATACAATTTTTATTATTAGCAAAAGCTTCAATAGGGTAAAGAAAAGGACCATTGCCCACCCTCTCATTTACTCTTAGAGACTAAAAGGGGGGGCATTTACTGTATATTTTACTAATATATTTATCTCAACGAGTTTTAACATTTATATGTCTCAAAATATTTGTGTTCATGTTAAGAATTACACAAAGTAGCCCTGGCTGGTGTGGCTCAGTGGATTAAGCACTAGCCTGAGAACCAAATGGTCGCTGGTTCGATTCCTGGTTGGGGCAAATGCCTGGGTTGTGGGCCAGGTCCCTGGTGGGGGCACATGAGAGGCAACTACACACTGATGTTTCTCTCTCTCTCCTTGTCCCTCCCTTTCCCTCTCTCTAAAGATAAATAAAATCTTAAAAAAGAAGAATTACACAAACTTAAAACCTAGAACATAGGGCTAATATATTCTAAAGTTTAGCTGAGTTACTCATGTAAAACACAGCATGCCCAGTCAATTTTAAATTTCACTTAAACAACAAATTATTTTTCAATTGTACATGCTGTAAATATAGCTGCCTTACCAAAAGATATGTAGGCTGAGCAAAATTCTACTTTAACATCAAGCTTTGTAATGCATTAATAATCAACAACACTGTTTACTGAGAACTATTTAGGTCCCCTAAAAAATTACCCAACACTTGCTTAGTTGCAAAAAATATATACCTTAACTGTTTTAGTGTATAATTAGGAAAGGTAAAGAAAAACAATTTATAAAAAAGATGACTATTCTATTAGCAGAAAGCAAAACTCCAGTTTTTGTTGCTTTTCTCCCCAAACTTAATTTTATTCCATATCTATTTAAATATTAAAATTATAGTTCAACTTTGGAAGGATATGTCATAATATAAAAAGAAAGCAAAAGTCCCAAAAACATTTTAACAAGAAACACTAGCCTTGAAAGTAATCTTACTACAGCACTAGTTATACACAGTAAAAAGCAAATTCTTTTACAAAACTTAACTACTATTGATCATCATAAGAATAAGTATTTTAACTAAAATATTATAATTAATACCTTGCTGGAAAGGGCTAGCTGCTGACACAGTCGTTCCTGGATTTCTTCCACCAGGCTTTCTTCCCCTTTGACCTGAGCTGTGAGTTGAAGATTTCTTCCCTTTGCCCTCTGACCCTCTAGCCTCTGAAACTTCTTTTCCACTAGCTGTATGCGCAGAAACTTCCTGAAAATTTGCATTTGTAAATCGTGCTGCAGTATCTTCCAAGCGCTTCAATGATCCAGATATAGAGTTGCTGCTAGTGCTTGTATAAGTCTATCATTTTCATTGAGAAAGAAAGGAAAAGAAAAAACACTGATTATAATTTGGTTACACATAATAAAAAAAAGATAGCACATGAATAATAACAAATAACTATTGGACTTGTAATGTAACATATGAAAGTTTCCATTATAAAAACAAGTAATTCCACCTAAGCATTATGTAGAAACTATTTGAGTCTGTTAAAAATATTCTTTTAAAAAATGCAGGTAACTTATAGCTGTTTGAGCACTGAATTGCAGCAATCAGTAAAAATACATATTAGTCCTATTTATTCAGTGACATATAGTAAATAATACTGAAAACACCTGTTTCTCAAACAACAGCATTCTCAACAAGAACTTAATATACTTCCTACACATGAAATTAAAATCAGCTTTATTGTTTGGCTCAGGAAGGCAACAGTTAGAAGTGAGGTGCTACAAATTGATTAGAGGAATACAGCCATGAGATTAAAAGGACAGATCTAGCACAGGTTAGAGCAAGAATTGTTATATTCAGGTGAAGTCTGCTTTTCAAAAAAAAAAAGATTAAAGCCTTTGTAACACAAAGTATTTCTTCCTAGCATTAAAGTATGAAAAGTTATATTTTGCAGTTTAAGATTTTTAAAACTTAAAAGTATTATTACACCTTAAAATAGATTCTCAATCATCCCCTTGATTTACATATGCTAGGGGAAAGAGCAAAATAAAGATTTGTTTAAACAATTAGTTTCCAGTTTTTAATCATCTGGAATGTGCAAATATCAGCTAATTAAATGATTATGAAAATGAGAGAATGTGTTATACCAGATGTACATTAATTAATGGGCTTCAAAATGAAAGGTTTCTAAAGTCCATGGGGTCAGGGACTTTTGTTGTTGTTAAGTTCACTAAGTACATGAAATATAACTAGCCCTAAATTTCTGTTGAATAAATAAATTAGTAAGTATTTTTCTAATACACATGAGATCTGATGAAATACAAATTAAAAATCTAAAAATATTCAAAACTGAAATTTCCCAGATATAACTACCACTCAATACTAACCATCACATAAATTTTAAAAATGAGAAAGTGACAATAAAATCAGGTTTCAAAATAGCTGGCATTTTTTAACAATCAATATTCAGAAAGAAAAATAAGACAAGACTTCAAATGTTTTAAAAACTGAATGTCCTTAGACTTCCGGCCAAAATGGAGGTGTAGGTAGACACACTGTGCTTCCTCGCACACCCAAAAGAAGGACAACAACAAATTTAAAAACAAAAAACAACCAGAACTGACAGGAAATCAAACTATATAGAAGTCCGACAAACAAGGAGTTAAAGAAGAAACATTCATTCAGACTGATTGGAGGGGTGGAGATGGGCAGCCAGGTGAAGAGGACTCTGGGAAAGGCAGGGGCTGGAAGACCCCAGCGGGCAAGGCCACAGCTGGCGGACCAGGCAAGGCAGCAGCTTGCAGACAGGGCGGTCCCACATTTGCATGCAGATAAACCAAGAGGAACAACTCGGGAACCAGACAGACCCTACAACCCAGTGCTTCAGCATAGGGAAATAAAGCCTCAAACCTCTGACTGAAAACACTTGTGGGGGTAGAGGTGGCAGCAAAAGAAACTCCCAACCTCACAGGAGAATTCGTCGGAGAGACCCACAGGGTCCTAGAATGTACACAAACCTACCCCACAGGAATCAGCACCAGAAGGACCCAATTTGATTGTGGGTAATAGGGGAAGTAACTGAAAACTGGCAGAGAGCGGAGCAAGAGGCACTGTTCCCTCTCAGATCCCTCCCCCACATACAGTGTTACATACAGCATCACAACCAGGTGAACATCTAAAGTTCCGCCCCTTACTACATAACAGGTACACCCAGACAAAAAAAAAATTGCCCATATGAAAGAACAGTTCAAAGCTCCAGAAAAAATACAACTGTATTTACAAAGTGACACAGAGATAGCCAACCTATCAGATGCATAATTCAAAACACTGGTTATCAGGATACTCCAGCAACTCACTGGGTACTGCAACAGCATAAAAAAGACCCAGGCAGCAATGAAGGTTGCATTACGTGAAATAAAGAAAAATCTACAGGGAACCAACAGTGATGGGAAGGAAACCAGGACTCAAATCAATGGTTTGGAGCAGAAGGAAGAAAGAAACATTCAACCAGAATAGGATGAAGAAACAAGAATTCAAAAAAAATGTGGAGAGGCTTAGGAATCTCCAGGACATCTTTAAACGTTCCAACATCCAAATCATAGGGGTGCCAGAAGAAAAAGAGGAAGACCAAGAAATTGAAAACTTATTTGAAAAAATAATGAAGGAGAACTTCCTGAATCTGGCAAATGAAATAGACTTTCAGGAAGTCCAGGAAGCTCAGAGAGTCCCAAAGAAGTTGGACCCAAGGAGGAACACACCAAGGCACATCATAATTACATTAGCCAAGGTAAAAATGAAGGAGAGAATCCTAGAAGCAGCAAGAGAAAAGGAAATAGTTACCTACAAAGGAGTTCCCATTAGACTATCAGCTGATTTCCCAAAAAAAAAAACCTTGTAGGCAGGCAAGAAGGAGCTAGAAAGAAGTATTTGAAGTCATGAAAGGCAAGGACCTACATCCAGCAAAGCTATCATTTAGAATGGAAGGGCAGAGAAACTGCTTCCCAGACAAGGTAAAGCTAAAGGAGTTCATCATCACCCAGCCCTTATTATATGAAATGTTAAAGGGACTTATCTAAGAAAAAAAGATGACCAATAGTATGAACAGTAAAATTACAACAAACTCACAACTATCAAAAACTGAACCTAAAAAACAAACAAAAAACAAAACAAAAAAAAACTAAGCAAACAACTAGAACAGGAACACAATCACAGAAATGGAGAACACATAGGAGTTTATCAGCAGGGAAGGGGCAGGGGGGAAATGGGGGAAAAGGTACAGGGAAAAAGAAGCATGAATAGTAGGTACAAAATAGACAGGGGGAGGTTAAGAACAGTATAGGAAATGGAGAAGCTGAAGAACTAGTATGTATGACCCCTGAACACAAACTAAGGGGGGAATGCTGGTGGGAGGGGGTGCCGGGTAAAGGGGAATAATGGGGAGAAAAACATGGGACAACTGTAATAGTATAATCAACAAAATATATTTTTTAAAAATTATGAAACATACTAAGAGAATATACAATGTTAAGAGAATGAACAAGCATCAAAACCAGAGAGACAGATTGTGTGGCAAAATTTCTGGGGTTATCACAACAGGAATTTTTAAAACTATGATTAATAGGCTAAGCATTTTATTTTTTAAATGCCTTTTTAAAAAAAGATTTTATTTCTTTTTAGAGAGAGAGGAAGCAAGGGAAAAAGAGGAGAGAAATATTAATGTGTGGTTGCCTCTCACGCACCCCCTACTGGGGACCTGGCCTACAACCCAGGCATGTGTCCTGACTGGGAATTCAGCCAGCAACCTTTTGGTTCACACACCAGCACTCAATTCACTGAGCCACACCAGCCCGGGCTAATAGGAGAAGGATTTTAATGTAAACACAGACAGCATGCAACAACAAATAAGTAATATAAGTAGCAATGAGGAAATCTAAGAAAGAATAAAAAAGAAATACTTAAGATCAAAAACACTGTAATAGAAATAAAGAATTCTTTGATGTGCTCATTAGTAGATTGGGCATGGCTACTGGAGTTGCCAAAGCATAATTCTTTCTCTGGAAAGAATCTCAGAGCTTAAGGATATAAAAATAAAAACTTCCAAAATTAAAAGCAAAGAGAATGAAGAGTGAAAGACATAATACTATATACAAGAATCATGGGCAAGTATAAATGGTGTGACAAATGTATAATGAGAATACCAGCAAAAAAATAAAGGAAGGGTGGATCAAAGATGGTACCAAAGTAAGTGGAAGCTATCTCACCTCCTAGGACCAAATAGGAATTACAACTAAATTACAGAACAATCATACTGAATAACCACCTGAAGACTAGCTGAAGAGAAGTCTTATAACCAAGGATATACAGAAGCCAAATGGAGACTGTTAGGAAGGGTAAAGATGCAAAAAGGGCTGCTTCTGCTCCCACAGATGGAGTCTCAGATTCTTAGAGTTATCTCAACTTCAAAGGTTTCCCCTGAAAAGTGTGGGGTCTAATCCCCAAGCTGGGCTCCCCAACCAAGAGCACTAGAGCCAGGAAGAGGCCCCAACATAACATTTGGCTGTGAAAAGCAGTGGGGATTCTGTCTGCCAGACAGAGATGAAGTCCGCCAGAGACACAGGCAACCTCTTAAAGGGCCAAAATTTCTTTCACAGCCACTCACCCTGGGCTCCAGTGGAAGGAGGGCAAAGTGGACTCAAGTCACATGATTCAAATATGGAATCTGTGGCTCTGAGGAGAGAGCTGAAGAAGGAGCCACAAGGATCCCTGTGCTGAGTCATTTTCCCATACTGCAGACAGATGCCACCTTTTCTGGGTAGAGCACTCCCCTCTATGCACATCAGCCTGGGGAAAGCAACAGCCCCAAACTCTAGACTCCCTCTGACCCCCATTAGGTGGAGCTTACACCCTGCTGAGGAGTACATCCAGAGGCCCTTTCAGTGACTGAGCCTAATAGGCAGCCAGCAGGCGGAAGCAGATCTTGGATTTCCTTTGGACTTTTACTGACCGGCCTGGGCCTGGTGCTGGTAAAAATCTAGGTTTGGTGTGTAGACAGGACAGGCCCAGCAGAGGCAGCCACAAACTGTGAATCATTTGTAGCTACAAAAAGGTTGCCAAGGGCCAGTCACAGGCAGCATCTTGCTTTAGACTGAACCACAGTCCCTTACAAGAGGCCCAGAACCAACATACAGAGTGAACAGATTCAGACAACATTACAGTAGGATGTTGCTTCAATTAGCTTCAAAAGCAACACATCCAAAGGGAGATCTCAGCAGGCACCAGATCCTGCTGAGATGAATTCTGCTTTGTGTGCCAGCACCTGCACAGGAGCTCATACTCCATGGTTGCAGTTGAGCCTCGCTGTCAGCCAGCCTGAGGGTTGATCCCACACAAGCAGTTCAATACAATTAAAACAAAAGGAACCACATAACCTACACAAGGGACCATCCGGGAGCACTCAGTTCAAATGAACAAGAAGACTACCACATGACCCCACAGGACACATAAGGTCACCCATGAAGACTGGGAATCAAAGCAAATCTATCTAATGCATATAAAGAAACACAAAGAGGCAGCCAAATTGGGAGACAAAATAACAGGCCCCAAATGAAAGAACAAGAAAACTCTCAAAAAAAAAAAAAAAAAAAAAAGAGCTAAATGAAATGGAAGAAAGCAACTTATTAAATGTCAGAGTTCCAAGTAATGGCAGATTTGATCTTCCACTTCACCCAACCTACCATTTATTATGTCTAGTGTATTCTACTGTATTCTTTGTCATGTTGTTGAGCATCCTTATAACCATAAATAAGGGCCAGTCAGAAATGAAGACTACAATATCTGAAATGAAGAATACACTAGAAATAATAAATGGCAGATTAGATGAAGTGAAGGACTGAAACTGCCATTTGGAATACAAAGTAGAAGGGGAAAAAAGGACAAAAGAATTTTTAAAATGAGAAGTTTAAGGAAACTTTTTGAAAGAACACGAAGAGTAACAACTCCTGCATCAGAGGAATACCAGAAAAAGAGAGAGAACAAGGGATCAGAAAGTTATTTGAAGAGTGTCTTCCCTAACCTAGTGAAGGAAAAAGAAATGTAAGTCTAGGAAGCACAGAGTCGCAAACAAGATGGATCCAAAAAGGCCCACACCAAGACACATCATAATTAAAATGGCAAAGGTACAAGAAAAAAACAGTTACCTACCCACAAGGGAGCTCCCATAAGACTGTCAGATGATTTCTAAATAGAAACTTTGCAGGCTAGAAGGGATTAGCAAAATATATTGAAAGTAATAAAAAGCAAAGACATACAACCAAGACTATCCAGCAAAGCTATTGTTTAAAAGTGAAGGAGAATTAAAGCGTTTCCCAAACAAGAAAAAGCTAAATGAGTTTGTTACCACCAAACCATGATTACAAAAAATGTTAAATGGTATTCTTTTCATATGAAGAAGAACCAGAAGAATAGTTAAAAGAATAAAGTGGCAATAACTGTGTACCTATCAATAATCACTTTGAAAGTAAATGGCTTAAATGCTCCAATCAAAAGATATAGAGTAGATGAATTGTCCACGAGAGAACCACCTCAGAATGTAAGATACACACAGACTAAAAGTAAAAAAATAAAGAAAAGATATTCATGTAAATGGTAATGAAAAAAAAAGCTGGGGTAGCAGTATTTATATCTGACAAAAGAGACTTAAAACAAAGGCAATGAAGAGACAAAGAAGGACACTAAATGATGATAACGGGAACAATCCAACAAGAAGATTTAACCTTTGTAAACATTACCACACCCAACAGAGAAACACCGAAGTATACAGTCGTCCCTTGCTATAGTGTGGTTCACTTATTGCGGTTTCACTGTATCACAGATCTGCTGTATACTTCACTGGTGAATACCCATACAGAATTTTATATGTTGTTGAAATTACATAGGTTTAAGAGTGTAGAACGTGTTTAAGAGCATATGAAGAGTGTGGGAAAGGTTTATAGGAGTGTGGGAAGAGTTTATAAAGCCTTAAAGTATATATAAATAATAAAACAAATATAACACCACTACTTTGCGGATTTTCGCCCATATTGGGGGTCTCGAACGTAACTCCCATGATAGATGAGGGATCACTGTATAAAGCAAATCTTGATGGAAATAAAAAACAGATTGGCAGTGATACAATCATAGTAGGGAATTTTAACACGCCACTGACATCAATGGACAGATCTTCTGGGCAGAAGATCAACAAGGAGACAGCACTCTTAAAGGACACACTACATCAGATGGATTCAGTTGATATCTTGAGAGTATTTCATCCCAAAGAAGCAGAATATACATTCTTTTAAAGTACACATGGAGCATTTTCTAGGATAGAACACATGTTAGGACACATAACAAATCAAAAATTTAAGAAGGTTAAGATCATATAAAGCATCTTCTCTGACCACAAGGGTATGAACCTAGAAATTAATCACAGGAAAAAAACTAAGAAGCACACAAAAACATGGAGGCTACATAAAATGTTACTAAACAATGAATGGGTTAACAATTGAGATCAAGGAAAAAATCAAGATACTTTGAAACAAATGAAAATGAGAATATAACAACTCAAAATCTATGTGACACAGTGAAAGCACTCCTGAGAGGGAAATTCATAGCATTATAGGACTATCTCCAGAAACAAAAAAAATTTCAAATAAGCAATCTAACTTAACACTTAAATAAACTTGAAAAAGAACAACAAAGCCAAGAGTGAGTAGAAATAATGAAATAATAAGTATCATAGCAGAAGTAATTAAGAGAGTCTAAAAAAACGAAAAGATCGATGAAACCAAGAGCTGGTTCTTTGCAAAGATAAACAAGATTGACAAATCTTTAACCACACTCATCAATAAAGAAAGGAAAGAGGACCCAAATAAGTAAAATCAGAAGTGAAAGAGAAGTAAAACCTGACACGAAATACAAACGATTGTAAGAAAATATTAGGAACAAGTATATGTCAACAAATAGAACAATCTGGATAAAATGAATAAATTCCTGGAAACATATAATCTTCCAAAGTGAACCAGGAAGAATGAGAATATATTAATAGACTAATTGCAACTAGTAAAAACACTACATGTGCTGAAATAGGTGTTATAAGAGAAATCTCAGGACCTTATTTTCAATTTTGCTGTGAAACTAAAACTGTATACTGTATGATTTCAACTGTATGACATTCTGGAAAAGGCAAAACTATGGAGGCAGTAAAAAAAAAAAAGTGGTCGTCAGGGTTTAGAAGGAAGAATGAATAGGCATAAATTTTAGGGCAGTGAAACTATTCACCAGAATACTGCAATGGTGGATGGATACATGTCATTACACATTTACAGAACCCTTCGAATGAAGCTGTATGTGTATGAAGACAGCGGATATAGGACATCTCTATACTTTCCACTCAATTTAGCCACTAATCTAAAACTGCTCACTTTATTAGTTTTTTAAACTGTCTATATTAGAAAAAAGAAAGGTCTTAAATAAATTTCATCATTTTGTACCTTAAGAAGTTAGAAGGAGTGAAGGAAGCCCAAAGTAAGCAGCAGAAAGGAAATAAATGAAACCAAAGCAGAAATCACTAAAATATAAAATATAAATATAGAGAAAATCAATAAAATGAAAAGCTAACAGAAGACTGATAAAATTTGCCCTGGCTGCTGTGGCTTAGTGGTTGAGTGTCAGCCTGCCAATCAAAGGGTCGCTGGTTCGATTCCCAGTCAGGGCATATGCCTGGGTTGCAAGCCAGGACCCCAGGAAGGGGCATGTGAGAGGCAACCACACATTGATGTTTCTCTTCCTCTCCTTCTCCTTTCTTTCCCCTCTCTCTAAAAAATAAGTAAATAAAATCTTTAAAGAAAAAAAATCCCTCTGTCTACACATAAGGGACAGGCTTTCTGAGTAATCCAGAGCAATAAAAATCTTTAAAAAAAAAAAAAAGAAGAAGAAGACGACTGATAAAATTCATAAACCTATAGACAACCTGATTAGGAAAAAAGAATAGCTCACTCAAGTAATAGATAACCTGAATAGCAACATATCTGTTAAAGAAATAGAATTATAGTTAAAAACCTTCCCATAAGGAAAATTCAAGGCCCAGAGGGCTTCAGAAGTGAATTCTATCGAACAAAAATAATACTAAATTTAGACAAACTCTTCCAGGGAAGTTTACTCAGAGTAAACACTTACAATTCATTCTATAAAGTCAGCATTACTTTTGACACCAAAACCAAACAAAGACATTCTAAGAAAACTACAAACCAATATCCCTTATAAATATAGATGCAAAAATTCCTTTACAAATCAAAAAGCTGAATTAACAATATATAAAAATGGTAATACATGGAGAGTCAGAAATGGTGGACAGAGGAAGATTGGTGCTGGGATTTAAACCCAGGCACAGCAGACATGCAGCATCTTTTTGGGACCACACAGCTTGGGCAGAGAAGAACCACACCACAGACTTCTATTTCTTTTTCTGAAATACAGCACCCTGGACTGGGCAGAGGGGGAAGGAAGGACTATTCATTTAAATAGTTGGGGAGAAATGAGCGCCCCTCGGGACCCAGAGACTGCGCACCCGTGGACCCGGAAAAGCCAGGCACTCCCCGGGACCTGTGAGGCCCAGGCCCCGCAGGTAGGAGAAGTGAGCACCCCTCGGGTCCCAGAGACTGTGCACCCGTGGACCCGGAAAAGCCCAGGCACTCCCCGGGACCTGTGAGGCCCAGGCCCCGCAGATAGGAGAAGTGAGCGCCCCTCGGGACCCAGAGACTGCGCACCCGTGGACCCGGAAAAGCCCAGGCACTCCCCGGGTCCTGTGAGGCCCAGGCCCCGGAGTAGGAGGAAGCTGTGAACACCTGGATACCAGAAGGAGATTATACCACTGAATCTCACCAGTACTCTACAACAGAGGTTCACACCA
>CM052538.1:54411859-54429413 GCA_028533065.1 Trachops cirrhosus
AAGGATAGAAACTGTACTGAATAAACTAAAATAAAAATTAAAAAAAAAAAAGAAAATATATGTAATTGCAGCATATCTCTAAAATTGTTGTATTAAAACCTATTTTAATTGATTCACTTCAGTGATGTTTCTAGTTTAAAAAATTTAATAAAATTTAAAAAAAAAAAATGGTAATACATGAAGACCAAGTAGGAGTTATCCCAGGAATGCAAGTTTGGTTTAACAACTGGAAAAAATCAATCAAAACCAGCCATATCACATGGCTGTCCAGAAGGTATCCAGCTATGTAATATGAAAAACAGAAACATTTATTGAAAAAATATTATGCACAGGACAATGATGCCTTAGTCTCCTTCAAAGTAGGCACCTTGGGACCTCACACAGTTCTCTGATCTTTGCTGATACAGCCTGTATACATTCAATATTCTCAGGTGTTCTGCTTGTTGTAGGCCTTCTAGAATGTGGATCACTTTCAGCATATCCTCAACCATCTTTCAAGCATGTGTGCCACACTTTTGTTTGCACCGCACTCACTGCATCATCTCCAAAAGCCTGAATCATCTGAATAGTTTCTGCAGAGGAATGTTCAAGCTTAGCACAAAATCTGATGCAGATCTGTTGCTCTACTGACTCAGTTATTTTGAATTTAACAGCCACACAGTACACATACTCACTCAACAGCGTCTACTGCCCCCACTGACTAGTACAGTGAAGTTATCATTGTTCACACAAGCACATTCCAGTCCACTCTCCTTGGTTACACTGATATTGTGCAAACTGTTCTCATTATATTAACAATGGCTGGACTTTTTCCAGACAGACTTCATACTTCATCATAGCAACAGATTAAAAAAGAAAAAATCCTACCAATATATCTATTAAAATATGTGGAAAAATTATCTGACAAAAATCTAATATCCATGGCTAATAAAAACTCTCAGGACTAGAAAGAAACTTCCTCAACATCACATGTAATGTTAAAAGATTAAATACATTCCCCCAAAGATCAAGGACAAAGCAAAGAAGCTCACTCTCACCACTTTTAGCAGCACGGCATTGAAGGTTCTAACAGGTATAACTAGAAACAAAAGCCACCCAGATTGAAAACGATGAAGTAAAACTGCCTTCTTCATCATTGGCATGATCATTGGCATGAAGAAAATCCTATGGAATTAATAGGCTACTAGAAATAACAACAAATGCTCGGCAAGGTTACAGGGTACCAGATCCACAAACAAAGTTAAAAAATGTACTTCTATATACTAGCAAAGAATAATCAGAATATGATACTAAAAAAGGCTATGACAACATCAAAAAGCATCAAATATTTGGAAATAAGCTGAAAAAGGCTATACAAAACCTGAATACTCACTGCTAAAGTAAAAATTTAGGTCAAGAGATAAACTGTGTTCATGAATCAGAAGACTAAATATAATTAAGATCAACTCTCCTCCAAAATGATCTGTAGATTAGATGAAGTTCAAATCAAAATATTCACAGTCTTATTTCCACAATTTGACAATGGGTCTAAAATTCATATAAAAATGCAAAGAACCTAGAAGAGCCAAAACAACTAAGAAAGAGACAAATAAAGTTGAAGATGAATACTACATGATAGAAAGGGTTATTCCAAAACTCAGTAATTTAAATAGTGTGGCATTAATAGTGTGGAACAAACAGATCAATGGAATAAAACATAGTCCAGAAATAAGCCAATACAAATAGGGTCAACTAGTTTTCAACAAATAAGGGTAAAGGCAGTTCTATAGAGAAAGAGTAGTCTGTTCCACACATGGCTCTGGAAAAACTGGACATTTCTACTCAAGTAAGTGGACTTTGATGTAGAACTTACATCATATGCAAAAGTTAACTCAAAATGGATCATAGGGCAAAATGTAAAACAAAAATATAAAACTTCCAGAAGAAATCATTTTAAAAATTATATAATGAACATAATTAAGAATACCTGCTCAAGTCACTGAGTGGTAAAAATATCTCCAAATAATGCATCTGGATAAAGGACTTGCACCAAGAAGCTTTGTCTTACAAAACTCAGTAGTAAGAAAACAAACACGACAATAAAAAGCAACAAGGCGTAGACAGATCAGTATAGATACTTCACCGAAAAATAAATAAATAAATAGCAAATACACAAATGCAAAGATTTCAACATAATTTAGTCATTAAGAAAAATGCAAATTAGAACCACAACGAGAAACCAACTACATACCCACTAGACTAAAATAACAACAACTGATCATACAAAGTGTTACTGAGAATATAAAGGAACAGAAATTCTTGTATGCAGCTGGTAGAATTATTAAATGGCACAACCACTTTGGAAACAGTTTGACAGTGTTAAAAATTAAGGATACACCTACCTTGTGACCCAGCTGTATTCCATTTGTTAGTAAAAGTATATGTCCATACAAACATTTCTATTATGCTCTAGCTGCTTTATTTGTAATACCCTCAAAATGAAAACAAACTGAATATCCATCACTTGTTAAATCAATAACAAATTATGGTATGTTCATACAATAAAACTGGTCAACAATAAAAAGGAATGAAAAATTGATACACACAACATGGATGAATCTCAAAT
Source organism: Trachops cirrhosus (assembly GCA_028533065.1). NCBI lineage: Eukaryota > Metazoa > Chordata > Mammalia > Chiroptera > Phyllostomidae > Trachops > Trachops cirrhosus. Next base: position 54,414,465 of record CM052538.1, read on the forward strand.
AATTAAGCTGAGTGAAAGAACTCATAAAGTTTACGTGTTGCAATGTTTCCACTTTTAAAGTTTTAGAAAATTTAAATTAATTTACAGTGACAGAAAGCAGAACAATAGTGGTCAGGGCATATGCAGGAGTAGGAAGACTAGAAGGGGGTACACTGAGTCACAAGTAAGCTCTTCCTACTGACCATGGTGATGATTTCACAAATTCGTATAAAATTTTTACCATAAATATGTGTAATTTATTATACATCAACTGTACCTCAAGAAAGCTTAACAGAAAGTTGAATTTACCGGTACAATAAACTATTGTTTAATTTTACTTTTAATTATTTTCATCAACAATTTTTTTAATTTTATTTTTTTACATTAGTTTGCATTCTACATGATTTTGTATTAGTTTCAGGTACAAATATAATCAATTTCTGAATGCCCTTCCTGTCTTAAGATTACTGTGTATGTGTATTCCCTTAAAAATTAATTTTACTAAAAAATTCCTTGAGTTAGCATTCAGGTGTGTTCTGTTGATGAATGCTATAGGGAAAGAACAAAGAGAGTAAAAACAGTAAATTAATCTACACCTGGATTTCATAATAACTTAAAAGTCCTAAAGATTTCCTTAAAAGTTAACCTTTAAAGAAACATGCAAATTTTAAAATTAAACAGTGAAAAAAAAACCAGTTAAGCCCTGAGTGATGTGGCTTCATGGGTTAGGTGTCCTCCTGCAAACTGAAAGGTTGTCAGTTCGATTCCCAGTCAGGGCACATGCCTGGGTTGCAAACCAGGTTCCAGTTAGGGGTATGAAAGAACTGATTGATGTTTTTCTCTCCATACATCAATGTTTCCTGCCCCCCTCTCCCTTCCCTTCTCTCTAGAAATAAATAAATACAATATTTTAAAAAACCAACTAACATATTTTACAGAAAAAGTTTGTTCTATGACCAAAAAGTCTTAAAGAGACAGTATAAAATTTAATAGCTAATTTAAGAGATATACTTAGAATTAGATCCTCATTTACCCTCTCCTTAAAAATAGAAGATGATTTATCAAATCTTTGGTACAAAAAGAAAAAAAAAAACTTAAAAAAAAATACTAGCACATCTACAAGAGAATGGTGGAATCATTCAGATCAAAATCTTAACGTTGGGATACCCAACAACTTTCCTGATGTCTGAATGGCACCACCCCGCCACAAAAGATCCAGAGATCTCATTCTCCCATTTCTGCCAGAACCCCTTTAAGAAACAGTTGGTTCAGCAACTAAGACTGACAACAAGCCAGCAGGCAGAGGAAGATCCTGGGGTGCCTTGTGATATTTGTTGATGTATCCCTGGGCGGGCCTTACATCCCAGCTTGGTCCCTTCCTTGTGCAGCCAAGACTGGCACAAGTAGCAACAAAATGTGGATCCCCTGGAGCTTCAAATAGGCTGCCAAGGACCAGATATGGAGAGCATCTCACACTGGTTTATACAGCTTCAGACAACACTGAAGCAGTATCAAAGGAAGAACCAGGCAAGCAGCCACTAAATTCTGCTAAGATGAATTCAACTTGCTTCTTTTCCATTATTTTTGTTATTTTTCTTCTATTTTTTCTTTTTATCTCTATTTTTTCTTTCATATACCTCTTATTTTACTCTTTCCTTTTCTTACTCTATATTTTTCATTTCTTTTTCATATATTTTATTTTCTCTTTCTTTGTTCTTCTTGTGCAATTTTTTCCATTTTATTCCTTCTTCTTACTGTTTCTCTTCCTTCTCTCATAATCATTTTTGATTTCCTTTGGTATTCCCATATTTTTTTCTTTTACTATTACATTTCTCTTTTTTCTTATTCTTGGCTCTCTTGCTGTTGATGTGTTATCAATTATATCAAGAAAGAAATCAAAAATTACCTGGAAAATGAAAACAAATACACAACAACCCAAAACCTAAAGACATAGTGAAAGCACTATTGAGAGGGAAGTTCATACCATTATAGGTCTACCTCACAAGCAAGAAAAATCTCAAATAAAGAATTTAACCCTACACCTAAAAGAACTGAAAAATAACAACAAACAAAGCTCAGAAAGAGTAGAAGGAAGAAAATAATAAAGTTCAGAGCAGAAAAAAATGATATAGAGACAAAAAAAAATCCAAAACATCAATGAAGCCAGATGCTGGTGTTTTGAAAAGATAAATAAAATTGATAACTTTTTTACATGAGTCAACAAGAAAAAAACAGGACCCAAATAAATAAAATCAGAAATGAAAGAGAAGTAACAACTAATATTACAGAGCTACAAAGGATTGTAAGAAAATAGTATGAACTATATGCCAAAATTCTAAATGGACAATCTGAGCAAAATGGATAAATTTCTAGAGGCATACAATCTTCCAAAACCAAATCAGGGAGAAGCAGAAAACCTGAATAGACTGAATAACGACTGGTAAAATTGAGGCAGTAATAAAAAAACTCCAAGCAAATAAATGTCCTGAACTAGATGGCTTCACAGGTAAATTTTCCCAATCACTCAAAGAAGAACTAACACCTCTCCTTTCCAAACTATTCCAAAAAATTCAAGAGGAAAGACAACTCACAAGCTCTTTCACAAGGCTGGTATAATCCTAATTCCAAACCAGGTAAAGATAAAACAAAGAATGAAAATTACAGGCCACTATCCCTGATGAATATAGATGCTAAAACCCTTAACAAAATATTAGCAAACCAGATCCAGCAATACATTAAAAAGATCATATGCCATGACCAAACAGGATTTATCCCAGGGATGCAAGGTTATACAACATTCCCAAGTCAATAAATGTGATACATCACATAAACAAAATGAAGGATAAAAATCACATGGTCATATCAACAGATGCAGAATAAGCATTTGATAAAACCAAGCACCCATTCATGATAAAAACTCCCAGCAAAGTAGGAATAGAGAGAACATACCTAAACATAATAAAGGCCATATATGAAAAACCTACAGCCAACATCATCCTCAATGGGCAAAAACTAAAAGTTTTTCCCTTAAGAACATGACACTGATATCTCCTTTCACCATTCTTATTCAGCATAGTACTGGAAGTCCTAGCCACAGCAATCAGACAAGAGGAAATAAAAGGCAAACAAATTGGAAAGGAGAAAATAAAACTATCATTATTCACAGATAACATGATACTGTACATAAAAAACCCTATAGACTCCACCAAAAAACTACCAGACCTACTAAATGAATTTGGTAAAGTAGCAGGACACAAATCCAATACTCAGAAGTTAGTAGCATTTTTACACAGCAATAATCAATTACCAGAAAGAAAAACTAAGAAAATAATCCCATTTACTGGTGCGACAAAAAATAAGATACTTAGGATTAAATTTAACCAAGGAGGTAAAAGACCTATACTCCAAAAATTATAGGACAATTAAGAAAGAAACAGAAGAAGATACAAATAAATGGGAGCATATACTGTGTTCAGGGATTGGAAGAATTAACATCATTAAAATGCCCATACTATTCAAAGCAATCTGTAAGTTTAATGCAATTCCTACTAAAATCAATGGCATATTTCACAGATCTAGAACATTCCAAAAATTTATATGGAACCAAAAAGACCCCAAATCTTGAGAAATAAGAGCAAAGTTGGAAAAATCATAATACCTAGTATCAATAATTATACTGTAAGGCCCCATAATCAAAACAGCCTGGTACTGGCATAAAAACAGACATTTAGATCAATGAAAGAAAATAGAGAGCCCAGAAATAAAACCATGGTCAATTAATATTTGACAAAGGAGGCAAGAGTATACAATGGAGTAAAGACAGTCTCTTCAACAAATGCTGCTAGGAAAACTGGACTGGTATGTGCAAAAAAAAGAGGGAACTAGACCACCAGCTTACACCATTCACCAGAATAAACTCAAAATGGATGAAAGTTTTAAACGTAAGTCACAACAGCATAAAAATCCCAAAGGAAAACAGGCAGTAAAATTTCAGACATCTCACATAGCAATACTTTTGCATATATTGTATATAGGCCCAGGGAAATAAAGGAAAAAATAAACAAATGGGACTACATCAAACTTAAAAGCTTCTGCACAGCTAAAGAAACCATCATCAAAATAAAAAGGGAATCCACTGTATGGGAACATATTTGCCAATGACACATCGGATAAGGGTTTAATTTCCAAAATATTTGAATAACTTAATACAACTCAACACGAGGAAGACAAACAACCCAATTAAAAAATGGGTAAAGGACCTCCATAGATGCTTCTTCAAAGAGGACAGAGACAGGGCCCACAGACATATGAAAAAATGTTCAACATCAGTGGCCATCAGAGAGATGCAAATTAAAACCACTGTATCTCTTCACACCTGCCTAAATGGCAATCATTGTTAATAAACCCACAAACAACAACAGCTGGTGAGGATACAGAGAAAAGGTAATCTTTGTACACTGTTGCTGGGAATGCAGACTGGTACAGTCACTGTGGAAAACAGTATGGAATTTCCTCAAAAAATTAAAAATGGAACTGCCTTTTGACCCAGTGATTCCACATCTGGGAATATATCCTAAGAATCCTGAAACACCAATTCAAAAGAATATATACATCCCTATGTTCCTAGCATCATTATTTACAATGGCCAAGATTGGCAAATAGCCCAAGTGCCCATAAGCAGATGAGTGGATAAAAAAACTGTGATACATTTACACAATGGAACACTACTCAGCAGTAAAAAAAGAAGAAACTCTTACCTTTCACAACAGCATAGATGGACCTGGAGACTGTTACGCTAAGTGAAATAAGCGTGAGTGAAAGGTAAATACCATATGATCTCACTTATATGTGGAATCTAATGAACAAAATAAATTAACGAACAAAACATAATCAGAGGCAGCTATAAGAGAGGAGGGGAGAGGAGGTGAGGACTCATTGAAAGAACACGAAGGGGTTAGGCAAAGAACATACATGCATGACCCATGGATATAGAGAACAGTGTAGGGACTGCCTGAGGGATTGGGGCCCAGGTGGAGGGAGGGACAGGATGAAAAATTGAAAAAACTGTAAATAATAAAATATTTAAAAAAGAAATACTATACTTTTAAAGTTAAACCACTCCAAAATTTTTAAGACTGATGACTGTGAGCTATTTACAATCATGGTCAGAACAACTATTAAGTCTTCTAGTAATGATAAAAAGTAACATGTTAAAATAAAATGACTTCTAGTAAGGTATCAGGCTCAAATTTGTGACAAATTTAAAAATACAGCCTAACTGTGGCACATGTCCAGGAATTTTTTTTTAGAAACATATCAATGACATCAAACAAATCTGTTCACACTCAAAAGCAAAGTTATCAGAGGGATCACTTCCTACATTAAATATGCTGTGCACGTGAAACTAACATAATATTGAATATCAAGTACAATTGAAAAATGAAAAAAATGGTTTTTTAAAAAAGGTCAAGAGTTAAGACTTTCCTTATCTTTCTTTGCCAATATCCTCTTGTACTAGTATTAGAAAAAGGAAATAGATTTGAAGTGATGAGAAAGACTAAACTGAAGAAATCAAGGGAAGCAACTGCACTGTCTACTATCACAAGGTAAGCCTCCTTTTCTGCTGTCTTTTCTTCTTTTATGATATTAAAGGATTATAATAGTCAATAATTTAATCCTTTAAATTATTAGAGTATCAAGTCTGCAGACATCTAATCCCATCTGTTCCATCTAATCCTCTTTTATATAAAACCTATTCCCCTTCCCCATGAGAGAAACATCAAGCTATGTCTTCTAGAAAAGACACGTATATTTATGGTAATTCTGGTATTCTGGTACCAAAGTTAATGATTAATATGAAATCCTACTTTGTTCCTAGCATTTTACATATCTATGCATCACCAGTGGTCTACAACCATGGTTATCAAAGATCGGTATGAAAATACTACACTGAGAAATTATAGTGGTAGCATTTAAAAGGTTACAGTGACACCACATTAACATAAGACCTCAAGACATCTGTTGTTAATTTCCAGTTTTAAAAAGACTTAGAATCAGAAGAGGTTAGAAATTAGTCACGGGAAAAGTGCAATTGGAAATTTTAAGACAGTTATAATGAACTTTAAGTTAATAAAGAATAAAACGGAGTTTTGTATGAAAAATGGCAAATGCAAGCTTCAAAAATGTAAAATCAAAACTGGTTATGTATTACAGGTATTTAAAAATTACAGTAGTAACTTCAAGTTCCCTGTGATTTGCAATTTAAATATGCTCTACTAATATGAACCATAAGGTTCATAAAAGAAGACCCACAGCTCATAGTAACACTCAGCCTTACATTCCCTGACCTTTCCCTGTCTCCACAACAAAAGATCAAAGAGTATGGTGAACCAAAATGACAGTGTTCTCCTAAAAGGTATCTATAACTCAGGTTTTCTACCATCCAACCACCTATTCCTTTCCAACCACTCAAGGCCTCCCCAGATTATTTGTCTTAAATCTACCTGGGCTAACCTGATTAATGCATTACCCTTTTTAAATCAGTTGATGAGAGGTGATCATATTCTGAAACTTGGAAAACACGACAGAGTAAAAGGCAAAATATGCACACATACATGTGTGAGAATGTACATACATGGAATTCATCATGGAAAAATACTGAACTCTGGTCCTGTGAAATGTATCCTGAGGTGAGGATTGCAAATGTTCAGGGAAACAGACTGTGAATAAATTATATTCATATTATTAGTCTGTAAAATATGAATCAAAGCAGTCAAATGACATTCACTAAAGACATTGGCTGATTTTTATAGATCAACAGAACAAAAGGAAATTCCAGGATAAGATTCAATTTAATACAAATATTTAGTACATAATAAAAAAGGGATTCCAAAGCCACAGGGAAAGATTGAAATTGCTTAATAATGGCACCATAAAAACTGGTTAGTAATTTGGGAAAAGTATCTTATGCAAAATTAAACAAAATCTACATGGACTATTTTAAAGAGTTATTTAAAAACTGAAATAATCTAAGAAAATGGAAGGAAAATTTTTATGACTTCCAGCTAAAATGGAGGCATAGGGCCCCTCACACAACTGAAAGGAAAACAACAAATTTACAAATAAAAACCAACCAGAACTTCCAGAAAATCAAACTGTATGGAAAGCCCAAAACCAAGGAGTTAAAGAAGAAACATTCATCCAGATTGGTAGGAGAGCGTAGATGGGCAGCAGGGGTGGAGAGGATGTGTGGCAAGGTGGTGACTGGTGGTCCCAGATTTGCGTGTGGATAAACCAGGAGGAAGAACTGGGGAGTAAGACAGACTGCACAAGCCAGGGTTCCAGTGCAGAAAAAGAAAAGCCTCAAAGCCTCTGGCTGTAAAAACCCATAAGGGTTGCAGTGGCGGGAGAAACTCCCAGCCTCATAGAAGAGACCCACAAGGTCCTAGAATGTTCACATACCCACCCACCTGGGAATCAGCACTAGAAGGGCCTAATTTGCTTGTGGGTAGCAGGGGAAGTGACTGAAAGCCTGTGGAGAGCTAAACAAATGGCATTGTTCTCTAAGGGACCCCTCCCTCACATATAGCACAAAAACACAGCAACTTGGGTTGCCCTACTCTGGTGAAAACCTAACGTTCCACCCTTACAACGTAACAGGTACACTGAGACAAAGAAATATGGCCCAAATGAAAGAAGAGATCAAAGTTCCAAGACTCGTGATAAAGAGATAGCCAACCTATGGGATGCAGAGTTCAACATACTGGTAATCTGTATGCTCACAAAAATGGTTGAGTATGGTCAAAAAATAGAGGAAAAAGTGAAGGCTATGCAAAATGAAATAAACAGAAATATACAGGGAACCAGCAGTGAAGGAAGGGGAACTAGGACTCAAATCGATGCTTTGGACCTGAAGGAAGAAATAAATGTTCAACTAGAACAGAATGAAGAAACAATTCAAACAAATGAAAAGAGGCTTTGGAAACTTATGGAACAACTTTAATCATTCCAACATCTGAATCATAGGGGTGCCAGAAGAGAATAGGAAGAGCAAAAAATCGAAAACTTATTTGAAAAAATAATAAAGGAGACCTTCCCGAATCTGGCAAAGGAAATAGACTTCCAGGAAGTCCAGGAAGCTCAGAGAGTCCCAAAGAAGTTGGACCCAAGGAAGCACACACCAAGGCACATCACAACCATATTACCCAAGGTGAAAGATAAGGAGAGAATCTTCAAAGCAGCAAAAGAAAAGGAGACAGTTACCTACAAAGGAGTTCCCATAAGACTTTCAGCTGATTTCTCCAAAGAAACCTTGCAGGCAAGAAGGGGCTGGGAAGAAGTATTCCAAGTCATGAAAGACAAGGACCTACATCCCAGATTGCTCCATGCAGCAAAGCTGTCATTTAGAATGGAAGGGCAGATAAAGTGCTTCCCAGACAAGGTAAAGCTAAAGGAGTTCATCATCACCAAGCCCTTATTATATGAAACGTTAAAGAGACTTAGAATCTAAGAAAAAGAAGATGACCAAAACTATGAACAGTAAAATGACAACAAACTTACAACTATCAACAACCGAACCTAAAAACAAAAACAAAACCAAGCAAACAACTAGAACAGACACAGAATCACAGAAATGGAGATCACATGGAAGGTTATCAGAAGGGAGGGAGAGAGGAAGGATAGGGGAACGGGTACAGGGAATAAGAAACATAAATGGTAGGTGCAAAATAGGGGGAGGTTAAGAATAGTATAGGAAATGGAGATGCCAAAAAACTTATATGCATGATCCATGGACATAAACTCAGGGGGAAGGAATGCTGATACAAAGGGGGTGAAGGATGGTGGGGAATAAAAGGGAGAGAAAAATGGGACACCTGTCATAGCATAATCAATAAAATATATTTAGAAAATTTTTTGAAGTCTTTACCTTTAAGAAAGGAAAGACTTTGCTAAGCATAAAAACATAGGGCAGGGGCAAGCCAAGGAACACAAATAGAGGGCACAGACAATGGTGCAGGACTGACTGTGGGAGTGGGGGATGAGGGGTAAGGGAGAGCAATAGGGAAAAAGGTGGGACAACTGTAATTGAGCAACAATAAAGAAAAGAAAAAAAATAGTAAGACATCAGAAAAGAAAAAGGCAGCTTTAGCTTGCAAATTTATAATACTTCTTACATAAATTTAAAACCATTATAATGTATTCATTCAGTCTAATCACCTGTTACCCTCCTCCATGTTACCTGTTATCTCTCTCTAGATTGTTTCAAAAGCCTCCTAATGGCCTCCCTGCTATCATTGAGTCTCTATATTATAGTCTACTTAATCTATAACAAAGCAGCCACAGGTACTTAAAAAACCTCGGTCAGACAATGTTAATATCTAGGTTCAGAACCTCCAATGGCTCACTTTTCACTCAAACTAAAATAAAAAACAAAGTCCTTCCACTGGCTCACACAGCCCTACACGGCTGGCCCCTCATCTGGCCTCATATCCTACTGCACTCCCCACCCCCACCCTTGCTTACTCTGTCCCAGCCACCTGTCCCTCTCTCCATTTATTTTTTTATATTAACCATGTGATAATAACCTTAATAATATTCAATATTTACAAAGTAATATTTACTATGAACTAGACATAGTTCTAATTGTTTTACACATATAATTTCATTAATTACAATAATTATTTCCCTCACTTTACAAATGATGAAATAGAGTTACAAAGAGGTTAAATTAACTATCTGTCCTTAGAGCTCAGTAAATGGTGAAGCAAAAATTAAAAAATCAGATGTATGAAGCCTGCATCACAGCCCAAATTCTAACCTCAATGATGTTTCCCACTAGCTATCTTTAATTAAAATGTTCTTCACAACCAATTATGGTATAAACAGAAAGTAGATTAAGGACTAAGAAATGGGAATGCCAAAGTGCTTAATGTAGGGTTAGAGAGGGTGGAAAAGTTAGAAGGAACCAGAACACTAGGAATGAAAATATTTCTTAAAGGTAAAAAGTTAGTGTATAATCGGTTATTACATAAAACTAAATAATAGTATATATCCACGTATAAGTGAAATCACAGTTAAATATTGTTTATAATAACCCCAAATTGAGAAACAACCTTAATGTCTAATAATAATAATTTACTATTAAGTCATGGTAACTGTCTAAAACAAAAAAATAAAAAATAAAAGCAGGAGAAAAAAATTTAATGACATGTTTACAATATATTTTAAGCAAAAAGAACTAAAAAAACTGTGTATATAATACAATAAAACAATAATGGTATATAAAACTTACTTTTTCTGTAGTTACAGTCAAGGAAGGAACCAATGCAGGTGATGGTTCTGGCTGCTTCTTGTGTTTTTGCTTGTGTTTGTCCTTTTCTTTATATTTCTAAAAATGAATACAAGTAAAATCCAATTTAAATCATAACACATACACACCCACATACACTAAAGATGGTATTTTAACTGTGTTTAGTACCATAGTCATATTTCATATATAAATACTAGTTATATATTTATATTATAGCATTATTATATAATGCTACATTATACATAATGCATTGTTATTATGTAATAATGCTATAATATAAATATATAATAATTCTAGCATAGTTATTTTAAAGCGATTTCAGCCTCCATATCCCTTGAACAACATAAAATAATATATAAAAAACTGAAGCCTACAATTATTTGCTACATCTAAATCTGGCAAACTATGTATTTTTTCTCATTAAAAACAATACTTTTGTGTGCATTTTGTAAATGGAAATTTAAAATTTACATAGCACTTTGACATGCACTTTCAAAATAGTGTCAGATTCTCCATTAACATGCATTAAATTCTATGGCCCATAAAGTAGATACCAGGAAAAAAAATTTCCTAGGTTTAGTCAGAAAACAGGTGATTTAGTTAACACTAACAAAATTACTTATGGCATGCTGCCTTATTATGAAGTCTTAAAAGTGATTAACTGAATTTAAGAAAAATTTCAAATAAATAAGAAATTAATTACATATAGGAGTCCAACTTCCATGTTAGAAAATTTTAATCAAATTGTTCTCAATTGTCAAAATCAGTCGTTAATCTGTATTGGGCGTGTGAAGTTTACTATTATTTAAAGAGCTAATTCAACTTGTTTCTCATAGTACTTAAAAACTAACCATTCAGAGCACTTAAAAAATCTGTTCAAAGAATGAAAGATTAATATCACTGGCCCTGTCCTAAAAGAGATTACATACCAACAAAACAAAAAGCATAAAATTAAAGACAGATGTTTTATTATAATACCCAAATACTGCCACTTTTTCCCTTTAATTTCTGGTGTAATTACATAAGATATTCCTGGACTACAATGTCAATACTTCAGGAATAGAGAATATAAGATACCACAAGCACTTTTTATTCAGTGTTTTAAAAGAAATTTTCTTACTCTGAAGTTATTTTTAATTGTGACAAATCATAATAATGACCACAAGGAATCATGCCTCCATTTTTTTATACTAGGATGTCACTGCTCCTCCCATCATAGGATGTCCTCTTCTCCACTCCCTTGAAGCTGGGTTAGCCTTGAGACTTGCTTTAGCCAAGATGATGTAGCAGAAGTGATGCTGTGTAAGTTCAGGAGCCCAGAGCTTTAAGAAGTATTGCATGGCTTCTATTTTTGCTCCCTTGGATCCCAGCAAACATGTAAAGAATCGGTTCACACTCTCCTGACAGGCCAATTAAAAGAATAAAGCTGCAGTACCCCAGCCTACAGCCAGTACCACATCTAGGCCCAGACATGAGAGTAAGATGATCCAGAACCACCCAGGTGAATGAATAAGTCTAGCAGATACTGTGTGGAAGAAAGATTAATTGTTCCTGCTGGGCCCTGACCTCAAGTCACTAAAAGTTGTGGGGTGGTTTATCAAGCAACACTAGGTAAGCAAAACAAGACTAGAATTCACAACTGGAAACTGGGTCATAGGAGTTAAAGAAAGTAAAAATTAAAAGTGTAGCAGGGTGCAACCAGGGCCCCCCCCCCAAAGAGGGATTTGTAATGGGATCCAGAATTCAGGGTGTCCAGGAAATATTAAAAATATAGGATGTCCTCACTCCCACAAGTATGAACTAGAGAATGGGACACATAGAGCAGAATCATTGAGTTATTCTACATATCAACAGTTTTGCAAATAACCTCTAGAATGGTCATTTAACATACCTATAACTTTTGACTAGTTTCATAGATATGTTAAATGGCTGTGGCCATGCTTTGAGCCAGGGAGATGGGAGTGACTTCCACCCAGGATGTAACTGGGAGGCAACTCCCCCTTGTTACACCACCTGCATTAGAGCTTGCAGATGAGCTTGCACACCAAGGGGCCGTGCCTGCCAGGACTCACTATGGCAGCCCAGAAAAGCTAGAAAAACATGGGAATGCTAGCAGGTATAGCCTATTGTGGAAGGAGTCGGAAATGGGGCTGCAGAGGAAGACTGGTGCTAGGATTTAAACCGGGGCACAGCAGCCACGACAAGAAGAACCACACAGCTTTGGCAGGGAAGAACTACTTGGCTTTGGGTCTCCCTTTGCCACGCAGCTTAGGAATTTGAAAAGCAAGATGTAGCAGCAATGCAGAGCTCTCTCTTAGCAGTTTGGAAGAATGCAGGAGAGATGCTGTGGGAAGGAAAGGGGTGAAAGGACTCTTACTGGTGGACCATGAGAAGGTGCCACACAGGTTTGGATTAAGACCTGGAGATCCCAGCAACACAGCTGACTGTGCTGGAAACCCAGGAGTTCTGACAGTCGAGCACGGATTACTGAGAAGAACTGGGGGCTACCTGAGCCACAGACCTTTATTTCTTTTCCTGAGATATGGTACCCTGGACTAGGCAAAGGGGGGAAAGAAGGACTGTGTGTGCTTGTGGGTGTTTTAAGGGACTTTAGGATATTAACAAAGAAATTAAGTCATTACTCTAAGTCTGTATAACTTCTTGAATAAATAATTCCTTTCCTTTGCACCAATATCTGACATTGAGAACTATACTTTCCTGGTGGCGGGAAAGGCGAACCTAGTACAGGGGAACCCCGGGAGAAGGGGGGTTCATTTGGTAGTAGTATATCCCCAACTATATAGGTCCGTTCTGTAACAAAAGTAACACACATTAGGGGTTTTTTTGGTATACAACAAAATAAATTATACAATCTAATTTACAAGCATGAGGTTCAAATGATCCTGGTCTATTAGTTCTATAATATTTTTCTCCAATAAAGATAATAAAGGATCCTTCCTTTTCTATCTTTTTGCTTATTCTACTTCTCAGACTAGGCTTTATTCTGAAGGAGTACAAGAGCTGGAATAATTTAATAGTGAATGACCCCTATTACCAAGGTAAACAGACTCTAAAAACTTGGAAAATTTAGAAAGTAAAAGGTAAAGTATGCACACATACATGTATGAGAATGTAAATATATGGAACTCATCATCAAATAATACAGAACTCTGGTCTTGTGTTATAGAGAGAAATATACATCAAGAAATGTATCTTGAGACCAGGCTGGTGTAGCTCAGTGGATTGAGTGCTAGCCTGCAAACCAAAGAGTTTCTGTATGATTCCCAGTCAAGGTACACCCCTGGGTTGCAGGCCAGGTCCCCAGTAGGGGGTATAGGAGAGGCAACCACATACTGATGTTTCTCTCCTTCTTTCTCCCTTCCCCTCTCTCTAAAACCTTTTTCAAAAAAGGAAATAAAGAAATGTACCCAGAAATGAGGATTGTAAAATGTTCAAGGAAACAGACTGAATAAATTATATATGTATTATTGGCTTGTAAAACATTAATCAAAGCAGTCTAATGACATTCACTGAAGACACTGGCTGATTTTAATAAATGAACGAAAAAAAGGAAATTCCAGGAAAAAGCTCAATTTAATGTAAATATTTAGTACTTGATAAAGAAGGGATTCCGAATCTACAGAGAAAGATTGAAATTACTTAATAATGGTACAAGAAAAACTGGTTAGTAATTTGGGAAAAGTATCTTATACAAAAATAAAATCTAGGTGGATTATTTTAAAGAGTTACTTAAAAATTAAAATAATCTGCCCTGGGCAGTGTAGCTCAGTGGATTGAGTGCAGGCTGCGAACCAAACCATCACCAGTTCGATTCTCGGTCAGGGCACATGCCTGAGTTGCAGGCCAGGTCCCCATTGGGGGCCACATGAGAGGCAACCACACACTGATGTTTCTCCAACCCTCTTTCTCCCTTCCCTGCCCCTCTCTGTAAAACTAAATAAATAAAACCTTTAAAAAAAAGACTTAAAAAATTAAAATAATCTAAGAAGCTGGAAGAAAACATTTTAAAAGTCTTAAATTTAAGAAAGGGAAGACTTATATTTTTTTCTAAACTGCAACATCAGAAAGGAAAAAGGTAGGTGTGGGGGATTAAGAAGGAGTCAGCACAGGACGGGCCTCTCTGGTACATGGACTGTTTTGACCTACAGGCAACTTTAGCCTCTGGCTCAAGAGAAGCTTCTGCCCCTCCCTTAACCACCTAGAAGAACTTGATTTAGAAGCCTTGTCCCTAATAGGAGATTGTCAGAGATAACCTCTTCTGACCTATCTAAAAGATAAGGTAAACTTCTATTATTTCAACATCTGTTCTTATCACTCTACAATGACCGTTTGAAGACCCCAAGTCACCTTACCTCATCCCTGACTCAGAATGTCTTACACACCCATGTGTCCCTTTTGTATCTCTGTGCCTCTCATTCATTCATATGAGGTCTATGACTCTCTCATGTATAAACGGTTGCCATACATATGTTTGTATTAAACTTGGTAATTTTTTCTTTTTTTTTAAATATATTTTATTGATATGCTATTACCGTTGTCCTATTATCCCCCCTTCATTCCCCTCCACCCTGAACACCCTCTCCTACCCACATTCCCCCCCTTTACTTCAGTCCATGTGTCATAAGTTCTTTGCTTCTACA
>CM052538.1:54429913-54453393 GCA_028533065.1 Trachops cirrhosus
GGAGGGGAATGAAGGGGGGATAATAGGACAACTATAATAGCATAATCAATAAAATATATATATATTTAAAGATTTTATTTATTTACTTTTAGAGAGGGGAAGGGTGGGAGGAGATAGAGAAACATCAATGTGTGGTTGCCTCTCATGTGGTCTCCACTGGGGACCTGGTCTGCAACCCAGGCATGTGCCCTGACGGGGAATCGATCCTGTGGTGTTTTGGTTCACAGCCCGCGCTTAAAATATATTTTTTTAAAAAACAAAAGAAAATATATCCTATGTTTATATCTTGTCCTGTAACAGGCAAGTGACTTAGCAGAGCAAAGTAAAATAATAAAATTACAATTATGAATAAAGTACAGAAATTGGGGGGAAATATCACATTTTTTCCTGATAACATAGAAATGATCAAAGCAGTACTCAAAACTTTTAACAACCAAAAAAAAACAGTGTTTTGGACTTAATTATGAATAAAAAAATAAACATTGTATTAAACCAAACATAATTTGATAATTGTTATACATCGAGGGACAATTTTATGTGTCTCTACTCTTTCTGCATGTCTTTCAAGTGAGGCAATGATTTGCCCATTGCTCTGGACTATAGAGTATCTGTCTTAAGAGCAAAGGGTAGCCATGCTTACTGTCCATTACAAAAGATTCAGGTGCCCTAAGCTCATGGTTCCTTTATTGCAATGCAATAGACTCTATAAGCAGATATTATCTGGCCCTCTCTGTATTGCCCTATGGAAACTGGATCTTGGGGGGACACAGAATTCTCCTGTCTCCTAACTCGTTATCATATAAGTAGGGTAAAATCATAGACTTTTTTCATAGTTCTTAACAGTTTGGTCATAAGAATGTGATGCTGTTAAGTCGCATGACTTTCTGTGAAAGGAAAGATAAGGGTCTCACAAGCCAATTAATGGGATTTCAGAAACATCTATGGGAATGGATAACAAATATAGTGAGCATATCTTATAGTCGATTAGGCAGTAGATGGTCCTCCATTTTATTGCCTGACAGTGATGAGGAACTGAGGAGGAGATAGCAGACTAAGTACTGGAAAATACAGTACGTCCTTCAGTAACATGGTTCAGTTCAATGGTGTTTCATTATAATGTTGATGAAATGCCCTAAGAACTTGTTTATATCAATTAGCCTACAGTAAAACTGGTTTCGTTATATGTCCTTTCACTTAAACTCACAAAACCTATTGACACCATCAAATAAGGACTTACTGTACATTCAAAGAGTGTTGCCCAAATGATGTTCAAGTGGTTGCTAAGCCTCCTCCAGGTAGGACTTCCCCACCAATCTGGCAGTCGGTTTCAGTTCCACCCCACTGTAATAATAACTAGTACTAGGATTCTTCCTCAGTGAACAGAAGGTTACAAACCTTTTCTGAAAAATTAGAGAAACTCATCTATACTAAACATTAAAGAGGGATACTGGCAAGCAACCACTGTGAACATAAATCAGGCAAATCATAAGAACTCTGATTGGTTTGCTTGGAGATGAGGAGGTGGGGAATAGCGTGTGAATGAAGACAGTAAAAGTTGGACTATCTTACAGTTCAACACCTCCTGCAGTTTACCCTGCCAACTTTAAATACACTTGGAGATGACAGTAAAAGATCTCAGTAAAAGTTTTTTTTACAGTGAGTCTTGGTGTGTTATAAGGCAGCTCTGGTCCTATTAGGGACTTTTCCCAAAGATAGACCAACCCCTGTAGGAAATTATAGTTGAGACTTTGACCAGGATTTAGGCTCTTAATGCCCAGATTGGGTTTACAGTACTAACTAAACATTTACAGTGTGATGAAGATGGTCCTCTGGCAAATGAGAAATCTAGATAAATCCTTGCAATTGACAATGCTACCCTGAAAAATTCTCACAGCCCTCCTGGAACTAGCACCCTATTGAAAGTAGGTGAAAACTTGAGACATTATCTTAATATTGGGGTAGCATATGTCCCAGATCCGGAAGAGCTCTCCAAAACACGTCCCTGCAGTGTGACCCAAGATTCAGTCAAGCAGAGTGTGCAAACTGGCTGCTGAGTCAAGGGGTTCCCAAGGCTGAAATAATCAGTCTTATCCATGAGTACACCACAATATAGAGCACTGTGGGTGCTGAAAACATGGAAATTTTACTTGGTTGATCCACCACAAGCAGTCATCATTTTCTTCCAAATTGAAAGTTAATACAAAGACATTTAATGGTGTGGAACCATTCTGTACTCCCACAATCTCTCACTCTTCCTTAACCTCCCCACCCTTTAAGGCAACCTCAGTTGCTTTAAGAAGAAAAATGAATGGAGATGAGGATGAGATTTCCCTATCCTCAGGGAGGAGTCAATTAATGGTCATATGTACCTGTCCAAGTATGCTGGGGAATTTGGAGAAAGGAGAGACACAAATTTTTAAGGCTCTGTCACACAGAGATACCCAGATCCCTATCCTACTTGGACCCAAAGAAGAAAAAGGCACCAGGATGCAGAAGAGAGATTAACAGTGGGGTAAGGAAGCTAACATGACTTTGTAGGCTGGGCTTTTCAGCAACTAGCTGTATTTTTGTTACCACTTATACATCTCAAGGTATAGCAGGAATTGATGTATTGGGAGTCAGCAAACTATATTACCCAAGCTGGCAACGATTTTTACATCTTTTAAAGTGTAGTTTAAAAAAGAAAAAAGGAAGAGTATGTGATGGAGACTATAGGAAGTCTGCAAAGACTACAATACTTATTTTCTGATTCTTTACGGAAAAGATTTGAACCCTTGTGTTATGTACTTATCATTACCCATTCTGTAAGCACCAAACGATATTCTCCCAATCAGGAAATGCTAATGGCACATACAAGTTGCTCCCAAATCACTTCCTTTTTCTTTGTGGTCACACAGAAACAGAATAGAATTACAGAAGGACAAAGGAAAACTACAACCTTGATTAAAAACCTAACATACCATGGGCAGTAAGAGGTACAGTATCTCAACACAAAAGCCCTGCCAGTCCAGTGAAAAAAGGTTAACAAGCTGGAGGCTTATAATGAATTATTGTTAACTGAGTTTAGTGCTGTTATAGCTACAGCTATTACAGACTAAATCCATTACACAGACTGATGATACTTAGTTGGTAGTCTTGGACACTGCTAATGACTTCTTTACCATACCACTCATACTAAGTTTCTAGTGCTTCCCCAAGGAAACCTAAATTCCTTGCTATTTGTCAACAATAGGCATGTCAGAATTTAGTACAGGTGTCTCCATCTGATTGCCACACTTTCACAATTGGTTAGTAAGTCAGTAGCATGAGTCTCAACAGCTCTTATACTGATGTTATCACACCTCTCCCAAGAGGACTGCCTGAAAAACCCCAATAAAATTCAGAGACCTGCTCAACAAGTGAAGTTTCCTAGAATTATGTGAGTGCATTTACAATGTCCAATCCCTTTCTTCAGACCCTCAACGTCAAAAAGGAGGCTGAGCATCTTGTTAACTTTTCAGGTATTAGAGGCTCTAAGTGATTCACTTTGACACTGTACTTGATCTTTACATCAGCTAATTAATAATAACTGATTATTAATGCTTGTTCTAACTTCTCTCTGCCTGATTGATAACTACATCCATTTTCAATATTTAATACTAAAGCTTTTTCACCTCCAGAGATAAAAGTCCTTACCATCCCTTCTCAATGCCTCACCAGATACTATCCATTTTCGTGACTTCAGCAAAGTCCTTTTACTCCATTAACATCTTGTGCTCCAGTTTCATATGCTTATCTGCCTATAAATGTGTATGTAACTCCTACATTGTGTTCAACTAAAATTAAAATTTCTCCCAAATCAGTTCTTATTTACTCAAAAGTTGTAACAATACTACCTTTGTTCCATTATCTTCATACTTAAAACTCTGGGTTTGTAAAAAAAAAAAAAAAAAGAAAAGAAAAAAAAAAAAGGTAAGCATTTCACATGGCATCACTGAATTCAAGAAACCATATTAAGCATCATGGGAAGAAAGTTAAGTACAAAAGATAGGGATAAATTATGAGACATGGTAGAGCCCAGAATATATTAATGACTACTAGTAATATAAAAGTGAAATGAAAAAAATAAGAAAACCATGTAAAAGATATCCAAGGCAAGAGATACTGTGTAGTAATTCATACAAGACAAAGGAAGTTTGGCTTCATTATAAAGTCAAAACTAAGTAAGTGCTAGATTTAAATTGAGATGGAATTAAGGAAAGAAAAAAATAAAAGAGGATCACTACTTGTCAGAATAATTAGAGCAAACAGTGTAATGTTTAAAGGGAAAAAAACCCCAAAGCTTGTTTGGAGGCAAGGGGTAAAATATGATTCAAACATTACATCTAATATGCCAATACCTCAGTCCAAGCAAAGCCTCATCACTTAAGTCTGACAACTCTTCCAATATCTTCTTTACTATCAAAACAATCTCCTTACCCTGGCCAGGTTGCTCATTTGGTTGGAGCATCATCTGTGCACCAAAAGGTTGCAGGTTTGATTCCTGACCAGGACACATACCTCGGTTACAGGTTCAATCCCCTGTTGGGGCATGTATGGGGAGGTAACAGATTGACGTTTCCCTCTCACATCAATGTTTCTCTCTCCCCCTCTCCCTACCTTTCTCTCTCCCTAAAAACCAAACACATCCCAAAAGAAGATTAAAAAAATACAGGAAATTTTTTACAAGCTTTTAAAAATATGAATAATTTCATTTATTTGGATCAAATATACATATAGCTTGGCCCATCTCATACTCTGGATTCACATTTCTATCTATCCCTGAATGTTTCCCATTCCACTGTACTTAATGTGATTAAAATCAAACTCATCAGTTCCTCCTTTTTATGATGCTCACAAATCAGCTTTTCCTCAAATCCCTGCTTATACTATAGTACCATCTCCCTAGTTAAGAGAGCCTTTAACCATCCACCACCTAAAATGTACCTTTTTCCTTGCCCTACTTCAACCAATCAGATCCAAGCCATATAGATTTTATTCCTTTAGCATCTTGACTATCATTTCCCACATCCTTCCATTCCTATAGCCATTCCATATAGACTTCCATTATTTTTAATCTCATTCAAACTAACTTGCTTAATGAGCACAGAATAATGGTCAAGAACATATACATGGGAGCCAGACTGCGTGGGTTCACATTCAGCTCTATTTTACTAACTATTTTAGTTGTGCGAGCTGTAAACTTCTATGCCATAATTTTCACATTTGTAAAACAGAAAAATAACATTATTACCTATAACATTATTACTATCACAAGTTTGTTGTTGGGAATTATATGAGTTTTTACATATAATGTACTTGGCAGCGTGTCTAAGGTAGTAAATACTACACACCTTAGTTACTGTTGCTTTGTTGTCATAGTCATCATCATCACTCTACAAACTGGACTCCCTATTTCAGTCACTCATTAAGTAAAAAAATTATTTACTTGGCATATAAGCATGGATAATACAAAAATGAATAAAACTTATAAAGGCAAATAAGACTTATGCAGGAATTCCATTTTTTAATGGGTAAAACAAATGTATAAAACTTAAATACTAGTATAAACAAAACTATCAGTCATCACAGTGGTTCCCAAATTCTTTCACCTCATATAACACTAGGTGAATAATCTTCCTCATACCATTATTAAATACAAACTCTTCTTACAGGAATGGTCATAAATAGCCCCAACTTGCACTTCATGCTTATCATTCTTATTCCCTTACCCTATATCCTTTCAACAAACTGAACGAACTTTCTATGTGAATCTTCTCATTTTTGCATTCTGAAAAGTATTCTTGTCATTGAGCTCACTGTCCTCTCATAATTACTTAACAGAAATAAATCACTGACAACATTCAAGATTTTTCTTAAATACCACTTCTTCCACTTACCATTTTCTACTGTCTGACAAGGAAGGAAGCTTCTGCAAAATTTCCACAAGCACATTATTCTCTTCTCACTGGCCCTATCTCACTTTGACTTATCTGTATATTTGTTTTATCTATTTGGACTAACCTAAGTAACCTAAGGTTACTAGTACTGGCTTAGTAATCTTAAGGGTTTATGTAAGGCTATATGTAAGTAACCAATTTCAGAAACAACTATGACCAAACACTTTTAAAATGATCAGTTGTGGTTATATGAGACAAGGTTAAAAAGAAAATAGGCCTACACAAAATTCAATAAAGACATCAACTCAGTGACTGATTTTACTACGCAGAATTATATTGAGTATCTATCCTCTTTGTACACAGATTCTGCCAATAATTCATCAAGTAAAAATAAACTGTTTAAAAAAAACAAAATTGTTTATCACACAAACTTTATCTATTCTACCTGCAGTCTAAATAACTTAGTCTAACCTAAAACTTATTAGTGTCCATATTTGAGAGTAATGCACTTCATGATGAAGTAAATGGTTAAACGAAATAAGATATTAAATAAAAATCTCTATCACTTAAACACAAGTAACCCTAATAACCTTAAACATCAGCAAACACACTCTGATTATTTTCTACAGCCATACTATCCAATATGGTATATAACTGCCACGTGTGGCTACCTAAATTTCACTTAATTAAAATTAAATAAACTTAAATATTCAATAACTCATTGTGATACATTTTTTATTTTATTGTTTTTAGATTTTATTTATTTTTTAGACAAAGGGGGAGTGAAGAAGAAAGAGAGCAAGAGAAACACTGATGTGTGACAGAAACATCAAAAGGCTGCCTGTCTCAGGCCTCCAATTGGGGAACTGGCCCACAGCCGAGGCATGTGCCCTGACTGGGAATCAAACCTGCATGCAACCTTCCAGTTCACAGACTGGTGGTCAATCCATTAAGCCACACCAGCCAGGGCAATGCAACACATGTCAAGTGCTCAACGGACAGATGTGGATAGTGGCTACTGTACTGAACAACACAGTTACAGAACATTTCCATCATTTCAAAAAGTTTTATTTGACGGTGTGATCTAGAACTTCATAATAAAATCAATAAAAATTTACATTTTATATAATCTCATTTTACTCTAATGTAACTATCAAATAATAATCAGTACACAAAGTTTTTCTGACAATAATCAGTCCCAAGTAGATAAACAAAAAGCCAAACATCAAGTAACTTATCATAATGAATGTATAAAACCACTACAGAGGAAAAAAAAGTTAGCAAACGTGGAGAAACTGTAACCCTTAGTAGGAACATAAAGTGGTATAGCTGCTATGAAAACAGTATAGCATTTCCTTAAAATTTTAGAACATAGAATCATGTGATCAAGCAATTCCACTTCCCAGTATATACCAGAAAGAATTGAGATTTCTGACCAAGATGGAGGTGTAGGTAGATAAGCAGTGCTTCCTCACACAACCAAAATTAGGACAACAACCAATTTAAAAATAAAAAACAACCAGAACTGGCAGAAAATCTAACTGTATGGAAGTCCAACAACCAAGGAGTTAAAAAAGAAACATACATCCTGACTGGAAGGAGGGGTAGAAACGGGCAGCCAGGGCAGATAGGACACGTGGTGGCAGCTGGCAGACCAGACAGTCTAACATTCGTGTATGGATAAACCAGGAGGAACAACTGGGGAACAAGATAGACCATGCAACCCAGGGTTCCAGTACAGGGAAATGAAGCTTCAAAACCTCTGGCTGTAAAACCTGAGGGGATAGGGGAGGCCGGAGAAATTCTCAGGCTTGCAGGACAGTCCATCAGAGAGACCCACAGGGTCCTAGAACATACACATACTCACCCATCTGGGAATCAGCACCAGAAGGGCGCAATTCACTTGTAGATGGCAGGTGAAGTGACTGAAAGTGGGGCAAGAGACAAGCAAGTTACGTTGTTCCCTTTCTGACCCTTCCCACACATACAGTGCCACAACACAGTGACCTGGGTTGTCCTGCCCTGGAGATTACCTAAGGCTCTGCCCTGAAAACATAACAGGTACGCTGAGACAAAGAAATATGGCCCAAATGAAACAACAGATCAAAACTCCAGAAAAAGAAGTGACAAGGAGATACCCAGCCTACCAGATGCAGAGTTCAAAACACTAGGAATCAGGATGCTCACAGAAATTATTGAGGATAGTTGCAAAATAAAAAAAGTAAAGGCTATGCAAAATGAAATAAAGAAAAATATACAGGGAACCAAGAGTGAAGGGAAGGGAACTGGGATTCAAATCAATGATTTGAAACAGAAGGAAGAAATAAACATTCAACCAGAACACAATGAAGAAACAAGAAACAAAAATTGAGGAGAGGCTTAGGAACCTCTGGAACAACTATAAACATTCCAACAATCGAATCATAGGGATGCCAGAAGGCGAACAAGAAGAGCATGAAATTGAAAACTTAATTGAAAAAATAATGAGGGCGGCACCCTGGCTGGTGTGGCTCAGAGGAACAAGTGCCAGCCTGAGAACCAACGGGTCACTCGTTTGATTCCCAGTCAGGGCACATGAAATGGGTTGCAGGCCAGGTCCCCAGTGGGTGGCATGTGATAGACAACCACACACTGATGTTTCTCTCCCTCCCTTCCTTCTGTCAATAAATAAATAAACAAACAAATATATATTTTTTTAATGAAAGAGAACTTCCCCAATCTGATGAAAGAAATAGACATGCAGGTCCAGGAAGCTCAGAGAGTCCCAAAGAAGTTGGACCCAGTGAAGCACACACCAAAGCACTTCACAATTAAATTATTCAAAATTAAAGATGAGAGAATCTTAAAAGCAACAAGAGGAAAGGAGACAGTTACCTACAAAGGAGTCCCCATAAGACTATCAGCTGATCTCTCAAAAGAAACCTTGCAGGCAAATATTAGGAAAGAAGTATTTGAAGTCATAAAAGGCAAGGACCTACATCCAAGATTACTCTATCCAGAAAAACTAACATTTAGAATGGAACGACAGATAAAGTGCTTCTCAGATAAGGTTAAGTTAAAGTAGTTCATCATTACCAAGCCCTTATTATATGAAATGTTAAAGGGACTTCTCTGAGGAAAAGAAGATGATGAAAACTATGAACAGTAAAATGACAACAAACTCACAACTATCAACAACTGAGCCTAATAAAACAAAAAACAAAGTAAGCAAACAACTAGAACAGGAACAGAACCAGAGAAATGGAGATCACATGGGAGGTTATCAGCAGGGAGTGGGATGGGAAAGAATGGGGGAAAATGTACAAGGAGTAAGAAGCATAAATTCTAGGTACAAAATAGGGGGGTTAAGAATAGCATGTGAAATGAAAGAAGCCAAAGAACTTGTATGTACGACCCATGGATATGAACTAAGGGGCATGGGGGGAATGCTGGTAAGAGGGAGGGTGTAGGGAGGAGGGGAATAAAGGGGAGAAAAAACTGGGAGAACTGTAATAGCTTAATCAATAAAATGTATATTTTTAAAAAGTACCTTTTTCTTACATTCACAGGATTTTTAAAATAGTGAATATTGTATATTTTAAGAATGTACTTTTTCTATTGCGTTACTATGTTCATCCCAGAGATACAATTAAATTGCTCTGCCATAATTTGTTATATAATATACCTTGCTCTTGCTATAGCTTAACTGTCCTAAATACAACTTCTTAGATTTAAAAAAAAAAAAAAAAGAGAGAGAGAAAACATTTCTTGTCTCTGCAGACAGCAAACAAAGCTAATAGTAAGGAATGGTTTTCAAAGACAATATCTAGGCCACTGTCAGAAAACCACTGCATGAAGAGAAAACCAAGGGTGTGTCTGTAAAATCTGTTCAGATCTAAGGCAGTGAGTGCCTCAGAGAGCCTGAGATCATGGGAGTTCAGGGATATGAACTTCATGAAAGACAAAGAATGAGAAAATATTCCACACCAGGAAAAACTAAAAAGACATGACAACAACTAAATGCAATGTGTATTCCTGGATTCGATTCTGGACCAGTAAAACATTTCCCCCCATTAATATGGAGGACTTTCCTAAGTGAAATTTGAGTATGATCTGTAGATTAGCTAACAGTTCTGTAATAATGTTACTGATTTTGATAACTGTACTGTAATAATACAGAATTTTAATATTTATTAAAATTACACAATAAAGTACTTAAGCTAAAGGTGATGATAGTTGAAATTACCCTCTAAAGGTCCAGAAAAAGACTGTGGAAGTAAGGAGATAAGATAGCAATGGGGAAAGAGAAAATGTAATAAAGCTAACATGACAAAATGTTTACATTTTGGGAATCTGGGTGAATGGTGTAGAGAAAAAATGTGTAGTATTTTGTAACTTTTCTCAAAGTCTAAAATTATTGCAAAATCAAAACTTAAAAAAAATTCAATTCTTTTGGCTGGTTGCCCAATGCCCCAGGTTGAAGGACAAAACTAGCCTCATGAACTGGCCCTTTTTCAACTAAACAGTCTCACTTCATGTCACTCTTCTGCTCCACCACACACACATCCCAAACATTCTAAATGGCTGTTTTTGAAAAGCCCTGCTCTCTCTTAACACTCTGCACAGGTAGAGGTTTAAGCCTTTACCTTGAGTGAAAGATTTCCAAAAGTAAACTACCTAAAAGGGGAAAGGGGATGACACGTAATTCTCAATGCTGAATTTTTAAAAAGATACAGGGAAGTAATGACAACTCTGTGATTGAGAGTTTTATTCCTCTGAGGCTCACAGCAGTAGCCCAGTTCTCTTCCAACATATGAAGGTTCCTGAAGAAAATGGAAGTCAAGACAATCCCTCAGGTCCACAAAACAGTAACCAAACGCCTATTTCACACAAATCTCTACCATACCTTAACCATGTTTATATTGGTAATGGCTCCTTTATCTGTTGCCAGCTATTAATAACAAAATGGACTGAAGAACAAGTAAAGAGGGTGGGGTTGGGGATAAGATAAAATCACTCTAGCTGTAGTAGGAGACAGATGGATTTCTGGCATACCTACTTGGAACTGAGTACATTTCCATATACTACTGTCATTAACAGTGTATATAAAGTATTACAAGAACAGTACTTCTCTGGCCAGGTGGTTCATCTCATTGAAGCATCATTGCACACACCAAAAAACTGCAGGTTCAATTCCCAGGGCACATGACTAAGTTGCAAGTTCAATTTCTGGTAGGGGTGTGTACAGGAAGCAACTGATGCATATTTCACTCTCACATCAAAGTTCCCCCCCCCACCCTCCCTTCCTCTCTAAAAATCAACAAATATATCCTTGGGTGAGGATTAAAAAAATGTTTACTATATTTTTGATACATTATGGATTAGTTGGCATTGATGAATAGGAAGAGAATGAGTCTAAGGATCAAATGAACTGGTATAAGATTACTTCAATGCAATAAATAGTCAATTATTTCTAAATAATGACCTACAACTTAGCCTTTAGGAAAAAAAATCCTTTTACTATATATGATGTGCCTCTCCATTTCCTAACACTTGCCCACAACTCACTCTATGGCAGTGCTTCTGTAAACACAGGAACACTAGGCTTAAAAGAAAATTCTCTTTCATAATGAGCATTAACTCTTGAATTCAACCTTCCCAGTATATAGCTTTAATTCATTTTAAACATCTTTTCTGGTTTCTTTAACAATATATGTCTATTTTTCAATTTTTATAGACACTGTCCCTTACTCAAAGTCCTATCTCACTATTAACTTGTCTTCTGTCCTTGCTGGCATTTCAGTTAATATCTAACCAGTATTAATATATCTTGGGCCATGAAGAAATTCTCTGAAAAGCAAAGGCTATATATTTTACTATTTTCTTATAATTATATAAAAAATAAACTTACAAACTATTTATTCCATTTTTAAATAAGTGATTTGGATAGCACACAATATTTAGTATTAAATATTCCTTACCATTGCTGTTTTAAAATTTAGTATTTTAAAATACATGCCAGAATAAAGGTAGATAAAAGAATTCAGAAGGAGAGTCCTTCTAACATATCTTATAAGTAATATCACCAAAGTTTTGTTCATAATCCATCTAGTATTTTTCAAAACTAAAATCTCAATAGATTGTGAGTGCTACCTTTCAATGATTTTAAACATTAAGAGGTAAGGACGAGATGAAGAGAAAAACAGTCTATAGCATCAAATCTTTTCAGCTATATTATCACTTAACATCCCTTCCTAAATATTACCTAGGCAAGCAAACAAGTCTAATATTAACTTTATAATATGTTTGCCTCACAAACTTTACAGATTATCAGAAAACAGTCATTACAAAATAAAATGCATAAATGGATTTTAAGTTTGAAAACAAAATCAAGCTGACAAGAAAATCAAACTTATATATGCTAAAAGGAAAACTCAAATAGTACAGTATTTACACATTAATAAAAGTGCCAGCTAAAAATTAAAGCTAAACAAATTTGACTAAATACAATGTTTTTTATTCTAGTATTCAACAACTGCAAAAAATTTCATAAAATAAAAAATCTAATTCATTCCTAGGTAAGAACAATGATTAATAAAATCATCAGCACTGGTATTTATTAAACAAAGACCTACATTTAATTGTCCTTTAAAAATAACATGACAGGATATATATTAAGATAAATATGATCATACAATGAACACTTCTTTAAACAAGATAATGGTCATGAAATGGAGAAACAGAAGAAAATCATTGGTAAGACTTCCTCTTCACAATTTATAATGAGGCCTAAATAAGAATCCCTTGCTCATGGATTTAAAAGCTTAAATAAAATCTGATGGTGCTTCTTACTAAAACTGCTAATTAAAACAAATCTTCCATTTTTCCATCAGCAATATAAACAATACATAGCAAGGCAGAACTCTACTAGTGTCATCATCACAAAACCACCTCATTAAAGAAATGAAAATGAATATGTATACTTGCTGCCTATGACCTACAAAGAATTGTATAAACCTAAACAGTGCTCTAAAGGTGAATATGAAGTTATAATTATTATTTAACTCATAATTGGAAAATTAATCTCAAGATTAAAGAGTGAGCTTTTGAAATGTTTACCCTGAAAAAAGGCACAAACATAAATTCAAACCTAATTAGTTTTTAAATAACATTAGCTTTTCAATCACCTTCTCAAGCCAAAGTATTTGTTTTTTGTTATTTCTTATTTTTTTTCAATCCCAAGTATTTACAAAAATGAAAGTGTCAGGTGATTTAGCTTTTAACACAATCTGTAGAAATATGTTCCAAACTGGTTTATACCAACTGTTTCAGAGTAATATTCTTTTCTAATTGAAGGTGTCCTCTTTATCCTCATTTTGCTAAAAAACAATTCAAAGACAATCATTTTCCTATGTTGGCAGTACGTCCTTGACTGATTCTACAGTACTTTGTAGTTTATTAAAAATTATTCATAACCTTTAATACAAGGAGAAATGTAAGCAGAAAATAGCTAAGTCAGAAGACGACAGATTAGTATTAGGCAAGCTTTTAATGTTTTAATTAAAAGACAAAATATTCTCAAGCAAATAGTAAGACATTTGCCCATTAAAAAAAATTATAAACCATTAGTATCACTGGGAGGAAAAAAAAAGCCCAACCAAGAATATATAGAACTTCCAAATTGTTCTACTATAAAGAAAAAAAGCTGATTAGATTTTACTTACATGTGAAATAATCAGTTAATATTCTATCACAACAGACTATTACTACTGAAGTCACCTAAAGATTTCATAAGATGACCACAGTAACACATGCAAGAAATCCGTTTCATGTTTTCAATCAAGTTATATTTCAAATTTTCAGTTGAAATGGATACAATCATATTCACAAATATGGCATTATTTTAGATCTGTTTGTCTTAATACTCAAGCAAAAATTTTCAGTATTTCAATGTCTACATTCAGATATCAAGAACTTAATTTTATCTAAAAAAGGAAAAATCTATTAAGTTGATGTGCTACATATTTAGCAACAACAAATCCACTTACTTTTTTTTCTTTCTCATGATGTTTATCCTGAGAGTGAGAGGAAGAATCACTTAAACTTTGATCATATGACCTATTAGATCCCCGTTTGCTCTTTTTCTAAAAAAGAAAATATATATACATATATGTATATGTATATAAAATTTTTTAAATAATTGTTTTGTTAGGGTTAAACCAATTCAAGTGTGAAGTATTTCAAAATGTCTACTGTTGTAAAAACTGTCTCACTATTTTGAAATATATAACTAGACACCATCCATATATTACCCATTGCATTATAAAGAAAAATCTGACCCTAAATTTAACATTAATGCCATATTTTTGTATATTAATTAAAATGTGTGAAAATAGGCTACAGTTTCAAACAAGCAATAGCTTATTTGTCACTTTATCACACAACCACCTCATTAAAAAAATAAGCTCTAATTTTCAAATTTTGCTTTAAAAAAGAAAAGTTTCAACCAAAATAGAGAATGCCATATTTTAAAGTAGGATGCTAAGACTAGAGGAAAAGAAAATATCTGAAGAGTTACTTTATGCCACGAGGAAAAGCAAGAAGCTTTTTAATCTCAAACAGAACTAAGGCACACAGTTTTCTAAAAACTTGTTTCTGCAGTTAAGAAGAAAAATTAAAGAAAATGTCAGTATTAGATCCATGCATTTTTCAAAGCATTACTAAAAGTATCACACATTTCTCTTTAAAGTATTTACACATTTTCATAAGTATGGTAGGAATATTTGAGGTGTTTAAAACTTGGTGGTACCATAACTAATTAGTTTATACTAGATAAAAATGACTATAAAAGGTGCTCAAATTCCATGCAAATATGCAGCTTATACAAGAACAGCGTGTCAATAATTAGCAATGAGAAAATGCTATTCACACAAACTTCAAAATCCTTCATTATTTCTATATTTTATCTATATCATCTGTCATCCAAAAACTAAAAATTCCAACATGCTTTTAAACATCCAAGAAGCAAACTTTTCAATTTTGTTATCTCAAAATTTCTCTTACACATTTCAGTCTTGTCAGTTATTAAAATACATCAGTTTCCAATATCAAACAATATATACACATACTTTTAAGTATTTCATATACATGAATCAGAATATTGGAGTTATAAACTGTTCAAGAAAAATGGATCCCTAATGTTATTATTTACCAGGGAAGGAGAGAGGTAAGAGAGAGGGAGGCAAAGATGGAAGGAGGAAGAGAGGGAAGGAGGGAGGGAGGGAGGGGAAGAGGGAGTGCCCCAGCCTCAACAGAAAGGTAACAAAATTTTTTTAAGACACTAAAGAAAAACAAAGAAGCCTTAAACTTCAGTATACATATCTGATTGCTATCAATGACAACTGAGAAATAGACACTTGGGACATTAAAAAAATACTGGTCCTTCAAAGGAACATGATCACAAAATATTTAATAGTCAATCAAATATTACTAACTTAATCATCTATGCTACTGTGTACAGTAAAGACTGACCAAATCTAAAATGGTCCCCAAAGTTGTATTTAAATATATTCTTAAGATCTTTAACTAAGAAGTTACAAAACAGCCTTGTTTCAGTTTTACTATCTCCTAGCACATAAATGGGTATACATATAAAAATAAATAGCAATAGTAATAAAGCAAAAAGATGAGAAATAAGAAATAGAGAATCACAAAATATTTGTAGTCAAAAGTCAAAAATCATTACCTAAAAATAGTATTGAATTATACAGTTCTTTAAACATTTGTTTTTTCCACTAAATGTACACCAATATTTACTAATAACTGGTAATACATGCCTTTATTAATGAACTGAAGCTAAGCAAAATCTTTTAAAATTATTAGGTCTTTTTATCCCCAGTAAAGAACATGCAAAGCAAACCCAATCTCAAAGAAAAAATCAAAGGAAAAGGAATAGCTATTATGCCTTCTTTAAGAGTCAACTCTATTGTCAAAACTAATCACGTAAAATTTTAATATTAAATTCTTACCAGCTTACTAAAATGGTATTTACAGTAGCCACAGTATTGGACATTATCTGCACCATTCCCTTCTTCTTCACAAAGTAGTCCAGCAAACTGAGCACTGAAAATAAAAGCCAATTATATCAATGAAATTTCAAACCACAGTATGTATGTATGTGTGTGTGTGGGGTGAATAAATTGAAATTCACTTCCAAGCATGTAAAGTTTAAAGAAAAAAAAACAAAACGTAGATTTCCTAAGAGAAAAAGACAATATAAAAGGTTTTCTTCTGGCTGTGACCAAGTATATTTCACCCCAATCTGTGGTTGATTTTTTTTCTAGTTGATATTTTTTAAAGTTACATTTATGGTTTAATATAAACTTTTCATTATGTTTTACATCACAAAGCATACAATGAATCTCTTTAAGAAATCCCCCCACAAATAATTAACACTTCATTTTACTTTTCAATCTATACCAGAGGTACAAATGGAAAGGCCAGGTCTCTAAAAGGCTGAAATGACATCAGATGGTATTTGCCCACAGATGCAGATCATACACTGTTAGAAGGAAAATGCTTCAAGTCATAGCATGATATAATAGGCAAGAAAAACACAAGCTGTGTTTTTCAGTAAAAAGCAATGGAAGAAATGGAACTGAAACCTAAGTTATGATATTCACATATTTTAAAAATACGAAGTGTTAAAAGTTTATAATCTAATCATCTTCTCAATTTAACCTTCCACTTTTAAAAATCCAAAATTATAGTTATTAGTATATATCTCATACCCAACAAATGAACTTTCATCATGGAAAATTTATGTACAGTATTAAGAGAATTTATTAAAAAAATATTTTGCACTCCCCAAAAATAATCTAAAATAGACTTCATAAATCCACACACTGTGAGTTCAGGAAATAAAGCATGTGTCTATACTGACTATTAAATATAAACTGATTCTTAGAATTAGTAAGTAAATGGATTTCACAGACTTTTATTTTGAACTACTGTCTATTACATTGAATTTTTTGGGATATTTTTGCTCTTGAAATTCTATCCTGAAAAAACATCTAAGTAATTTGGTAAGAAGTAGCCACTATAATAGTAAGAATAATGTTGATTGCTTTTTTCCTCCTTAAAATACAGACAGCAAGAAATGCTACTACCATTCATTGAATCCTTACTAATATTTCAGGCACTGCACAAAGTTTACCTAATAACAAACCAAAGGGTAGGTAACCAACACTAATATTTTAAATGAAATGAAACTGAATAAAGACATTGAAACCAGGATCCACCTACTGAAAATTCACACTGGTAAATACATTCAATTATTAGAATTACCTTTATCACAAATAAGTAAATCTAAACGTAGACCCTACCCCCATAAAATTTACTGTAAAACGTATTTGGGTACCTAAGTCTTTCATTTACAAGGCAGTCCCAATTTCAATTCTGTACAATGATGGAAACATACTTACCATGTCACATGGAAAGCCTGTCTACATCCATGTTTATTACACGTCATGCAAGCTCCAGTGGCTGCTTTGCTTTCTCTTCCTTGTTCATCACAAATGTAGCAAGTCTTAGGATAGAAGAACAGAAACAAAACTTTGAATTTTACATTTATCTTCCCGAGTCAAGATCATGTTTTACTATCTAACCTACTTTATTTCAAAACATGAATTCATGTTTTCTGACTATAACCTAATTTTTACAAACAATACAAACATGAAACTATAAACAATATAGTTTCATATAAATTCTAGGACTTATAAGTAGACCTAGGATTTCACAAAGGCACTGTCTTCCTAAACTCAAAATCCCTGCAAAATTAGAAGAATCTTGCCCTGCCCAGGTGGCTCAGTTGGTTGGAGCATAGTCCCCTACACCGAAAAGTTGTGGGTTTGATCCCCAGTTGGAGCTCATAAGGTAGTCAACCAATCAATGTTTCTCTCAGTGTCTGTTTGTCTCTCTCTCCCCTCCCCAAAATCAATAAGCATACCCTCAGGTGAGGATTTTTTAAAAAGATAAGAATCTTCACCGACACTGAGACCAGAGACCAGGACATTGTCTACCATACCTTGGTCTGAAAACCTCCTCACCAGTATTCACCTGATCCCTGTCACAACGTTGTAAAAAGAGGTAAAAAGAAATTTTGTCCTTCATTTCTTCTGGAAGTAGGCATATCTAAGGGAATTTGATACAGGTAGTTGGGAGCTAAGAGATGAAAGACAATCCTGTGTGAGTGAGCAAGGTTCAGGCCAGTCCAATTGTCCATAAAAATCTCACATGGGCTCATTCAGCCCTGCCAACCTGACATACTAGGCCTGAAAAAGATATTTAACTAAGGTCACAGATGCCTCCAAGAGATATTGGCTAACAGACACTCATAGCAACTTTGACTGACATCTGTTTACTTTTACAAAATGCAAGTAGCTGAATTTCATTAAAGAATTATATAAATGGCAACCTATGAGTATCTGTATAAGAATAAAATTCTTGGTGGGGGAGAAGTTGAGTAAGCAAAAAATTAATGTCTAACTACATATAATCAAGTGATATACTTCTAAATTCTTGGAAAATACATTGTACAAATATGCCTCGAAGAATATCTCCAGAACTTCCAAAGGGCTGACAGTGAAAGACACCATCATTTGACCATTCAATAAACTAAAAATTACAATGAATCTTTATTTAAAAAAAAAATAAACAGGAGATAGAACTCCTGTTTATAATAATCAGGACAACTGGAATGGCAGAGTGAAGAGCACCACTAATTTTCTCCCCAGTGAATTAACCATTTCACAAGTGAAAAACAATACTCTGAAGTCTCTAAAAATTGTCCTAAAGACATGCAACAAATAAAGAAAATCTACTAAATTTCAAGAACAGTGTCTGTGACATTTGAGCTATGATCAGCTCCCATCACCACCATGCTACCTCCACACAAAGTGCTAGCTCTCTGTTTTGGAAGTTGAGTGTGATAAAAAAAGATGAGGGCTTCCTCTCACCTCAACTCCTAGTCTAAGGCTATACTTTCACGCTAGGAGGGCAGGGTCTCCAGTGACTCTCATCCTGCTCCTCCCCGGTAGCTTCCACTCATAAACTCCCACCTAGACCTAACAACAGGCCAAGAATCCTGGGGTCCTACCATCCATTCCCCAGCTCACTAGAATAAACAAGCTAGGATTACTCTATCCAGCAAAGCTATCATTTAGAATAGAAGGGCAGATAAAGTGCTTCCCAGATAAGGTAAAGCTAAATGAGTTCATCATCACCAAGCCCTTACCACATGAAATATTAAGGGGACTTATTTAAGAAAAAGAAGATCAAAACTATGAACGTTAAAATAGCAATAAATACATAACTATCAACAATTAAATCTAAAGAACAAACTAAGAAAAGAAGCAGAACAGAAACAGAATCATAGATATGGAGAACAATGAGATGGTGGCCAGTGGGAAGGATGGTGTGGGGGACTGGGGGAAAGGTGAAGGGATTAGGTACAAATTGGTAAGTACAGGATAGGCAGGGGGATGTTAAGAGCAAGCACAAGAAATGGAGTTGCCAAAGAACTTATATGCATGACCCATGGACATGAACAAAGGAGGGGGTATCACTGGAGGAGGGGATACTGGGTGGAGTGGGGCAAAGGGGGAATAACTGGGTAAACTGTAATAATATAATTTTTTTAAAAAAACACTTTAGATGTAAACAATTAAGACAGAACTGGCAGCTCCAAAATACTAGTAGAAACAAGCAAAACAGTAGGCCAGTAAGAGAAAGACAGCAAATAAGGACCCTGGATTACACTCCTCTCTGTGGGTCCAGAAGGCTATGGACACGAACTAGGTTGCACCCAATAAGGTGAAATCAAAGTGGGATTTGGGGTAGACTTAAAAGCATTCCCTAAAGCCACACACAAAGCCATCAATCAATAAGGCTCAAAGGGCTTCAGTACGACCTATGATCAAAACCGGATGAACAATAAGTTACTCTTAAGGCAACTCCTAACAATCCAGACTTGAAAATAAAATCACACTCATATCAAATGGTCTAAAAGACTGTATATATGCTCAAGGCTGCATGCTCTCAAAAAGGACTGAAGAGAAAGCCTTAAATGATCTCCTTGAAAAATAAACCTAAGTCACACACAAATATGAAATAGCAAAGGATTAAAATCTAACTAGCTAAGAGAGCGTAAGCACAATCTTTGACTAATAAGTGGTTTATGTTGACACAAAGGCAACATAAGAAGTCAGGCTTGAAAAAAAAAAAGGAATGACATCTGAGCAAGGCCATCTAAGACTATATACATTGTTAGGAAAATACACATCAGAAAATTATTCCAGCCACGTTGTTAAATAATTGAGCAAACAAACAACAATAAAACCCATAGGGGAAGAAAGAATCATTCTCCAGAGTACAGGAGTGGGGCAAAAGTAGGCTTACAATTATGAGTATGTGAAATAGAATTTATTCTTGTATTATTATTTATGAATTATTGCATTATTCTCCATACAAACAAATGTAAACCTACTTTTACCCTATCCTGTACTATCTAAAATGCCCAGTTTTCAACAACAAAAAAATTATAAGACACAGAGAAACAGGAAAGTGTGATCTTATGCACAAGAACAAGAAGGCAAACATTTGAAACTGCTTGAGGTTGAACTTAGAAGACTTCAACCAAATGGAAATTCTGGAGTTTAAAATTCACTAAAGGGGCTCAAGAGATTTGAGTTAGCAGTAGAAAAACAACAACAAACCTAAAAACAGGATCAACAGAGATTATACAATATAAATATGTTTTAAAATAATACTACCTAAAGAACAGTTTCTGAGAAATATGGGACACCATCAGGTGCACCAACTTTTATGTATGAGAAAACCAGGAGTGAAAGGGACAGAAACTGTATCTGAATAAATGATGTCTGAAAAGTTCCCAAAACTTATGAAAAACAGTAATCCAAAAGGTTAAACTGAAACAAGATAAAAATGTAGAAATCCATACTCAAAATGATAGAGGCCAAAAATAAAGAGAAAATCTTGATAACGTGAGAAAAAATGACTTATCACATACAAGGAAACCACAATAAATTGAACACCTTAGGTCCCATTATAAACAATGAAGACAGAAGGCAGCAGAAAAACATATTCAAAAATGCTGAAAGAACAAAACAACCAACCACGAATTCTATATCCAGCAAAGAATAAAAGTGAAATAAAGACATTCTAAGACAAACAAAAACTGAGATACTTGGTTCTTTGAGCTTGACTAAGAAGGAATATTAAAGGAAATTCTTTAGGCTAAAACTAAGTAACACTAAACAATAACTGCAATCCACGTAAAAAAATAAAGAGCTTCAGTCAATTATACCCCAAAAAGCTGAAATTTAAAAAGAAAAAGACTAAGTAAAAACAAATGGAGAATATTATGCTAAGTGAAATAAGCCAGTCAGAGAAAGTCAATTACCGTATGATTTCATTTACATGTGGACTATAATGAACAAATAATAGAAACATAAGTATACATACATGGAACAGATCAGCAGCTGTCAGAAGGGAGATGGGTTGGGGAGCTGGGTGAACAAAAGGTGAAAGGATTAAACAAACAAATAAATAGACAAATACACATAGACACAGACAACAGTATGGTGATAGCTAGAAGAAAAAGTAGGGATGAAAAGAGACTTTACTTTGGGGGATAGGTGCACGAAGCAGTATGCAGACGATGTTTTGTTGAGGTACACTTGAAACCTGTATGGTTTTGTTAACCAATGTTAGCCCAATAAACTCAATAAAAAATATTTTTGAGTAAAAAAGAACAGAGAGCTCTGACAAAGGTAATTTGTAAGAAATGATCAAAGATCTGATAAAAAAAACATATAAATAGATATTTCTTTCTTATTCTTCTCTTAATTTAATAAGTACTTGTATAAAACAATGCCCATAAATTTTATTGTTGGGACTATAACATATAAAAATATATTTGACAATGAGAACACAATCAAAGAGGGTGGAAATAAAGCTATATTGGAGTAGGAAAATAACACCATATGGCAACTTAAACCAATAGAAAGAAATGAATAGCAACAAAAATGGTAAATAGGAAAATATACATATACACACACATTCACTCTATAAATGAATCTCCTCTTAGCTCCTTGAAAAGATATAAGATTATATAAAATTATTGAAACAATTTTAACAATGTACTATTGGCTTTGTAGTATATACAGACATACTACCTATAACAATAGCACGAAAGGGAAGATAGGAATGGCTGTATAGGAATGAATTTTCTACATTACTAAAATTAAGTAGATTCTGCTAAGATGAATATTGTAAGCCCTACAGCAACCACTAAGAAAATTACCCAAGAAAAATATAATTTTAAAATAATGAAAGGAATAAAAATTGTACACTAGAAAATATCCACATTAGATTAAAGAAGGAAGTAAAAAAGAAATAGAGAGGAGCCCTGAGTGGTGTGGCTCATAAGATTGGGCATCATCCCACAGAACTAAAAGTCACTGGTATGATTCCCGACAGAGCACATGCTCTGGCTGGGCACAGGTCACTGCCTGGGAGCATGCAAGAGGCAATCAACTGATGTTTCTCTTGTACATCCATGCTTCTCTTCCTCTATTTCTCCCTCCCTTCTCCTTTCTCTAAAAAAAATACATACATACATACATAAAATCTTTTAAGAAAAGAAAAACAGAGGAAAAAAGTTGTCACAAGAAAACAAAAACTAAAATGGCAGGCATAAATCCAACTACATGAATAATATCATTGAATGTGAAAGTGCTTCAATTGAAAGGTAGAGATTGGACTTCCGGCCAAGATGGAGGCATAGGTAGACACATTGTGCCTCCTCGCACAACCAAGATAGGGACAACAATATAGAAACAAAATAACAACCAGAACTGACAGAAAACTGAACTGTATGGAAGTCGGACAACCAAGGATTTAAAAATAGACACTTTCATCCAGACCGGCAGGAGGGCGGAGTCGGGCAGCCAGGTGAGGGACACGGAGCAGAGACCTGAGCACCCGGGGTGGAGCGCAGGCCCGCAGCAGGCAGACCCTGGGTGCACAAGCAGCAGTCGCTGGTGGGCCCCGGCCAGGGGGTAGCGACCGGCAGACCTAGCAGATCCTGGGCGCACAAGCAGCGGTAGCCGGTGGGCCCTGGCCAGGGGGTGGCGACCAGCAGACCCAGCGAGGCAGCCATTGTGAAGCAAGGCACTGCACACAACTCAGGGTCCCAGCGCCAGGAGATAGAGCTTTGGAGGACTGACAGAAAAGGAAGGTCCCACGGGGTGCACAGGCCCACCCACACGGGAATTGGTGCCAGAGGGGCCCAGTTGGCTTGCAGAAAGTGGCGGAAGGGTCTGGGGTCCTACAGAGAGCAGAGCAAGTGCCATTGTTCCTTCTCGGACCCCGCCCCCACATACAGCGTCACAACCCAGCAACTGGGGTGCCCCGCCCTGGTGAACTCCTAAGGCCCCGCCCCTCACTACAGGAGCTCTACAAGACCAAAAAACAAAACAAAACAAAACAAAAACAGCAAAA
>CM052538.1:54453893-54481401 GCA_028533065.1 Trachops cirrhosus
TGTAGAAGCAAAGAACTTATGACACATGGACTGAAGTAAAGGGGGGGATTGTGGGTGGGAGAGGGTGTTCAGGGTGGAGGGGAATGAAGGGGGGATAATAGGACAACTGTAATAGCATAATCAATAAAATATATTAAAAAAGAAATTTAAAATTTCAGAAGAATTTCATAGGGTTCAGAAAGAGGGTGAAAGCACATATTAATATTAAATTTTGTCAAGTTAATAAAGGTTGTAAAACAATGATATAGAGTAATCCAAAAGAAACCTCTGCACATCTATTTAAATGGCCAAAATCTAGGACACTGATAACACCAAATGCTGATGAGGATAAGGAGTAACAGGAACTCTCATTGTTGGTAGGAATACAAAATGGTGTAGCTACTTTGGAAGGCATTTTGGCAGTTTATCACAAGAACTAAACATAGCCTTACCATATGATCCAGCCAATGCTTCTTAGTATATACCCAAAGGACCTGAAAACTTATGTCCACACAAATGTCAAGTTTATATATGGCAACTTTATCCATAATTGTCAATTTATTACAAACATTCAACACACAATTCCATATGACATAGCCTATGCTGTTTGGTATATACCCAAAGGAACTAAAAACTTATGTCCACACAAACATTATGTTTTTAAATTGCAGCTCTATTCATGATTGTCAAAACTTTGAAGCAACCACAATGTCCTTTCATAGATTAATGAGTAATTGAAGTATATCCAAACAAAAAACAAATCAGCACTAATAATAAGTGAGCTGTCAAGCCATAAAAATACATGGAGCAAACTTAAAAGCATAGTACTAAGTAAAAAAGTCCATGTGAAAGGCTACATACTATCTTATTCTGGAAGATGCAAAACTATGAAAACAGTAAAATGACAAACAACAAACTCACAACTATCAACAAATGAACCTAAAAAACTAAGCAAACAACTAGAACAAAAACAGAATCACAGAAATGGAGATCACATGGAGGGTTATCTGTGGGGAGGGGGGAAATCGGGTGGGGAAAGGTACAGGGAATAAGAAGCATAATTGGTAGGCATAAAATAGATTGGCGGAGGTTAAGAATAATATAGGAAACAGAGAAGACAAAGAACTTATATGTACAACCAACCCATGGATATGAAGTAAGGAGGGAGAGTAATGCTGTGGGGGTAGGGAGTACAGAGCGGAGTGGGGATAAAGGGGAGACAATAATTGGGACAACTGTAATAACATAATCAATAAAATGCACTTAAAAAGGAACAAGACAAATAGAAAACATTTAGTAAAATGGAAGGTTTAAATCAAAATCCAAATATACACACACAAATACACAAACTGTAAATGTACTAAAATTTACTTCAATTAAAGATAAAACAGACTTGCTAAAAAGACAACTATTTGGTATTAACAAGGTAATTCTATCACTTGAAAGATATTACAGAAATATTAAAACTAAAAGGAAGATGTTACTTGAAAACAAAAACTAATGGAAAGCTGAGGTAGTTATGTTACTATCATTTGAAATGTACTTTGAAGCAAAAACAGTACCAGAGAAAAATGGGTACTCCACAATGATAAAAAACATCAATTTGTAAGAAAGAGATACAGTAATTCTAATTGTGTATGCAACTAAAAACAATCAAATAATATAAGACGAAAAATGAAATGACACAATCACAGTGAGGAAAATTAACATACTTTCCTCAGTAAATGATAGAACAATTATTCAACAAATCAACAAAGATATAGAAAATGTTAATATAAATATCAAATATGACCTTACAGATATATATAAAACACTGTACTCAAAGACTACAGGATTCAAATTAATTTATTTTCCAATTACAGTTTGACATGCAATATTTTATTTCAGGTGTACAACGTATTCATTAGACCTTACAAGGAGACTACAGAATTTTTTATGGCACATATGGAACTTCTTTTTGTTTTTAAAGATTTTATTTATTTATTTTTAGAGAGAGGGGAAGGGAGGGAGAAAGAGAGGGAGAGAAACATCAGTGTGTGGTTCCTTCTCATGCAACCCCTACTGGGGGCCTGGCTCACAGCCCAGGCATGTGCCCCAACTGAGAATCTAACCAGTGACCTTTCTATTTGCAAGTCGACACTCAATCCACTGACTCACACCAGCCAGGGCTGGAACTTCTTTTAAAAGAACAACCATAACCACCCTGGCCATTGTGGCTCAGTTGGTTGGAGTGTCATTCCCATAAATTAAAAGGTCACAGGTTTGATTTTCAGTCAGGTCTCATGCCTAAGCTGCGGGCTCAGTCCCAGTCACAGTGCATATGAGAGGCAAACTATTGATGTTTCTCTTCCCCGCTCTCTCCCTCCCTTCCTCTCTCTCTAAAATCAATAACCATGTCTTTGGGTAAGGATAAAAAAATAAGTAAATAAAAAATGACCATAACCTAGCCATAAACAAAGTCTCATAACATTCCATAGGACTAAAATCAAAAGAGTGGGTTTTCTGAAAATAATGAAATTTAAACTAGAAATCAATTAAAAGATTAAAAACCTCATGTATCTGGAAATTAAGAAATGTCTTAATTATCAATGGGTCAAAGTAGTAATTAGAAAGGAAATTATAAGAGTTTTAACTTAATTAAAATGAAAATTACACCTAAGTTGTAGAATGAACTAAATTTCTTCCTAGATATATAGTTTTAACGTACATTAGAAAGACTGTAAATTAATGAGCTAATTAAACTTCCATCATAAAATTTTAGAAAATACCTAAATAAACCCCTGAAAGTAGAAGGAAATAAAAATATTCATGAATACTAACAAGAAACAGCAAAGTCAAATGAGTAAACCCATTGCTAGACTTAGGAAAAAAAGATGGTCCAAGTAACCAAGGTCATTTTAAACTCTACAGATACTTAAAAGATTACAAGGTAATGAAGAACTTTTTAACAATAAATTTTAAATTTAGATGAAATGGGTGAATTCCCCAAAACCACAACTTACCAAAACTATCCACAATAAAAATTTTAAATATCCCTTTAATTGCTAAAGAAAATAAGTGCATAATTATAATCTTTGGAAAACTGCAAACACAAACATTTTTGCTAAATATCCTACCAAACAAGAATAAAATAATGCCTCCCATATCCGTGGGTTTCACATCCACAGATTTGACCAATCTCAGACTGAAATGAGTACTTTCCGGGAATTCCAAGACAACTGCAGAGTAGGTAAAAGCTATACTTACATGCTCTGGACTCCAAACGGCATTTACAGTTAAGTTATAGAGCGGTCAACCCGAATAACCAACTGAAGGCTAGCTGAAGTGAAATATTAAAACCAAGGATTTATGGAAGAAACCACAAAGAAACTGATAAAAAGGACAGAGATGCAGAAAGGGCTACCCTCAGCACCAAGGTGTAGCAGTGGCCAGAGGGATGTCAGGGCTGCAAAACTCTCTCCCCTCAGGAGCATGAAATCTCAACCCTGTGCAAGAAGCCCCAACACAGAGCAACAAAAATGTGAAGAGTCTGCATAGCAACTGGTGGTGAAAATCAGTGGGGGATTCAGTCCACCTGGGAGATGGGAAACCCAGATGCCACCTTTTCATGAACAAGCACTCCTACTATTACAGCACCAGCCAGGGGAGTGCACTGCCCAGTCTCCAACTAATGGAGAACCTACTCTGCTGTACTCTGATCCTGAGGAGGGGTCTGCTGGCTACAGATGGCATTGACTGCTGGGGCCCTCTTTTTCTGTGGAGACTCTTAGTGGGGATCCAGACAGTGACTAAACTTTGTAGTTTTGGAAAGAAAACCAGTCTCCCCCACCTCAAGCACCCTGC
This sequence comes from Trachops cirrhosus, assembly GCA_028533065.1. Classification (NCBI taxonomy): domain Eukaryota; kingdom Metazoa; phylum Chordata; class Mammalia; order Chiroptera; family Phyllostomidae; genus Trachops; species Trachops cirrhosus. The sequence continues at coordinate 54,457,716 of CM052538.1, forward strand.
CGGCACCCCTCCCCCTACCTATTGAATCACTTAGTTGCCCTATCATGCTGAGTTCACCTGAGCAGGGAAACAGAGTGCCACACAGAGTGCCACACAGAGCTGGGACTTTCAGACTGTGCCTCCCAGGGAAGCTTTTGTCCGGGAACCAGATGGACAGGGGCTGAGGTATATGACTACATCACAGTGGGGAGGACCACTCCTATTTCCCTTGACAGCTCACCCCGCACTATCCCAGGAAAATGAAAAAAGTGCATGCCCATTCCTACAGGCTTCAGGTAACACCCACCACAATGCGGGACTGTTTGGATCTACCCTTCAAAGTCCTAGATACCTGACACTGCTGTGTTAGTTCTGCTGGTGGGGGGACAAGGGGTGCAGCTTAGAACTAGGACAAAAAGTAAATCCCTCAGAGGTTGTCTGAGACTGTAATAAGAGCTAAGTTCTCTCCTGCAGGCAGGGCCAGCATCATCCCCAGTGGAAGATTTTTTTCTCTGTTCCACTGAGCTTGCTTCTGCAGAGACTACTGTTGGCTGCACCCAACTTGAACCAGCAGCAGCCTGTTCTCAGAGACTAGAACTGGAGACTATTGTAGAGACTGAGTCCACTGGCTCTGGAGTAGGGGCACTTTCCCTGCATTGAGTGCCTGACTGCATAATCAACAAATAGGGGACTCTCTAGCCCTGTCATACTGAAACCAGCTGCCATGCCCTACCGAGCTCACAACCTGTGGAAGGGCCTGTGATTCACACACAGCCTGGGCCCACTCTACGGCCTTTCTTCAAAAGGTTCTGGAGGAAAACCAGGCAACCGCCAGGAGAGGCAGAGTAGCTGCCAGGTGAGAGCAAACCTCAGGGAGCCTCCTTCCTTTTGTAGATCTTCCCTCAGCTCTAAGTTGGAATAAGACAATCCTTATACAAGGGTTTGGCCCCTCCCATGAAAAGTCAAGAGCAGTAGACATGCCACAAACAGTAAACACCATAGTAGCTCTACACAGGTAGCCCAAGGCCAGTTATACACAATGTCTGATACTGACTTGTACCTGAATCCCACCCAAGTGGACTCAGAACCAGAACAAACACTAGTGGGCTTCAGAGCACACCAGAGCTCAACGCAGTTAGCCACACAAGCAGCACACCCAAATGAGGATTCTGGAAGGTACCAGACACTGCTAGGAACAACTCCGCCTCAGGGACAGCCCCTGCACAGCGACTCATACATGGGGATCCAGGTTTGCCCTCATAGGCAGCCAGCCTGACCAACTCCAAACACAAAAGGGCCAGCAGCATTCAAGACTCAACTGCAACAGGAGGGTGCCCATAGCCCACAAGAAACATTCCTGGAGCATGGAGCTCAGATGATCTAAAAGATTGTGCTACTGAGCCCAACAAGACACCTTCATCATAAAGCAATCCTCACAAGTTTCAGAGACATAACAGATCTACCTAATATACAGACAAAATGAAGAGGCAAAGAAATATGCACCAAATGAAAAAACAAGGAAAATCCCCAGAAAAAGAATAAATGAAATGGAAACAACCAAAATACCAGATGAAGAGTTTAAAACAATGGTTATAGGGGTATTCAAGTACTTTAGGGAAAGAGTGGATGATCTCAGTGAGAAATTAAAAAAGGCAATAAAAAAGAACCAGTCAAAATGAAGAATACATATCTGAAATAATGAATACACTCAAAGGAATCAACAACAGGACAGATGAAGCAAAGGACTGAATCAGTGATTTTAAGGACTAGGTAACAGTAATGACCTAAGGAAAGCATCAAAAGGAAAGAGAACTTTAAAAAATGAGAAAAAAGTCTGGGACATCAAGCATAAAAACACCCGCATCCTAGAGGTACCAAAAGGGGAAAAGAGTGAGCTAAGAGAGAACCCATTTTAAGAAATAATGGCTGAAAATTTCCCTGTAAGTTCAGGAAGCATAGAGAGTACCAATCAAGATAAACCCGAAGAGACCCACACCAATGCATTATAATTAAAATGGGAAAGGTTAAAGACAAAGAGAGAATCTTAAAGCCATCGAGAGATACAATTACCTATAAGACAGTTCCCATAAGGATGTCAGCTGATTTCTCAACAAAAGACTTCAGATATTAAATATTCAAAATGATGAAAAGCAAGGATCTGCAACCAAGACTACTCCATCCAACAAGACTATCATTTAAAATTAAGATGAAACAAGGAGCTTCCCAGAAAAAAATATGCTGAAGGAATTCATTACCTCCAAACTAGCACTGTGAAAAAAGTTAGAAAGACAACTTTAAGAAAAAATACAAAGAGAGAAGGAGCAACATAGGTATAAAGAATAAAATGGCAATAAATAACTATCAATATTAACCTTAAATATAAACGGATTAAATGCACAAAGCAAAAAAACAGGGTATCTGAAAGGATAAGAAAACATGACCCATATATGTGCTGTCTACTACAGACCCACCTCAGAACAAAAGATACATATAGATGGAAAGTGAAGGAATAGGAAAAAATTATTCCATGTAAATGGAAATTTACATAAAAAACCTAGAGTAGCAATACTTACATCTAACAAAATAGACTGCAAAACAAAGGTCATAACATGAGACAAACAAGGTCACAACATAATACTAAGAAAATCAATCTAACAAGACAACATAAACCTTGTAAAGATATGCACCCAACATAGGAGCCCCTAAATATAAAAGGAAAATCTTGGTGGACTTTAAGGGAGAGATGAACAGCAATACAAATATAGTCATAGTGGGGGATTTTAACAACCCACAGTCATCAGACTTCTGATTAAGATGGAGACATAGGCTCCTCGTCAAACCACAAAAAGGAATTACAACTAAATCTCAAAACAAATAACACCCAGAACCATCAGAAAATTGAGCTGCATGGAAGTCCAATAACCAAGGATTTAAAGAAGCCACATTCATCCAATGGGTAGGAGAGGCACAGATGCAGGGTGACGTGGAGAGGCAGTGGCAGCAGAATAGACAGTCCCACACTCATGTATGGTGGATAAAAATCAGAGGGAGACCTTGGGAGCAAGCAATCCCTGCCCCAGGCCAGACCACATAGCTCACATAGCACTGGGAAGATAAACCCCAGTAACTTCTGGCTGTAAAAACCAGCAGCGGCTGGGGAGGCAGAAGAAACTGCCAGATTCTCAGGAGATTCCATTTAAAAGGCCAGCACCGTCTTACAACATATGCAAACCCACCCACTCTGAGATTCACCACCAGAGAAACAGCTGGAAGGGCGCCAGTCCCATGCAGAGAGTAGCTGAAGTGACGGAAAATGGGGCAAGTGGCAGGAAAACCTCCAGAAGCCAGGCAGCAGTACTGTCCCATTTGATCCCTCCCCACCACGTAGAACCATAGAAACAAACACAGGGAGCCTAATTGATGAGACACAGAAATATAGGCCAAATGAAAGAACAAAACAAAATCCCAGAAAAAGAACTAAACGAAACAGAGGTAGCCAACCTATCATATGCAGAACTCAAAACACTGGTTATCAGGACCCTCAGAGAACTCACTGGGCATATCAACAACATAAAGGAAGAAATGAAGGTTACAATAAGTGAAATAAGGAAAAATTTACAAGGAACCAACAGTGAAGGGAAGGAAGCCAAGCTTCAAATCAACTATTTGGAACATAAGGAAAAAATAACCATTCAACCAGGGTAGCAAGAAGAAAACAGAAGTTTAAAAAATGAGGATCAGCTAGGAACCTCTGGGACATCTCCAAACATGCCAACATCCAGAATCACAGGGATGACAGAAGGAGAAAAGGAAGAGAAAGAACTGAAGAATTTATTTGAAAAATTAACAAAAGAAAATTTCCCCAATCTGGTGAAGGAAATAGACATACAAGTCCAGGAAGCACAGAGTCCTAAACAAGCCCCAAACAAGGACACAAAGAGGACCACATCAAGACAAATCAAGGATAAAGCTAAAGAGAGAAATCTTAAAAACAGCAAGAGAAAAGCAGAGTTACCTACAAAGGAGTTCCCATAAGACTGTCAGCTGATTTCTCAAAGAAACCATGCAGGCAAGAAGGGGCTGGAAAGAAGTATTCCAAGTCATGAAAGGCAAGGACCTACATCCAAGATTACTCGATTCAGTAAAGCTATCATTTAGAATGCAAGGGCAGAGAAAGTGCTTCCCAGACAAGGTAGAGCTAAAGGAGTTCATCATCACCAAGCCATTATTACATGAACATTAAAATGACAACAAATTCACAACAAATTATCTCACACATCTATGTTTTTCTCCCTCTTTCTTCCTTCTCTTCTCTCTAAAAATAAATAAAATCTTTAAAAGGACATAACAGAAAATTCACTATCTTAAATCATGTTTATATGTACAATTTACTCCAGGTTTTTCAATGCATACTCTTCTTTATCTTTTTCTACAACACATGACATACAATACATTTTACTTACCTACCTCATTTTTGTCCATCTTTCCTCACCATAATATAAGCCCCAAGGGCATGAAACTCTGCTTTGTTCAATGTTGTATCTATCATACTTGCTGCATATAGGATGCACACAATGAATGTACTGATGACAGAATGTCAATTTTCTGTAAGTTAATCTATAAATTCAAGACAATCATAAAAATACTACAGGTATTTCTAAAAATTAACCTGGTATCATCAGTGGTGTCATGTGAATTTTATGTACCCCCAATATGATGTGATGAGGACTTAACCTTTGTGGTATTCTTTCCCAAAATCTAATCTAATTATGAGAAACCCAACCTAATCATGAGAAAAACATCAGACAAAACCAGCTTCAACAGGTACATGGCCAGTACTCAAGACTGTCAAGATCATAAAGAACAGAAAAACTGTTACAGACCAGAGGAGATGAGACACATGGCAACTAAATACAAAAGGATATTAATAAAAAGGTTGAATTTAAAAAAAATGATAGAGTTCAGTTAATAGTAACTGTACCATTATCAGTTTCTTGTTTTGACAGAAATACCATAATAATTTGAAAATTTAATGGGAGAAAATGGGTAAAGGTATATAGGAACTCCCTACACTATCTTTGCAACTGCTCTGTATATCTAAAATTAATACAAAACAAAAAGGAATGCAAACAAATTAAACAAATTAAAAAGTTTCTTAAGGAAAAACTGAACAAGTAGAGCCAAGAGCAGCACTAATAGTTTAAAAAATTTTTGTTAATTAAAAATAAAGAGGACGAGAGGCAGGGGGATGGGGTAGAGAACAGGAAAATAGAGTAAGATATTAATGAAAAAGGACTAGCCCTGTAAGATATCATAAAAACAGTGTGGTACTGGCTCATGAAAAGATATATCACTGAATAAAATAAAAAGTCACCAACCAAATCACACGTAAATTTAGTATACATAAGAAGCATATCATTTGAAATCAAGAGGCAAAAAAATGGATTATTCCAAATAGGTATTTAAGACAAAGGTACAGCCATTTAAAAGAAAAACAAATAGCTGCACACCTCATACTCCATGTTAAAATAAATTCTGAATGAAATAATCTAAATTTTTTTAAAGCTACCTTCTAGACAAAATCTTATAAAATTTTTAAATCTTGATGTAGAAATAGCCCTTCTCAGTAACCAGAGGGGAGGGGTAAGGGGCATAATGGGGGAAAGAAGGGGAAGGGTCATCAAAGAACATGTATGAAGGACCCATGGACAAAGCCAAAGAGAGGTAGGATTGAGGGTAGGGGGGTGGAAGGTGGGGGGTGAGTGGGTGGAGGAGAGTGGTGGGGAGCAAATGGAGACAACTATACTTGAACAACAATTTAAAAAAACAAATAGCCTTTCTAAGTATGCTACAAATCAAGAAAATATTTTAAACATTAATTAATATGATTGTATAAATTTTAAGTTAATTTCTGCATGGCCAAAGGCAAAATCAAAACATGAACAACTATCTGGGATGAAAGAATTCTTCAGTTCATACTACAAAGGACTTATTTCCCTAATACTGTACATCAAGAACTCTTACACAACGAACCAAGAGTGTGATGTGAAGTGTGCAAAGCAAAAAATGAGGTAAGAATGAATACTTTACATAAAGAAAATACAAATAAGCTTTTAAGCATATGAAAAGTTGCTCAACTTCTCTGGTAATATGAGAAATACAAATTAAAGCTACATGGATTTAATTTTTACATACCAGATTGGCAAATACACAAATATTCTTAATATTGATACAATGAGGTAAGAGCTAGACTCTAAATCCTTCTTCCAGGCTTTTCAGAAAAATACTTGATTGTTTAACTTCTTGCAATATCTTCAATATCACCTGAAGACAGATGAGCACCCTGTAGGTCTGCCATGTATTTATAACTTATCCAAGAATGCTCTTTAGCCTGCTATACTTGCCTGTCAGGAGTGTGTATTATATGACTTATACTTTATGGTCTACAGCCACATTAAAATAGAAGAGCTAGTCACAAAGACAGAGACTGTGTGGCTAATAGACATTTTTAAGCTGAGGGTCCCCAAATCTGGTGGCTTTCCTGTGACCATGTGTCATGTACTAACATTAGCTTCTGGTCAACCTTACACCAAAATACTGGAAACACCAAAACCTGCCTTAGAGTTTGGAGGCCTCCGTAACACTGAAAATGAGTATGCTTTTCTTTTGTAAGATATTTAGGGTTGGATAAGCCAATTATGACTTATGAGTTTCATCAATAATCCAAAACTGAAACCCACTCAAGTGGTCATGAAACTGTGCTGAGGAAAGTATGATGAAAAGACTCTCCTCATGTACTGTGAATAGTCTCAAATAGTACAATCTCAATAGAGGGGAATTTGGCTAAAATACAGAATTCACAAATTAACAGTGAAAAGCTATTGAAATTAAAGATACATGTAACCTGCTATCCCAGAATTCCACTTCTAGGAATTTTGGTCAATAGCTAATCATTGCCCTAAGATTAGACTGTACGTGATTATTCAGTGTTTAAAAAAGACTGACAACAATTAAAATGTCTATCAATAAGAGACTGGTTAAACAACCATGACTCATTTATTCAATTAAACATTATGCAGATGTATATGACAGAGAGAGCTCTTTATTACTTCTGTGTAACGATATCTAAGATATATTACTAAATGAAGAAGGAATTTGTAAAACAACATCCCTAAATTTCTGTAAAATAGTGTTTGTAGCCCTGGTTGGTGTGGCTCAGTTGGTTGACTCATCAGGTAAACCAAAAGGTCATCGGTTCAATCCCTGGTCAGGGCACATACCTGAGGTGAGGGTTCGATTTCTGGTTGGGGCACATGCAAGAGGCAGCCAATTGATGTTTCTCTCCCTTTCTCATTCCCTCTCTCTCTGCACCACCCCCAACCTACGCCCTTCCTCTCTTTCTAAAAGCAATGAAAAATGTCCTCAGGTCAGGATAAAAAAAGTTTTTAATTAAAAGAAGTTATTTGTATATGTAAAACACTAGATAGATATCAAGAATGTGGTAGACTCACAGGAAAGAACTACAGAAAGACAAGAATGGTAACAGCTAAAAGCTGATATTATACCGAATTTCCTACTGACATATACATTATTCAGCTACCTCACCATCATCTAAACTCAACACATGCAAAGTACATCTCAACATTCTGTTTACTCCTAAGTAACTTTCCATCCCACAATTTCTAATGCAGGGTAAAACCATCTACACTCAGCTATCCACAATGAATGAGTGACTGCTCACTCATCTCAGCCCACATCCATTAAGTCATACAATATTATAGTAAGTTTCTACAATTAAGTGTGTTCAGTATCCATTCCCTGTTCTTCCTAGAGTAACACCCTTGAAAAGACTATTAGTTTCTGGTTCCAATCACTCCAAATGATAGCTGCTTAATTTTTCTTTTAAGTCTGTAAGGTATGTCATATCCTTCCATATATTTTTTACTTAAGAAGCAATTCTTTCTAAAAAAAAAAATGTATTCTTTTTAACAGAATTTATTTCTGTTACTGGCAACCAAATTAATGTACTAGTATTTTGAAAACTGGTAGATAAAGGTTAAAACTGAGCATTTGGAGTGATGGCAGCTGCAAGGGTCTGTGCTGTCACAGAAACACTGGAAAATGAAGCACAAAATTTCAGAATCAACATTGTCAAAACTCTGGAAAACCGTCAAAAGTTTATAGCAACAAAGTAAACATTCAATAAAGAGGCAACTTAAAAACAAGAAAACTTCCAGTCACATGGAGGCACAGGTAGATATGCTTTGCTTCCTGACACAACCAAAAGAAGGATTAACAACCAATTTAAAAACAAAAAACAAACAGAACTGTCAGAAAATCAAACCATATGGAAGTCCAATAACCAAGAGTTTAAAGAAGAAATATTCATCCAGACTGGTAGGAAGTGCAGAGAGGATACCATGTGGCTTAGCAAGGTGGTGGCAGCGAAGCAGCAGCAGGAGCCAACAGAAGAGGGAGTCCCACATTCATGTGCAGGGAAGCAAATGATCCCAGCCCCAGGCAGGACTGTGCAGCCCAGAGTTCCATCCCCAAGAAAATAAGGTCTCATAACCTCTGCTTATAAAAACCAGTGTGGGTTGGGACAGTGGGAGAAACTGCTATTCTCTCAGGAACTTCCATTTAAAGGGCCTACAGGGTACGAGAACATAACACAAACCCACCCACTCTGGGAATCAGTATTAGGGCAGCAACTAGAAGAGCATCAGTCACTTATGAAAGGAAGGGAAGTCACTGGAAAAGGGGAAAAAAGCTGAGCAAACAGTATTTTTCCTCTCCGACATCCAGCACCACAAACAGGTGAAGCAGGTAGCAACACCTTGGTGAATAACCTGAAGGCTCTGCCCTTGCAACATAACAGGTGCGCCCACACAGGGAGTCAAAACAGCTCTTCCTAATACACAGAAACACAGGGAGGCTGCCAAATTGAGAAAACAAAAAAATATGGCCCAAATGAAAGAAAAGAACAAACTCCTGAGAAAGAACTACACGACACGGCGATAGCCAATCTATCAGATGGAGAATTCAAAACACTGGTGAACAAGATGCTCAGCGAGCCCTGACTGGTGAGAGCCCTGGCTGGTGAAAGCCTTGGTGGGTTGAGAGCCCTGGCTGCTGTGGCTAAGTGGACTGGGTGCTGGCCTGCAAACCAAAAGGTTCCTGGTTCAATTCCCAGTCAGGGCACACGAACCCAGGAAGTGGTGTGTTGAGAGGCAACCACACATTAATGTTCCTCTCCCTCTCTTCCTCCCTCCCTTCCCCTCTCTCTAAAAATAAAATCTTCAAAAAAAAAAAAAAAGATGCTCAGAGAAATAATTCAGTATGGCCACAAACTAAAGGGAGAAGGCTATACAAAGTGAAATAAAGAAAAATATACAGGCAACCAATAGTGAAGGGAAGGAAACTGGGGTTCAAATCTACAATTTGGAACATGAGGAAAAAATAAACAATCAACAAGAACAGAATGAAGAAACAAGAATTGAAAAAACAAGGACATGACTCTGGGACATCTCCCAATGTGCCAACATCTGAATCATAAGGGTCCCAGAAGGAGAAGAGCAGCAAAAAATCGAAAACTTATTTGAAAAAAAAAAATGAAAGAAAACTTCCCCAAGAAAATTTTCCCAATTTGGCAAAGGAAATAGGCATGTAAGTCCCGGATCGAACAAGATAGACACAAAGAAGACCACACCAAGGCACATCACAATTAAAACGCCAAAGGTTAAAGATAAAGAGAGAATCTTAAAAGTCACAAGGGAAAAGCAGAGAGTTAGCTACAAAGAAGTGCCCATAAGACTATCAGCTGATTTCTCAAAAGAAGCCTTGCAGGCAAGGAGGGGCAAGAACTATTCAAAGTGATGAAAAGTCAAGGACCTACATCCAAGATTACTATTCATCAAAGCTATCATTTAGATGGAAGGGCAGAGAAAGTGCTTTCCAAACAATGCAAAGTAAAGGAGTCCATCATCACCAAGCCCTTGTTATATGAATGTTAAAGGTACTTATCTGAGAGAAATAAGATCAAAACTATGAACAGTAAAATGACAACAAACTCACAACTATCAACACCTGAATCTAAAAAAAAACAAAAACAGCCCTGGCTGGTGTAGCTCAGTGGTTTGAGCACCAGCTGCAAAACAAAATGGTCCCTGGTTCAATACCCATTCAGGGCACATGCCTGGGTTGTGGGCCATGTCCCCAGTGGGGGGGCCACATGAGAGGCAACCACACATTGATGTTTCTCTCCCTCTCTTTCTTCCTCCTTTCCCTTCTCTCTAAAAATAAATAAAACTTAAAAAATTTAAAAAAATAAAAAAAAACAAACTAAGCAAACAACTACAATAGAAATAGAATCATGGATATGGAGATCAAATGGAGGATTATCATGGGGAGTGGGGATGGGGGGAGGGAGAGAATGGGGAAAAATATACAGGGTTTAAAAAGCAAAATTGGTAGGTACAAAATATACAGGGGGATGTTAAGAAAAGTATAGGAAATGGAGAAGCTAAAGAACTTATATGCACGACCCATGGATATGAACTAAGAGCGGGGGGAACTGCTGGAGGGAAAGGGGGTACACCAAGCAGAGGTAGGCAAAGGAGGAAAATGTGGACCAACTGTTACAGCATAATCAATAAAATGTACAAAAAAATGAATACACTATAGAATATCAGTTGTTTATTCTCATAATCATATTGCTGACTGCCCAATATCATCAAAGAGCCCCATATCACATATCATTAACCTAGAAAAAGATCAAAATTCAAACTACCGTTCCTACTGAATGGGTATAGTTTTCTCAGCTTCATTAAGTTCAACCACAGTTAAATCAGGGACCATCTGTATATTAAGGTAGTTAATTTTATGCTATGCGATTTTTACTTCAATTAAAAAAAAACTATTCTGTCCTTCCTTCACAAACTATACTTCAGATTAACAAAATAGTCAATAAGAGCCCTGGCTGGTGTGGCTCAGTGGACTGAGTGCTGGCCTGTGAACCAAGGGGTGGCTGATTCAATTCCCGGTCAGGGCACATAACTGGGTTGCAGGTCAGGTCCCCAGTTGGGGGCGGCACAAGGGGCAAACACACGTTGATGTTTCTCTCCCTCTCTTTCTCCCTGCTTTCCCTTCTCTAGTCAGCTAAAATAAAATAAATATTTTAAAAAATAGTCAATAAGGAAAATGTTCTCTTAATAGAAGTAATCCTGCTAATGCATATGTGACAGAATATCAGTTTATTCAATCTCTATTTAATAAAATAATGGGTCTAGATACTTACTGATCAACAGCCAGTAACATCACCAAAAAAAACATAAACAAATATTGTACGCTTCCTGAAGAAAATATACAACTCTATGAAGTATTTCTTGCCTGTCCCACAAACTGAGTGTGACCAAGTGTCTGAATGCATCTACTATTGTACCACTGTACAGAAATATATAGAACAGCCCTGGCTGGTGTGGCTTAGTGGGTTGAGCGCGGGCCTGTGAACCAGGAGATCACGGTTCGATTCCCAGTCAGGGCACATGCCTGGGTTGCAGGCCAGTTCCCAGCAGGGAATGCACAGGAAGCAACCATACATTGATGTTTCTCTCCCTCTCTCCTTCCCTTCCCCTCTGAAGATAAATAAATAAAATCTTTAAAAAAAAAAAAGAAATATATAGAACAAAGTTAACATGTTAAAACACATACACATACAACATCTAAGATTCAATCAATAGCCTACTGTGGAAAACTATACAGGGCAAATGATCCCAATTTTTCCATAAGTGAATTGACAAGAAAATAGTGATGAGATTACAAAGAGACCTAAGAGATATATCAAGCAATGGCAATTTTTTTTAGATGTGATCATATATTGTATCCTTTTTAAATACCCATATATGTTAGAGATGCTCACAAATTCAAAATAATCAAAACAGGGAAGGGAAGGAGATAAATGAAAAAAGACTGGTCGTGAATTGATCACTGTTAAAAGCTAGACACCTAGGCATTCTATTTTTATATATGCTTGAAATTTTCCCATAATTGAAGAGTTTTTTTAAAAAATACATCTGTAAAATTTTACCATCCTTATATCTCTAATATTTATTCCTCATGTTAATCCCTCTTACTCTTGTCTTCAAACAGGCCTTCATCATCCCTCCCTTGGACTTACTGCAACAAAGCCAGGTCTAATCTGTGTGGGATTTAGATTCTAATGCCAAAAAGTAAAGCAAATACTCAGCAATATTGAAACTATCCTTTAAAAATGTCTTCAAATTTCATGAGAAAATACATTATACTGTACAATATTTTGAATATAAAACCCTGTTGGATGTTATACATTATTCTCAGTTTTCTGTCAGATAATGTGTACCATTGGCCCTCAATTCATATTAAAATATCTTCCTCAAAAATATAAGCAACCCAACTTCTGGACAATATGGTGTAAGTAAACACGACACACCCTCTTGCACAACTAAAGCAAAAATTACAAGTAGACAACAAAGCAAGTATCACCTGGATTCATCAGAAAATCAAGCTGTATGGAAGTCTGACAACCAAGGACTTAAAGCGGCCACATTCATCCACACAGGTAGGAGGGATGGAAATACAGACTCACAGAGAGGCATGAAGATATGGAAAGGGAGGACCCACATTCACGTGTGGCAGATAAAAATTGGGTGAGATACCTCAGGAGCAAGGGATTCCAGTCCCAGACCATACCACCCAGCCCATAGTTCCAGCACCAGGAAGGTAAGTACCCATAACTTCTGGCTGCAAAAACCAGTGAAGTTGGGGCAGCAGAAGAAACTGCAGGATTCTCAGGAGTCTCCACTTAAAGAGCCTACAAAGGTCTTAGGACTTATGCAGACCCACCACCTCTGGAATTCAGCATCAGGGCAACAACTGTAAGGGCACCAGTGGCATACAGGGAGAAAGTGAAGTGACTGGCAGTAGGGCAAGTGCCTGAAGACAGCTTGCTCCAGGGTAAATCTCCAGAAGCCAGGCAGCGGCACTGTCCCCTCTCCGAGCCCTCCCCCACACAGAGACACAGATTGGTGACATGGGTGGCCCCCCAATGCCCCATGATTACTTAAGGCTCCACCCATACAATTTACAGGCACACTTTCCTACAATAGGCACCGCTATTAAGACAGGGAGTCAAAGCAGTTCTATGCAATACACAGAAACAAACACAGGGAGGATGCTAAATAGAGAAGACCAAAGGAAGGTGGCACCTGGCTGCTGTGGCTCAGTGGATTGAGTGCTGGCCCGTGAACTGAAGATCTGCCGGTTTGATTCCCAGTCAGGGCACATGCCTGGGTTGCAGGCAAGGCCCCCAGTTGGGGGCCCATGAGAAGCAACTACATACTGATATTTCCTTCCCTCTCTTTTTCCCTCCCTTCCCCTCTCTATATAAATAAATAAAGTATTAAAAAAATAAATAAAAGTAAAGTAAAATGCCAAAGGTTAAAGCTAAAAAGAATCTTAAAAGCAAAAAGAGAAAAGCAGACTTATCTACAAAGGAGTTCCCTTAAGACTGTCGGCTGACTTCTCAAAACAAACTTTGCAGGCTAGAAGGGACTGGCAAGAACTATTCAAAGTGATGAAAAGCTCAGACCTACAACCTAGATTATTCTCTCCAGCATGGCTATCATTTAGAATGAAAGGGCAGAGAAACTGCTTCCCAGACAAAGTAAAGCAAAAGGAGTTCATCCCCACCAAGCCATTATTATATAAAATGTTAAAGGGAATTATATCAGGAAAAGATCAAAACTATGAACATTAAAATGGCAATAAATTCACAACTACCAATAACTGAATTTAAATAACAAAGTAAGCAAACAAGTAGAACAGGAACAGAATCATAGATATGGAGATTATTTGAAGGGTTATCAACTGGAAGGGGGAAGGGAGAGAAGGAGGGATAGGTGCAGGGATTAAGAAGTAGAAACTAGTAGGTACAAAATAGACAGGGGGATGTTAAGAACATATAGGAAATGGAGTAGTCAAAGAATTTATATGCATGACCAATGGACATGGACTAAGGGGGGGATTGCTGGAGGGAAAGGGGGTACCAAGCAGAGGCAGGCAAAGGGGGAAAATTTGGGACAACTATAACAGCATAATCAATAAAATATATTTTTTAAAAATATATAAGCAAGCCATTATACCACCTCTTGCCTGGCCCCCTCAATAATACATATCCTTGTCAAAGATGAAAGCCTTAGAATTGTTCATAAGGGATTTCCATATAGGTTTGCTTAGAGCAGGGTGATAAACTCATTTTCACCAGCGGGCCACATCAGCAACCCAGTTGCCACAGGGGTTTTGTTAACTAGTCTGGAAACATATTGGGTAAGTCAAAAAGTCCATTTAGTTTTCTCCATGAAATAAAAGAAAATTTTTCATTTTCACCAAGGACTTTATTGAATGGGATATTTTGAGTATGTCGGCTATCTCCTGCTATTTATTGGCTTCTTTCTAGTGGGTAGATGCTAGGGTAGGCTGCTAAACATCTTCCAATGCACAAAGCAGCCCCACAGCGAAGAATTATTATTTGGCCAAAATGCCAATAGTATGGAGAAACTTTGCAAACCATTTTTGACACATATCAGTCACAGCACGTTCTCCATACACTGCACAAATCATTTTTGCGTTTCCATTGCACTTTTACCTTTCTTGAAATAATAAAGTATAATACACCAAAAATGTTGTGTATTTTCTTCCATCTTAAATATAAAATGGCTGCACAAAAATTCACCAATTAAGTTTTTTTAAAATGTGTGCTGATATGACAGCTGTCACACACAATACAATCTAACAAAATTGTTTCTTTTTTTTAGATATTATTTTTTTAATTTTTAGAGAGAGGAGAAGGGAGGGAGAAAGAGAGGGAGAAAAACATCGATGTGTAAGAGACAGTTGCCTCTTGCACACTCCCATTGGGGACCTGGGCTGCAACTGGGCAGGTGCCCTGACCAGAATCCAACAGTAACCTTCAGCTTCACAGGCTAGCACTCAATCCACTGAGCCACACCAGCCAGGGCTAACAAAATGTTTCCAATGAAGTTAAAGACAGCTAAGCACTACTAGAGCCATTATACCGACAAAAGTAAATGAACATTGTGACCAACCCAATGATTAGCATTTCTTTAGGAAAATGTACTCCAGGTTCCAAAATAACCTAAAAACCAATTTTGGAACACAATTTATTCAGAATATTTTAAATATACATTAGACATAACAGAGATAACATTTCAAATCAGTGATGAAAAGATGAGTTATTCATTAAGTGGAAATGGGACAAACTGTAGCATTTTATCACCTAGACAAAAATAAATTTGGGGGTCTATACACCTTACATTGTATTACCCAGATACATTCCAAATGCATCAAAGATTAAACAATTAAAATAAAAGAAGATCAATAATATTAGAGAAAAACATGAAAGAAATGTTTTATAACCTTGTAATAGGACATTCCACCTAATAGTTCCAAATACAGAAGCCACAAAAGACAAGATTAATAAATTCAACTAAAAACTTATGTATAGTAAAAAAGGTTCATAAGGAAAGATGAACAACTGAGCAAAAACTAGTTCAATTCATATCAACAAAAGTCTAATAATATAAGAGGGGCTTCCATGAAAGTTCCAACAAGTCAAAAAGAAAAAGATCCCCAACCAATCAGAAAAAGCATATGAACAAACCACAAAAGAGAAAATACAAATTCCTCTTTAAAATATGAAAAGATGCTCAGCTTCACTAATAAATAAGTAAAATACAAAAATAACTGCTCAGATATACCAATTTCTACCTATTGGATTTCCAAAGGCATAGAGAATAGCTTTCTTCATTCATCATTCTTGCTGGGAACATAATTTGGTACAATCAACAGGAAGAATAATTTGGGCATATTTACCAAAAATTAATTGCAAAATCCCTTTGACCTACAGATCCACTTCTGGGAATTAATAATCCTACAGTTGTACTGGCATACATGCAAAATGGAATATATAAAAGCATTATTCATAAAAGCAGACAATTCAAAAGTACATCAACAGATGACTAATTACATTAATATGGTAAAAAGAAATCTCTATACTAATAAAAGAGATAAACTGTTCTGTGAAAAAAAATAAGATGCCAGAGTATGTACAATATTCATCCAATATAAAAACTGAAGAACTCCCGAACAGTGTAGCTCGGTTGGTCAGGCATCATCCTGCAAACCGAAAGGTCGCAGGTTCAACTCCCAGTTAGGACACATACATAGGTTGCGGGTTTGGTTCCTTGTGGGGCACGTACAAGAAGCAACCAACTGATGTTTCTCTCTCATATCATTTTTTCTCTCCCACTCTCTCCCTTCCTCTCTCTCTAAAGTTAACAAATATGTCCTCAGGTAAAGATTGTTTATAAAAAGATTAAAAATTAGAGAAAATATTTGTCTGTTAATACATATTTGTATATGCCAAATGACCTAGAAGGATGGGCAAAAAAGTAATTAACAGCAATTATATTGTGGCAGGAAAAGTTGTTAAGGAACTAGGCAAATGGTGAACAGGAATAAGAGGGAGAGTTGTTAGAAATTTTTTACATTTTGGATAATGTGACTGTATAACATAGTCTAAACATTAAATTAAAATATAGACAAAAACATTGTTATTTTTCCCTTTTCTTTACTAATGCCATTACCATATTCTATGCCAATACTTTAGAATTGAATACCCAAAATGGAACTGTACACTATGTTATACCTCTAACTATTTTAGTATCTTCATCAGTTCCTTAAAAGTTTCACAATATACCACAGTTTAATAAATTCATGGTACTGAACTATAAAGAAATATAGATTTCTCTGTGGGAGGTAACTAAAAATAGCGATGAAAATGAGAAATACACAAGGGTCCTCAGGAAAGCTCAAAAAATGTGGAGACAGATGTCAGCATTTCTTTTTTATCAAGCAAAAAGACAAGGGTATTAAAATTAACATTCCACAGAAACATCATCTGTCCAGCAGTACACAAAAAAGGAAAAAAAGAATCTTACAACAACAGATTTTAACTGAAAGAGAGAGAGAAAAGTGGCTTATTTTGCTGACAGGTATGGTTGGGTTAGGCACTGCCCCGCAAAGTGAAAGGTCACTGGTTCAATTACTGGTCACAGTTGGTCCCCAAGTTGAGGTACACGTGAGAGGCAATGGATCAACGTTTTTCTCCTCTATTTATCCCTCCCCTCCCCTTCTCTCTAAAAATAAATAAAAATAAAATCTTTTTTAAAAAGTGGCTTATTTTTTAAACAATAATGTCTGTAAGAAATAGTATCCATTAAAAAATCAAGATTTTAATTAAAAGCATGTGGATAACTCTGCATTAAGAAAAAACAATGCTTAATGCTGTCCAAAAAATAGAAAATCTCTTGTTTCAATAAAAAACGTCATAAATTACATCCAGTGATGTTAAAAATATCTGAGCGGTAAATACTATTTAGTTTTATATAATATGAACTACCAAATATCCTAAAATACTTTCCCACTACAGTTTTCAATTAAAAAAAAAAACATTTTTAAATCTCTGCACTTACCCCCATTATCTGTTCTTTTTAAAGCTCCATCCTTATGAGGACACAGTTCACATCTCTATTTAAAAAAAAAAAAGAAAGGAAATAAAGATTTTTCAGATTACAAATGTATAACATCTTCTTTGTAACTTCAAAACTATTAAAAGATGGGAGCAACATTTGTACTAGTTGCTACCAAGAGTAACATTTCAGAACATTCTTCACAAATTTGCCTTGACATGAGATCTTCCTCAGAGCACCAGATAAATTTTAAAAAGTAAATTCTGCTGAACTTTTAAATTCCTACCAAGATTTTTTAGCATTAAAGTAATAAAAACAAAAAAGATTTTCAACATAAGATTGGGACACAGCTTTTAACATTTGCCTCTATCTCTTCACTTTCTACATATGATCAGGTAGGGTAATTCTAGTCAGTTAGGTCTGGTTTGTCCCAAAATAAAAAGCAAAACTCAAAAATTTAGAATTTTGATTTAAGTGGGAAGAAGGCATGGTCTCACATGTGCTGACCTGCCTCCTGGAAGGAAGGAACTGCTCTAGTTATTCTAGTTACTCTTATCATTCACATGCAGTGGTACTCAAGTTACTATGGATCCCATTACCTAACAACCCTCAATATAAAACCAGAAATAAACATACAGCCAGTGCTAACATTTCTTTCCACTACTGACAAGACAGATATAATTGTAAAAATATTAAACAGAATAAGTTTCAGTGGCATTGTCTTATATGAAGAATATGTTCCTGGAGATCACGCCTATTAATTATTGGTGCATTTTATCTTGCTTCCCAAAGAGCTTTTACAGCATACGAGGTATGTCCAGAAAGTATCCAGCCTTCTGCTCTGGTAGCAGAATCTGTGAAACAATTTTTGCCACGACATGTTTCATGCCAAGATCCCTAGTCAAAACATTGGACACAGTTTTTGGAATCCCCAGATCAGCTTCTAATTCTCACACTGTCATTTGCTGATCTTTGTTGATTGCAGCACGTTCTCTAGTCTCAGGTATTCTGCTTGTTGCAGGCCTTCCAGAACATGGATCACTTTCAACAGATTCTCGACCATCTCTGAAGCGTGTGCCACACTTTTATTTGCACTGCACTCATTGCATCATCTCCAAATGCCTTCTGAATCATCCGAATAGTTTCCACAGAGGATTGCTCAAGCTTAACTCAAAATTTGATGCAGATTCATTGCTCTACTTGCTCAGTCATTTTGAATGTGATGGCCACACAGTACATGTGCTCACTCAATGGAGTCTACCACCCCCACTGACTAGTATAGTGAAGTTATCATTGTTCAATTTCATGTGCATTTCAGTCCACTCTCCTTGGCTGCCAAGTTACATCAATGTTGCCCAAACTGTTCTCATTATATTAACAATGGGTGGACTTTTTCCAGACAGACCTCATAAAATACAGTAACAAATACATTACAAAGTAAAATAAAAGCAGGAAACTATGATAAAATAGTAAGTACAAACAACATAAGCCATGAGATGCTATTATTTCTTGTCATGCAGTATTTCACTCCTCTGATTCTCCTCTTATCTCTTTGGTAACACCTTTCTGATAACCTTACCCAACCTTTAAATGTGTTAGTTCCCCAGGGCTCTGACTTAAGATGCCTTCTCATTACATGTTAAACACTAGTCAATCTCATTCATTTTCCATAGATCTATTATAACCAATTAAATTACTAGGATATACCAATGAGTCCCAAATTTAACCTCCTATTTATATTTGTCCTTTGTTCCATATGTAAAACTTCCTATGATACACAGGCACTTTAAGTTCTGTCCAAAATGTATGACAACATTTACTTCCTGCAGTTTTCCCTATCGTTGTAATGATATTCTTAAACCACATATTGCTCATACCTAGACATCATCTTTTTGCAGCTTTACCCTGCTTCCTATCCTCATATTTAATCAATTACCACATTTTGGCCATTCTTCCTCCTAAATACTGAGATTTGACTACCTCTCTCTATTACATTAGTATTATTAGCCAACTGCAAGATAATATCAACTTTCATCAGGACCACTTCAGTGGACTTCTACTAAATGTCTCCCAACATTCACCGTTACCTGACCCCTACCAATTTACAGCATGAACTTCAAAAATGCAAGTCCAAATATATCTCTTCCCCACTTAACACCTCTTTGGTAGTTTCCCTACACAACTGATCCCTACTTTCCCCTCTACAACCTTCTCTCTTCTCAGCATCTCACTGTCTGGGCAATACTGATTTTTCTCCTTTCAGTTCTGTAAATACTCCAAAGCTCATTCCTGCCTCACAAACTTAAATGTGTTGTTTTTATTCTACCTGAAATACTGTCCTTCACCCCAAACCTCTTTCACAGTGGATAATTTCTTCTTCCTCCCTCAGATCCTTGCTTAAAGTCACTTCTTCAGAAAAGGTTTCCTTGGATCCCTCCATTAGGTTAGGTGTCATATTATGCATTACCTATAATTTCCTTCTTGTCATATATTATAATCACAATTATTTATGCGATTATGTTTATCTACTCTGATAGATTATAAACTCTATTTCATGGCTATAGCTCTATCATCTATCACAGTCTCCAGACATGGTAACGCAAAAAATATATGATGGATAAAATAGAAGGAGCAAAAACACATGCACACCTGCTAAAGGCAGGCAAGAATTTGGTTCTAAGTTATACTTCCTTCACAGATGTAAACACTATTGGTTGTATGATTCACCTTGCAGGAAAGAAACAGTTGCTTGTAGCAGTGTAACTATATCTAATAAAAGAGTACAGCCAGTGATTGATTACTCTTTGGGATGATTAGGTGTAAGAACAACTGTTTAGCAATTAGGGAAGAAATATTCATATTAGACTTTTAAAACTCACTCATCACAAATATAAATCAAAATGTTTAAATTAAAAAATGTTCTTTATTTCTTATTCTGCAGCCCAAGATGCCAAAAGGAAAGGAGGCTAAGGGAAAGGAGGTGGAAACAACACCTGCTGACATGAAAAAGCAGGAGGCCAAGAAGGTACCAAATCCTATTTGAGAAGAGGCCTAAGAATTTTAGCATTGGACTGGACATCCAGCCCAAAAGAGACCTCACCCACTTTGTCAAATGCCTCCGCTACATTCATTTGTAGCAGCAACAGGGTAAACTCTACAAGCATCTGAAAGCGTCTCTTGCCATTAAGCAGTTCATCCAGACCTTGGATGCAAAACAGCTACTAAACTGCTTAAGCAGGTCGACAAGTACACACCAGAGACAAAGGATGAGGAAAAAAGCTGCTAGCAAATGGGATGTTCCCACCAAGAGGCCACATGCCCTTTGAGCAGGTGTTAACACTATCATCACCATGGTGGAGAACAAGGCCCAGCTGGTAGTGATGTTGATCCCATAAACCCAGTCATCTTCCTGCCTGCCCTGCTGCTATAAGATGGGGGTTCCCAATTACATCATCAAGTGGAAAGCCAGGCTGGGGTGTCTAGTCCACAGGAAGACCTGTACCACCATCCTCTTCACACAGGTTAACTCACAAGACAAAGCAGCTTGGGCCAAGCTGGTGGAAGCTGTCTATACCAATTACAACACAGATTTGAGGAGATCCACCACCACTGGGAAGGAAGTGTCCTGGGTCAAATGTGCATGGCTTGCACTGCCAAGCTGGCAGAGGCAAAGGCTAAAGAACTGGCCACAGACCTGGGCTAAGTGTACACTGTTGAGTTTTTGGTACAAAAACTTAATAAAAATTCTCCTTCAAAAAAAGTTTTCATTAAGATTTTATTTATTTACTTTTAGAGAGAGAGGAGATGGGAAAGAGAAATATCAATGTGAGATAGAAACGTCAATTGGTTGCCTATGCTTTAGATTTACACCTGGACTGGGGAATGAACCACAACCCAGGCATGTGCCCTGACCAGGAATCAAACTTGTGACCTTTCACTTTGCTGACAATAACCAACTAGGTGAGTCAAACCGGTCAGGGACGAAAAAAATGTATTATTTAGGTTTTTTTAAAAGATTTTATTCACTTTATTTTTAGACAGAGGGGAAGGGAGGGAGAAAGAGAGAGAGAAACATCAGTGTGTGGTTGCCTCTTGTGCGCCCCCTACTGGGGACCTGGCCTGCAACCCAGGCACATGCCCTCACTGGGAATTGAACTTACAATCCTTTTGTTCCCAGGACAGTGCTCAATCCACTGGCCACTCCAGCCAGGGCTATTTAGTATTTTTAATTAAAGAAAAGTAGATGAGTAGATGATAGGCAACCAATCAATGTTTCCCACATCAATGTTCATCTCCCTCTCTCCCTCCTTTCCCTTCTCTAAAAATAAATAAAATCTTTTTTAAAAACTTACATGAAAACAAGCATGTATGAAAGATCTCACCACATTTTACCAAGAAAAAATACACTGTAATTGAAATACCCCAAACAAGTAGAAATTATACAAGGAGGCTCTTTCTTTTTTATGTCATGTAGTATGGTAAGAAAGTATGTACACTTTCAGACAAGATGGCAGTACAGGCAGACATGGCTCACCTTTTTGCACAACCACATCAAAATTACAGCTAAAATATAGAACAATCATCAATCAGAACCATCAGAAATCAAGCTGAATGGAAATCTGACAAGTACAGAATTACAGACTACACATCCATCCAGACTGGTAGGAGGTACACAGAAGTAGAATGAGCTGGTCCCATACCCACGTATGGTCGATAAAAATACATGAGGGATATCTCAAGAGCAAGGAGTCCCAGACCCATACCAGACCCCCACTGCAGGGTTCCAGTACGAGAAGGTAAGTCCCAAAATTCCTGGCTGCAAAAACCAGTGGGTCCTGAGTCAGTGGAAGAAACAGCTGAACCCCAAGCAGTTCCTTTTAAAGAGCACACACACAGACTTCCAGCCAAGATGGAGGTGTAGGCAGATACACTTTGCCTCCTCCCACAACCCAAAGAAGGACAACAAATTTAAAAACAAAAAATAACCACACTGCCAGAAAATCAAACTGTATGGATGTCCAAAAACCAAGGAGTTAAAGAAATATTCTTTAAAAGAAATAGTAGGAAAGGCAGAGACAGGCAGCCAGAGTGTAGAGGACACGGGGCAATGCTGTGCCTAGAGGCCCAGGGGGTCCCATATTTGCATGCAGACAAACTCGGAGGAACAAATAGGGAGCGAAACAGACTGCACAATCCAGGGTTCCAGCATGGGGGGCGGGCAGGGAGCCTCAAAATCTCTGGATATAAAAACCTGTGGCATTTGTGGAGGTGGGAGAAACTCCCAGCCAAACAGGAGAGTTCACTGGAAACACCCACAGGGTTCTAGAATATGCCCAAGCCACCTGACTGTGAATCAGCACCATAAGGGCCCAATTTCCTTGTGGTTAGGAGGGGAAATAACTGAAAGCTCACAGAGATGAGCAAGTGGCACTGTTCCCTCTCTGACCCCTCCCCCACGTACAGCACTATAACACAGCAAAGAAGGTTGCCCTGTCCTGGCAAATACCTAACGTTCCTCCCCTTACAACTTAAAATGCGCACTGAGACAAAAAAAAATATGGCCCAAAAGAAAGAACAAATCAAAGCTCCAAAAATAGAACAAACCAGTGAAGATAGCCAACCTATCAGATGCAGAGTTGAAAACACTGGTAATCAGGAGGCTCACAGAAATGGGTGAGTATGGTCACAAAATAGAGGAATAAGTGAAGGCAATGAAAAATGAAATAAAGAAAAATACACAGCAAATCAACAGTGAAAGAAAGGAAACTGGGACTCAAATCAACAATTTGGAAAAGAAGGAAGAAATAAACATTCAACAGAAACAGAATGAAGAAATAAGAATTTAAAAAATGAGAAGCTTAGAAACCTCCAGGACAACTTTAAACATTCCAATGTTCCATTATCTGAATCCCTGGGGTGCCAGAAGGAGAAGAGCAAGAGCAAGGAACTGAAAACTTATTTGAAAATGTAACGAAGGACAACTTCCCCAATCTGGCAAAGGAAATAGAATTCCAGGAAGTCCAGGAAGCTCAGAGAGTCCCAAAGAAGTTGGACCCAAGGAGAAACACACCAAGGCACATCATAATGACATTAGCCAAGGTAAAAATGAAGGAGAGAATCCT
>CM052538.1:54481901-54497961 GCA_028533065.1 Trachops cirrhosus
CTGAAGTAAAGGGGGGGAATGTGGGTGGGAGAGGGTGTTCAGGGTGGAGGGGAATGAAGGGGAGATAATAGGACAACTGTAATAGCATAATCAATAAAATATATTAAAAAAATAAAAAATAAAAAAAAAATAATGAAGATACACAAAGACTCACCTACTCAGACTTGCTCCCTCTAAGCTCCAACACCTGGGTAGAAGGTTGAAAGGCACCAGTGTCATACAGGGATAAACTGAAGTATCTGGCATCAAGGTGAGCATAGGCCATTGACCCTTTTATAAACCCTCTCCCTACAGAACCACAGAGCAGGCAAGCTGGTGCCATATCTGAGACTCCATCAACCTGGCTAAACACTGTTTGACCTACCTTGGCAATCCTGAGACCTTGCCCCACCCAAAATACAGGCCCACCAAACTGCTTTTCCGTATGAATGGCTGGTCTTGGCCCATGCTTCACAACTTCCCAAATCCTCTGAGACATTTAACAGCCTCCCTTAATGAGCCCCAGGCCCAGCACTAGTAGCAGCCAGCTAAGCTTCACCTGAGAATCTCCAAGCCCAGCACAAGTAGAAGACATCTCAGGTTGCTTTATGCTTCAAGCATAGTAGCCCCAGGCCAAAAAACAGGTGAGGGCTGAATTTGGCCTGCACTACCCAAAAACCCCTGGGCCAGCGCATCCCATGGACAGCTACAGACCACATCAGAACACCACCACTTGCCCCTGCACAGCTGATCCTCCACAGGAGGCAGAGGTTGGTGATAAGTACTCACAGCGAATCCTTGCAGCTGGCTGACCTGGGTAAATCCCTCCCACTGATCTACCAACAGCAACCAAAGTTCAACTACAAGGGGAAGTTATACTCAGTCCACACAAACAGTACACCTCGAGCACCCAGCTTGTGTAACAGGGGAGCCTGTGCCACTTGACCCTACAGTACACCTACTACATTAGGCCACACTACCAAGACATGGAGTAAAGCTGCTCTACCTAATACACAGAACTACCTAAGCCAAAGAACTTAAATGTACGACCCATGGACATGAACTCAGGGGCAGGGGGAGGAGGAATGCTGGTGGGAGGAGTGGGGCAGGGCAGAGGGGAAAAGGGGAGGAAAAAATGGGACAACTGTAATAGCATAATCAATAAAACATACTTTAAAAAGTTAAAAATTAAAATAAAAAAAGAATCACAGTTGGCAGGTACAAAATAGACAAGGTGATGTTAAGAACAGTATAGGAAATGAAATAGTCAAAGAACTTATGGGTGTGACCGACAGACATGAACTAAGTGGTGGGACTGCTGGACGGAATGGGGTGCCAGGTATAGGGGGTCAAAGGAGGATAAATTGGGACAACAGTAACAGCGTAATCAATAAAATATATATTTTTAAGATAAAGAAGCTCAGTGGATCCCAAGTAGCCAAATTGCTTGACACAAAGGGAGAAGTTGAAAGTAGCCAAGAGAAAATGACACATTAAGCACCGGGGAACAATGACTGGATAAATGGTTGATTTACCATCATAAACTATGGAAGCCAAAAGAGAATAAAACATTATCTTTCAAGTAATTGAAGAAAAAGAACTGTCAACCCAGAATTGTACATTAACTAGTTTTTCCATCAAAAATGAAGGTAAAATAGGTGTTTTCAGCTAATAAAGAACAAAGAGAAATAATCACCAGCAGACACAGACTACAATAAAGACTAAAATAAGTCTTCAAAATGAAGAGAAATGGTACTAGATGAAAATACAAATACCCAGGAAGCAAAGCAGAGCACCCCAAATGGTAAATATCTGGGTAATTATAAAAGACTGTATTTCTTATTCTTTAAAATATATAATATTGAAAGCAAAAGTTTAATGTCTTCTGAGCTGTATAATATATGTAGATCTAATACATAGGACAATAATATAACTGACAACAAAGGTGATAAAACAGATTATCTTAAGGCTGAAAGTTTTCTACACTTTATAAGAAGTGGTACAATATTAACTATTGCTTGGTACACTATATGGACTGTAGAAAGGTAAAAAATATATATTGAAATTGCTAGAGGAATACTAAGAAACTAATACAAAGAGAAGTAGCTTTACAAAAGTTACATGTTAAAAACTCTTATCTACATGCAAAAAATTAAGTTGGACCCTTTATTTAAATAATTATAAAGGTAATAACACAAATGGATCACATATTTAAAAGAGTCAACACTATCAAATTCCTAGAGAGAAAGAGAAGTGTATCTTCATAACCTAGTGTTGATCACTGGTTTTCTTAGATACATCAAAAGCAGAGGCAAGAAAAGAAAAAATAAATTACACTTTACCAAACCTAAAAACTTTTGTGCTGCAAATGATACCATCAAGTATGACAATCCACAGAATGAAAAAAATATTTGCAAGTCACATATCTGATAAACTTATATCCAGAATACAGGGAGCCCTACAACATAACAATAAAAAGACATATAATCACATTTAAAATTGTGCCAAGGCCTGACTGGTGTGGTTCAATTGGTTGGACATCATCCCGCAAAGCAAAAGGTCATCAGTTTGATTCCAGTCAGGGAACATGCCTGGCTTGCTGCGGGTTTGATCCTGTCAGGGTGTGCAAGAGAAACCAATCAATGTTTCTCTCTCACATAGATGTTTCTTTCCTTCTTTTTCTCCCTCTCTTTCCCTCTCTATAAAAACGATAAATAAAATCTTTAAAAAAATGTGTGCCTTTTCAAGGATATGAAAAGACATTTCTCCACAGAAAACATGTAAATGACCATGATAAGCCCTTGAAAAGATGTCTAACATCATTAGTCATTAAGGAAAAATAAACAAACACCATAATGAGATACCACTAAAATGGCTAAAAGCAAAAAGAGAAACAATACATAAACATATCCTGTTAGCAAGGATACAGAGAAATTTAAAGCCTTCATACATAGCTGATGGAATATAAAATGGTATAACTGTGTTGGCAGTTCCTCAAATGGTTAAATAAAGAGTTAACACATAGATCAAAAACTCCAAACCCCAAAGAAATGAAAACATACTTCTATGTAAAAGTTTGTATACAAATGTTCCTAAAAGGATTATTCATAACAGCCAAAGTGTAGATACAACCTAAATGTCCATCAATTAATGAATGATTATGTAAACTGTAGTATAGCCATACAATGGAATGTTATTCGACAATAAAAAAGTAATAAAGTCCTAATACATGCTACAACATAAGCAAACCTTAAGAACATTATGCTGAGGGGGAAAAAGCCGCTCACAAAATACCACCTACTGTATCAATATAATTCCATTTACATAAAATGTCCAGAACAGAGACAGAAAGTAGATTAGTGGTTTCCATGGACTAGAAAGACTGGGTAATAGATACTGGCTAATGAACACAGTGTTTTTTCTGAGGTGAAGAAAATATTCTAAAATTGACTATGGTAACGGTTGTACAATTCTGTGAACATACTAAAAGCCACTGAATTGTACACTTTAAGTGACTGAACTATATATGTGAATTTTATCATCAAAACTATTTTGAAATACTAATTATCATTATATTAAAAACAAAAAAGACAAACAGGAAAAACTTACTAAAAGGGCAGACCAAAATGCAATCATGTAATTATATTAAATGCTGAGATTAAACTTGAGACATAATGAAATATAATAATCATAAATGTATACCTAGTAACAATGATTCAAAATATACGGAGTAAAACTGTCACAAGTAAAGGGATAAATAACAATCCCACAAACATAGTATTATATTATTTTCACATTTCTGTCTTAGTAATTAACAAAACTACACCCCCCCCCCAAAATCAATAAATAAATGGATAATCTAAGCAATACCGAAAATCACTATACACATTCTTTTTGGGTGAACACAGTACATTAACCACGAAAGACCATATACAAGACATACACAAAACAAGACACAATGGCCCTGGCCAGGTGGCTCAGTTGGTTGGAGCACTGTCCAGTACACCAAAAGGTTGGGGGTTCGATTCCCAGTCACGGCACATATTAAGGTTGCCAGTTGGATACTCTGTCAGTATGTATGGGAGGAAACCAAACCGATGGATGTCTCTGTCTCTCTCTCCCTCCCTCTCTAAAAAAATCAATAACCATATCCTCAAGTGGGGATTTAAACAACAAACACAAGACACAATTTAAAAGGGCTAATTATCATAGAGTATGTTCCCTGACCACATTAGGAAAATGTATAAAATTAATAACCTAAGACTCCCCCTAAAGAACCTAAAAAAGTGCAAAGTAAACCCCAAGTTAAGTAGAAGAACAGAAAATAAGAAGGTAAGAGCAGGAAAAATGAAATAGAAAAGAAACTGTATAGAAAATTTAAAGTCAAAACTGGAAAGACAAAGTTGATAAACCTGTAGCTAAACTGATTTTAAAACACACAGAAATTCCCACTAGCAGAAATAAAAACAGAATTATCACTACAGAACCCACAGATAAAAGAATAAAAGATTATTAATTAACTTTACACTAGCCAATTCAACAACTTGTACGAAATGGAGAACGTCCCTGAAAAATACAACTTTGAATTGACAAGATGAAACAATAATTTAAAGAACCCTTTCAGTTGAATTCATTATCAAAATCAGTCCGCAAAACAGAACTCTAGGGTTAGATTTTTCAGTAGTAAATTCCTTCAAATCACGAGGGGAGAAATACCAATCTCACACAAACACTTTCAGAAATAGAGAACACTTCCAAAATCATTTTCGAGTTCAGTATGAATAACATATAGTATTGGTAACAAATATACCAACACTAAAACCTGAAAAAAACTACAAAAAAAATTACAGACCCACATCCCTCATGTGCACAGATGCAAAAATATTTAATAAACTACTAGCAATTTAAATCCAGCAATACATAAAAAAGATAATACACTGTGACCAAGTGAAGTTTATTCCAGAAATACTAGGTTGTTATGACATTTGAAAATAAAACAACAAAATTCACTATATTAACTTTTTAAACTATATAATCATTTCCAAGAATCAGAAAAAGCATTGACAAAAAATATCCATTCAACTATAAACTGCCAGAAAATTAGAAACAGAAGAGATCTTATTCAACCTGTACATTAATTATATCTTCTCATTCAGATTTTTAATACTTTGGGGCCTGCTGACTCGAGAGGGACTGGCCCCGCCAAGACTGGCTAATTCCTGCAGGTAGCAAACAACCCCTAGGCTAGCTTTCATATGCAAGCCAACCAATACAAAAACCATACCCCCAACATCTTGATGTATTTTACAATCCAGCCAGTATATTCCCTAGTCCTAATCACCCAACGCTAAGTACCAGACAAATAGGGAAAGTCCCTATGCCCCCAGGGTCCTTGAAATTCCTCAAACAAGACAATCCTAAACCTGATTATCATTCCTTGACTATACCTTCTCCCAGGAACCAAAATAAAGGCTCTTGCCTTTACTTTTTCCCTTTTGCTCCTTCTGCCTCCTAACTAAACCATGTGGCCTTCTATGTCTTGCTATAACTCCTCTGTGAATCTATGAGTATAACAAACTATCTTAACAATGACAATCCTCTCCTGATCTATCAGCCTTGCCTGCCATACTTACATAATAATAAAATCAATTATTTAAAAAAAAAAAACTAGTAACAATCATCAATAAAAAGCCTACAACTGACATAATTAATGGTACAAAACTGAAATGTTCTCCCCAATGAATGGGAAGAAGATTTAAGTATGTGTAATAAAGGAAGAAAATGTTTTCAAAAATACAAATCAGAAAGATCAACAAAGTTGATAAACCTCTAGCTACTAGAAAAATCTAAGTTATCACAAAATCTCATACAATTAATGTGAGTTAAGGTCATAAGACACAGGTCAATGTACATTAAGTCAATTCTACTTCCATATACTAAGAACAAATAATTAAAAATTGAGTTTTTTAAAATACCACTTACAATAGCATAAAATATTGAAAAATAAAAATAATTTTAAAAATAAGCATGTGAAACCAAAGACTAAAAAGCACAAAATACACTGCTTAGAAAAAAACAAAGATGACTTAAATGGAAAGATATACCATGTTAGTAAATTGAAAGACTCAACACTGTTAACATGTCAATTTTCTTCAAAAAGATCTACAGAGTCTAAGCAAACTGAAATCATAATCACATCAGCCTTTTTGGAAATGGAAAAACTAATATTAAAATTTATATGGAAGTACTAAGGACTTAGATGCTGCAAAGCAATCTTGAAAAAGATGAAAAGAGTTGAGGGCTTGCGAATCTGATTTCAAGACTTCCTATATAGTTAAAAATAATCAAAACAGTGTGGTATATGATATGACAGACAAGCAGATCAATGGAACAGAATAAAGATTCCTAAAATAGAGCTCACTTATGCAGCTCACTTATTCACATCACTTATGCAGAAACATCACTTATGTGATGTTTCACCAAAGCAATCCAGTAAGAAAAGAAGACTATTTGCAACAAACAGTATAGAAACAATTTCACACCCATGTGCAAAAATAAAATCTACAAAACTTAATTTGAGATGCACCACAGACCATAAATTAGCAAAAACAAAAAGTTTCAGAGGAAATAAAATTACCTTCATGACTTCAAGGTTAGGCAAAAGTGTTTTAGCCCATAGGAAGCAATAACTATAAAACATAAAAACTGATAAATTAGACTTAAATATTTTTGTTCATTAAAAAGGCACAGTTAAGAAAATAAATAGGAAATCACAGACTTCAAGAAAATACTTACAAAATATTTATCTAACAAAGAACTGGTATGTCCAGGGCATACCACCTCTCCAACTCAAAAAAGAAAAAGAAAAAAAAACACGGATAAAGAATAAAGAAAAAAACAAGGAGAGAAAGTAGGAAAAGGGCTAAAGGTTTGAACAAACTCTTCATAAGAAAAAACACATGAATAATCAATAAACAAATGTACTCAATATCACTACATTAGTCATTACAAAAATGCAAAATAAAACCACTACCAATCAAGACGGAATAAAAGAAACCAGATTTAGCCTTCTACATGAAATAATAAAAACCTAACAAAATGTATGAAACAACAGCACTCAAGATTTTGGACAACAGTAATGACAGACAGTGATCCATAAGAGACAAAAAAAAAAAAAAAAAAATTTGCCCAGCTTACTGCCTTGAGAGTTTTCAGACCATGGAACAGGGAAAAGGAACTCAGGCAGGGCCTGTCTCCCCAAGATGAGGAAATGGAGCTGCAAGTCCAAGAAGCCAAGGGGGCCAGAGCTCACAAGTGAGACCAGCACTGAGTACAAAGCTGGGAAGAGAGAGAAAAATGAAGAGATCTACAGAGGCTTACCCTGAAATGTTGAATAATCAACAATTGCATGTGAAGAACTACTCAAAGCCAGGGAGAGAAAAATCAAAAGATTTAGAAGCAAAGAGCACCCAGAACTCATATAAGGCTGCAAATAATGCTTGTTCCCAAAAGCCAGAATGGCAAACCTAGTAATTATATCATAGGACAGTACTAAGAAGAGCAACACCTCAGAAGGAGGGAAAATTTAACCCTAAAGGTATCTCTGATCTATCCAAACAAAACAAAAGCAGCCCCAGCTGGTGTAGCTCATGGATTGAGTGCAGGCTGTGAACCAAAGAGTCACTGGTTCGATCCCTAGTCAGGGCATATGCCTGGTTTGCGGGGCCAGGTCTCCAGTGGGGGCCTTGTGAGAGGCAACCACACACTAATGTTTCTCTCCCTCGCTTTCTCTCTCCCTCCCCCCATCAAAAAATAAATAATCTTAAAAAGAAAGAAAAGAAACTCCATACCCACTAGGAGTCACTTCTCACTCTCCCCTAGCACTTCCCCTCCCAGGGTTAGGCACCACTAATTTACTTTCTGTCTCTCTAGATGTGCCTATTAAACAACAAAAAAAGCAAAACCCAAAAGTAACAAACTATTTTCCAGTAAGAACCAATGGAACAAAAAATACAGAACCTAACAAGATAAAATTCATAATGACTGAAAGTCAGTAAAAACTTAACAAGACATATGCAGATACAGGAAATTATACCCCTAATGAAATAAAAACCAGTCAGTCAAACAAATCTTGAAATGACATAGATAACAGAATTATTCCTCCAGTCCTTTAAAACAATTACTATGAATACATTCCATACCTTCAAGAAGCTAGAAAACATTAAACATGTTAAGTAGAAACATCGAATAAGAAAAATGGGAAATTTAGAGATAAAAATAAAAGGTCTAAGATAAAAAACATACTTACTGTATGAGCTTTACAGCACAAGAAATCAAATAACAATTACTAACCAAAATGAAACACAGAGAAAAACTTTAAAAAAAGGAGCAAAGCTTAAGTTAGCTGGAAATTAACTTCAAAAGGCCAAAATACTTATAATTGGAGCCACAGAAAATAAATACAGGAAACAAAAGTCTGAAGAAATAATACCAACAATTTGCCATATTTAATGATAAACACATAGAACAAAGTACTCTTTAAGTAAACGCCAAGCAACAAAAATACGAAGCAATGTAGACCACAACATATCATTATCAAAATGCCTAAAACCAGAGATAAAAGATCTTTAACAAGCAGAAAAGGGGCCTATTAGCCCTGGCTGGTGTGGCTCAGTGGATTGAGTGCCAGACTGCGAATCAACGGGTTGCTGGTTCAGTTCCTGGTCAGGGCACATGCCTGGGTTATGGGCCAGATCCCCAGTGGGGGGCCACAGGAGAGGCAACCACACATTGATGTTTCCCTGAACACAGACAGGGATCGAGGGGAGAGACATTTCATCACAGGAAGGTGAAAGCAGAGATTGGAGTAATGCGTGTAAAACCAAGGAAAACAAAAGACTGCCAGAAAAGCACTAGAAACTTGACCTGGAACCAACTCTACTGACACCATGATTTGGGACCTCAAACCTCCAGAACTGTAAGACAATAAATTTCTGTTGTTTAGAAAATAACAAATAAAATAAAATAATTAAAAAATAGCATGTAATTTAAAAAAATAAAAAATAATTTTTTAAATAGTTAAAAAGGCAAATTAGCTAGGGACCATAGGACGAAAGGAACAACACAGCAGTTAAGTTCCCTGAGTTTTCTTTTTACCTAACATATCCCATTCTTGGAATGGAAGATGTCAGTACCTTTAAAGTACCAACAATCACAGACCAAGAGAAAAGCCCCCCAAAAAGCCTTCTCTCTCTAGCCAAAGAACTGGGTAGAGGACATATTAACTAGAAAGAACACTTTCTTAGACTGTAAACTGCTTTACCCCAGCAAAACATTACAGATAAAATTGCCCCTACTTACTCCTGCAATGGTTCAGTGGGTAACCTAAACATTCACCCTCATGAGACTATGAGTCATCCCAAGACTCTTGCTGGGGTACTGTAAATGTAGGTCAGGGAGGGAATCAGAACTTGCATCCTCCCTGGCTGGTAATGAGAACTTCCACCCATGGTGTCAATGGAGACAAGGGAAGCCTGAACTTCCATCTCCATCTGGCAGTAAAGAGGTAATCCACCCTGTCCCCACTGGGGTGGTGTCAGAGTAGGTCTAGAAGAAAGTCAGAACTTTTACCAACACACAATGGTAAATTAGGTCACATCCTTTCGGGCCAGGTAGGCAGCTATAACTTCTAACTCTGCTCCTCAATAACAAGCAATTTCCCTCAAATGTCAACAGAGGCCAAGTAGGGCACTTGAAATTCACCCCCTAGCTGACATAAGGAGATGGTACCCACACTCTTCCCTTGGCAGACAAGCATCAGAGAAGGCAAACTAAAACAGGTTTATACAAGATGCAATGTCCCAAAAATGTTCAGGTTTCAATAAAAAATCATTTGCCATACTGAAGAACCAGGAAGATCTCAAACTGAATGAAAAAAAAGCACATGCCAACACAGAAATATTTGTCATTTTAACCTCTGACAGAAACATCAGAATTATTGGAAGATTTTAAATCAGCAATTTAAAAAAATGATTCAATGAACAACAAAAATGAAAAACAGCCTCAGCAAAAAACTGAAGACAGAAAGAACCAAATGGAAATTTCAGAAAAAAGTGTGATAAGCAAAATAAAAAGCTCAATGGATGACCTCAACAGAATGAAGAGAGGAAAAGAATCAGTAAACTAGGAGACATGTTAGTTACCTAATGTAAACAAGAGAGGAACAGACTGAAAAAATAAAGAAAGAAAAAGTGTCTCATGATCTTTGGGACTATAACAAAAAAGCAGCCATCAGTGTCCCAGAAAGGAGAAGAGAAATAAGGCAGGATTGGAAAAGTACTCAAACAAATAAGAGCCGAAAAATCCCCAAATTTGGCAAGAAAAAACTACAGAGTGAAGAATCTCAGGAAATCTCAAATAAGATAATTCCAGAGACATCTACTTCTAAACATATCCCAACTAAACTTCTGAAGTCTAAAGACAAGAAAAATACCTTGAACACATCCAGAGAAAAAAACAATACTTTATTTATAGGGTAAATATAATTTGAATAAGAACAGATTTTTCTTAAGAAACCTGAAGGAAGTGCCACAATAATGAAACAGGAAGTCTTAAGGAAGATGAAAAAATAAAATTGAAGTAAATGAAAATGAATATACAACACACCAAAATTTGTTGCACAGAGCTAAAACAGTGATAAAGGAAATTTATTTATTTGTTTAAAGATTTTTTTTAAAGATTTTACTTCTTTTTAGAAAGAGGGGAAGGAAAGGAGGGAGAGAAACATCAGTGTGTGGTTGCTTCTCAAGCACCCCCTACTGGGGACCTGGCCCACAACCCAGGCATGTGCCCTGACTGGGAATCGAACCTGCAGCCATTTGGATTTCAGGTCAGTGCTCAATCCACTGAGCTACACCAGCCAGGGTGATAAAGGAAATTTATAACAGTTCATAGAAAAGTATAAAAGCGTCAAAACAAATAATCTAAACTTTCACCTCAGGAAACCAAAAACAGAACAAAATAAAGCAAAGCAAGCAGAAAACTGGAAAAACTAAATATAAGAGTAGACATCAATGAATTTAAAACAGAAAATAAATACCAAACAAAATCAACAAGGAGCTGGTTCTTTCAAAAAAGGTCAATGAAAATGATAAACCCCTAGCAACACTGACAAAGACAACAAATTACCAGTGTCAAGAATGAAAACTGGTTATCAGTACAGATCTTGAAGATATAAAAGGAAAAACAAGGGAATGCTATCAACAACTTCACACACATAAATTTGACAGCTTAGACAAAATGGATTCCTTCCTTGAAAAACACTATTCCAACTCATCAACTATGAAACTGGTAATTTGAATATCTCTAAAACTATTTTAAAATTTTAATTTGTACTTTAAAAATTACCAATAAAGAAACATGAAGGCCCAGATAGTTTCACTGGAGAACTGTACCGAATTTTTAAAGAAGAATTAACCCAATTCTATGCAATCTATTCCAGAAAACAGAAGAGAGCATTTCCTAACTCATTTCATAAAGCTAGTATTACTCTAATACCAAAACCAGACAAACCAAGTATGAAAAGAGAAAAGTACAGACCAATATCCCTCATGACTACATACAAAAACCTTTAACAAAATATAAATAGAATCCCATAACATAAAAAGAAGTATATGCCATGATTAAGTGATACTTATTCCAAGGCTAGTTATATACTCAAAATCAATTAATGTAATCTACCATCTTAATAGGCTAAGGAAAAAAATTACATGATATCAATTGATGTAGAAAAAGTACTTGATAAAGCTCTGCACCCATCTGTAATGTTTTTTAAAGCTAAGAAAAATAGAACAAGAATAAAGGTAAACTTCCTCAAGTTCACACAGAACATCAACAAAAACCTACAGCTGACATCCTACTACTTAATGCTTTTCAATGCTGTGTGAATGTTATCTGCTTCAGGTCAGAAATAAGACATGTTTACTCTCACCAATCTTAACATGGTGTTGAAATTTCTAGGCAGAAAATTAGGCAAGCATAAAAGGCATACAAATTAAGAAAGAAATAAAAATAACCCTATTTGCAGATGATACAAATATGTACACAGAAAATCCCAAGTAATCTATAACAAAACTGTAGAACTAATAAGTGAATCCAGCAAGGTTGGTAGATGCAAGATAATTATAAGAATCAACTGTTATTTTCATATACTGTCTTTCACTGTGTATAATGTGCTCCCGTGTGTATTGTGCACCCATGTTTTTGGCCCAAACTTTCAGGAAAAAAAATCTTCTGTTTTAATTTTTTAACTCAATTATTTCTTTATATTTACAAACAAAACCAATTGTCATATTCCAGGGTATTATTTTGCATATGGATATCATTATTGTTTTCTAGAGTTACACTTTTATTGCATAAATAACAAATTTAAAAACATTTATATAGATATGGAATTAGTACTACCCATGTATAACACACATCCTTATTTTCTCTCAAAAATTTGGGCAGAAAACTGCACATTATACAAAGCAAAATACGGTAATACCAATAAATATGTGGGCAATGAAATTAAACACAGAATACTTGATGTATGTCAAATGTATGATACTATTTACAACTGTTTCCCAAAAGGTTAAATACTTAGGTTCAACTCCACAAAACATGTACAGGACTTGTAGGCTGAAAACTACACAAAACTGACAAAAATCATTAAAGATCTAAATAAATGAAAACACATACCATGATGACAACATAGTAAAGAAGTTAACTCTCTACAAATTAATATTCAGGTTTCATGGTAATCCTATCCAAATACTAGCTAGATTTCTGGATAGATACAGACAGGTTATTCTAAAATATCTATTCTAAAATATCTATTTTTTAAACCAATAGCACAAAGGAACCAAATAACTAAAATGATTTTGAAAAAACAGAATAAATTACAATCAATCATCTAACTAATCTCAAGAGTTATCACATAACTACAGCCCTGGCCAGATATTTCAGTGAGTTAGAGTATCATCCCAATATGCCAAGGTTGCAGGTTCAATTCTTGGTAAGGACACATACAACAATCAACCGTCAGGTGGAGGTGGGTAAAAGGAGGACAAATGGTAATGGAAAAAATAGAATAAAAAATAAATTTAAAAAATAAAAAAAAGAATCAACCAATGAATGCTTAAGTGGAACAAATTGATGTTTCTCCTCTCTCTCCAAAATCAATAAATAAAAATTAAAAAAAGAAAGCAATTGCTTTTATAATAGCATAAAAAAAGAGAAATAAGCTTACCCAAGGAGGCAAAGAATTTAAATACTGAAAACTACAAAATGCTGCTGAAAGAAATTACAGACAACATAAATAAATGTAAAGACATCCCATGTTCATGGATTAGAAAACAATGCTGCTAAGATGTCACTACTATCCAAAGTGACCTACAGATTCAAGGCAATTCCTATCAAAAATCCCAACAACAACATTTTACAGAAGTAAAACAATGCTTCCCAAAATCTTTGCAGGACATTTGGTCCTGTCCAAATGTCCACAAGATATTTGTTCCACCCCAAAAGGTCCTTGCTATTTGGTCCTCTCCAAAATGTCCTTGATATTTGGCCCTGCCCTGACTGGTATGGCTCAGTGGATTGAGTGCTGGTTTGTGACCCGAAAGGTCACCTGTTCAGTTCCCAGTCAGGATATGTGCCCAGGTTGTGGACCAGGCCCCCAGTTGGGGTGTGTGAGAATCTCCCTCTTTTTCTCCCTCCCTTCCTCTCTCTAAAAATACATAAATAAAATCTGTAAAAAAAAAAAAAAAAAGAAAGAAAGAAAGAAAAAAGAAAAAGAAATTTGGCCCTGAACCAAAACATCCATGGGCACATCTGGTCCACACCAACCCATCTACTTAACTATCTGTGCCATTACTGGCTAGGCTACTGAAGCAAGAGAGTTATTGACAATACAGCAACAACACAATTACTGAACCAATAAAACATGATAGTATTTTTTCATAAATCAATCCTGTAAATCAAAAGTGTAAATAAATGTTATGGGCTATTTGAACCCAGGGGTTTTTTCAAAGTGTGAATGCTTTTAATAGGACCAAATAGCAAGTACAATTTAGCATGAAGCAAATATGATTGTGGATGCTTTGAACATGAGCAAATTTCAAGGACCTTTTGGCAAAGATCAAATGTCTCCATGGACATTTTGGACAGGACCAAATGTCCACTAATCTAAAATTCATTTTAGAATCTAAGGGACCCTGAACAACCAAAACAATCTTGAAAATGAAGAACAAATTGGAGTACCCACATCTTCTGTCTTGAAAACTAAATAAAAAGCTACAGTAATCAAAATGGTGTCATATGGCATAAAGACAGACAGAGCCATGGAAGAGAATACAGAGCACAGAAATAAATCCTCACATTTATATATGGTCAAGTGATTTTTGACAAGAAAGTCAAACCTTTGATAGGGAAAGGACCATCTTTTCAACAAACAGTGCTGGGAAAAATGGAAATCCACATGCAAAACAATGAAGTTGGAATCTTACCTAACTTACACAATATGCAAAAATTAACTCAAAATGGACCGAGGATCTAAACCTAAAGGCTAAAACTTTAAAAACACTCAAATAGGGGAAATCTTTGTGATACTAGATTTGGCAATGATTTCTTGGATATGAAACCAAAAGCACAGGCAAAAAAAAACACAGATAAACTAAACTTCATCAAAATTAAACTTTTGTGCATCCAGAGTGGAAAAAATAACCTATAGAATACAAGGAAATATTTGCAAATCATATATCTGTTAATAGTCCACACTCAGAACTAGATAGCAGTTTTGGTTTCCAAACTAGATAAACTCTTACAACTCAATAACAAAAAGACAAACAACCCAGTTACAAAATGGGCAAAGGACTGAACAGGCAAGATTTACAAATGACCAAACAGAACATGAAAAGACACTCAGCATTACTAGTCATTAGCAGAATACAAATCAAAAGCACAAAGGGATACCACTTCACACCACTGGCATGACTATTATTAAAAAGCGAGACAGACAGAAACAGAGATTTGGAGACAATATTAAGAAACTGAGGATTTCCGGCCAAGATGAAGGCATAGGTAGACACACTTTGCCTCCTCGCACAACCAAGATAGGGACAACAACAATATAAAAACAAAATAACAACCAGAACTGACAGAAAATTGAAGTGTATGGAAGTCGGACAACCAAGGATTTAAAAATAGACACTTTCATCCAGACCAGTAGGAGGGGCGGAGTCGGGCCGGGCGAGGGATGTGGAGCGGAGAGCTGAGCACCCGGGGTGGCTCGCAGGCCCACAGCAGGCAGACCCTGGGTGCACAAGCGGCGGTGGCTGGTGGGCCCAGACCAGGGGGTGGCAACCAGCAGACCCAGTGAGGCGGACATTCTGAAGCAAGGCACTGCGCACAAATCAGGGTCCCGGAACCGGGAAATAGAGCTTTGGGTCACTGACTGAAAAGGAAGGTCCCACGGGGTGCACAGGCCCACCCACACGGGAATTGGCACCAGAGGGGCCCGGTTGGCTTACAGAAAGTGGCGGAAGGGTCTGGGGTCCTACAGAGAGCAGAGCAAGTGCCAATGTTCCTTCTCGGACCCCGCCCCCACATACAGTGTCACAACCCAGCCACTGGGGTGCCCCGCCCTGGTGAACTCCTAAAGCCCCGCCCCTCACTACAGGAGCTCAGCAAGACCAAAAAACAAAACAAAACAAAACAAAAAACAGCAAAAAGATGGCTCAAACAGAAGAAGAATTGAAAGTTCCAAAACCCATCCTTTTAAGCAACCAAGAGATAGCCAACCTATCAGATGCACAGTTCAAAGCACTGGTTATCAAGATACTCACAGAATTGGCTGATTTTGGTCACAAATTAGCTGAAAAAATGCAGGCTACAATAAGTTTAATGAAGAAAAATGCACAGGGAACAATGGTGCTGGAATGAAAGATGGGTCTCACATCAATGGAGTGGAGCAGAAGGAAGAAAAAAACATACAACCAGAAAAGAATGAAGAAATAAGAATTCCAAAAAATGAGGAGAGGCT
>CM052538.1:54498461-54569646 GCA_028533065.1 Trachops cirrhosus
TGGAACAGGAAAAGAATCACAGAAATGGAGATCATAGGAAGAGGAGGGAAAAGCAGGAGGGGGCAGGGGGGAAATGGGGGGGAAAGTATAGGGAATAAGCAGCATAAATGACAGGTACAAAAAAGGGTAGACAGAGGAGATTAAGAATTGTATAGGAAATGGAGAAGCTAAAGAACTTATATGTACAACCTATGAACATGAACTAAGGTGGGGAATGATGGTGTGTGGGGGGAATGAAGGGCAGAGGGGAATAAAGGGGAGAAAAAAATTGGACAACTGTAATAGCATAATCAATAAAATATACTTTAGTCCTGGCTGGTGTAGCTTAGTGGATTAAGCGCGGGCCTGTGAACCATGAGATCACGGTTCGATTCCCAGTCAGGGCACATGCCTGGGTTGCAGGCCAGTACCCGGTAGGGAATGCACAGGAAGCAACCATACATTGATATTTCTCTCCCTCTCTCCTTCCCTTTCCCTCTAAAGATAAATAAATAAAATCTTTAAAAAAAAAACCCTTTAAAAAAAAATATATATATACTTTAAAAGATAAAAAAATACCAAAAGAATTTTTTGTAGAACATGATTCTAAATGATTATCAAATGCAAAAAGCAATAGGCAAGATATTTCTAAAAAGAAAGACAAGAGGGAAGGACTAATTTTACTTGGTATCTCATATGTAGATTTATATTATAACATAAGCTACAGTAATTTTAAAATTGTGGTTATTGCCACAAGACAAATCAAAAGAACGTCCAAGAACAAATCCACATATATATGAACTGCTGATTTATGACACCGCTACTGTACACCAGAAGAGGAAAGAATGTTGCTAAAACAACTGGATGTTCCTATTTAATATAATATATAATACATAGAATATTTATAAATGTATTTTCCCCTATTTCACTCTACACACAGAATCAAATCCAGATGTTACAGACCTAAATGTAAAAAAAAGGAAAAAATTTCTTTCAGAAGGCTATATAAATTTCATGCATGACCTAAAGTTGGTAAAAGATTTCTTTTTTTTAATTCACTTTTTATTGTATTTTTTTTTCCATTACCATTTATCCCCCATATAGGAATTTCTTTAACAGGTCACATAAAGCACTAACCACAAAAGAAAAAAAAAGTGAAAATTTTGACACTGAAATTAAGAACTTGTCAAAGAACTTAAAAAAATGAACCACTAACTTAGAAAAGCCATCTCCAAGTCACAAGTGAGAAAATCCAAATGGCCTATTATATGAAAAAGCATTCACCATCATTAGCAATCAGGGAATGGCAAAGTAAAAACCACAATGACATACTACCACACAACTACCAAAATGACTAAAGTTAAAAGGATTGACACACTAAATATTGGATAAAGAGGTAGAGCAAGGAAGCCATTCACTAGTGGGAAAGTAAAGTAAAATAATCACTTCTGAAAATGAATTAGTCTTCCCGACAACCTAGCTACTCCACTTGTAAGTATATATCCTACAGTAGAAATTTTCAACCAGTGTGCTGCAAGAATTTTTAAAACATGTAATACGTAACTATTTAGGGCACTGACCTCTTTTCCCTTAGATTGAAAATATGCCATACACTGCAAGCCGGTATATATACACAGGATACTGGAAATACACTGTGAATTTTTTCCTATCCTACTTCATTTTTTAATGCTGACTGCTCCCCACACTAAATTGATTTTATGGAGCACACCCAGTAGTTTAAAGAGTAGTGAGCTATAGAAATTCTTGAGCATGTACGAGAATATTCAAGTAATTGTTCATAATTGCAAAACACTAACAAAAATGTACATGTCCATCAACAGCAGACTGGAGAGTGGTGTAATTCACACGCTGGAATATTATACAGCAATGAAAACAATCAACGACAGCTACATGCATCAAATAGATAAATCTCAAAAATATACCATGAACTATCCCTGGCTGATGTGGCTCAGTGGATTCAGAACCAGCCTGTAAACCAAGGGGTCACAGGTTCAACTCCCGGTCAGGGCACATACCTGGGTTGTGGGCCAGGTCTCCAGTTGGGGGTGTGTGGGAGAAAACCGATCGATGTATACCTTACACATTGATGTTTCTCTCCCCCTCTTTCTCCCTCCCTTCTCCTCTCTCCAAAAGTAAATAAAATCTTTAAAAAAGTGTGTATACATATATATATACACACATACACATACACACATTATGAATCCAAAAAAAATCAATAAAGCGTTATTCCAGTCACATAAAGTTCAAAACAGCCACAACTAAGTATTATATTGTTTAGAAATAAAATGAGAAGAACAAATAATACAAAAATCAGGAAAGTGTTTCATTTGTGGAAGAGAGGAATACAATCGGGAGAGGCACAATAGGGGTCAAATGAATGAACAATGCTCTAATTATTGGTTAAGTATGTGTATATTCACTTTATTTTACTGTCCATTTAATTTTTAATGGATGCCCTCTTTTCTTGGAATCATATATCTTCCAATTAAAAATAAGTTAAGAAAATCCTACATACACAACTAAGTAAATTAAAATGCACAGAGTTGGCTCAAAGCAATTAGGAATCTTTGTTTGGACAAGAGTAAATTATTAATCTTTTTATACATTGTAATATATAGCTATTTGTTCAAATGATAAAAGAAATATACTTTGAAATATACAGGGTCCAGTAGAAGCAACACCTGCTTGAGTGTGGTTGGTAAGGTAATAATATGGGTGTAATAATGTACAGTTTTAATGTGAACATTTCACCTAAAATGTCATATGGCGTGCTAGATAGAGTGTGATATTATATTACAGAATTACATGTTCATGATTTTGTAATAAAAGACTTCATAATTTAAAGGGGGCATATATATACCTTGCATTATGCATATATCAAAGAAGGTCAAATCAATGGAATGTGTTTGGAAAAGAAAGCTCAGAGCTTCCAAAAAAAAATCAGCTACCAAAAGCAGTCAAACATCCGTAAGTATTAATCATGTGTTGACAAAGAAGATTAAAAAACACTTCTGGAAAGTCTAAGTAAAATGAAATTTTCCGGAACAGAGAGGCAGCTCATCTAAATATTTCCATTCTAACTTTAAAAACAAAGGGAATAAAGTTAGAACAAGGGGATTAAAACATACACATACAATGACAGAAACTAATAAACCTCTAAAAACACTCAACCATGAAGGAATAGTGTGCTTACAACTGATGACATACTTCCTAATCTCACCACACTGACCTTATTTTCATTTTCCCCCTCTCCTAAAACAACATCAAGATGAAGACAGTCACATATACATATGTCTTTTGCTTGAACATTATAGCATAGCATTTAAGAGTATCGTCTCTGGAGAACAGCATGTAGAAAGTAATCTTTTGGGGTTAGTAGTCTGCTCATGGTTATATAGATGGAGTGGGGAAAGTGAAAATGGGAATAGTAGGGACAAGATAGATGGGAGAAAAAAAGGGTTTACATTGCATTAGAGCAACTTTACGTTCTATTTGGCTCTGGAGCAGTACCACCATAAAATTCTGACCCTACTGAATAATTACAGGACTAGAATTGTTAGTGTTGGGGATGAGGGTGTGGGGTGTCTACCCAGCCATATTCTTTGCAGAAATTAAATGTGTAAGTGGAAATACAATACTTTCAGTGAAAATACTGTGGACCAGAAAAAAATTTTTCCTGCACCAATGGTTAAGAAACACTGTAAGGAATTAGGAAGCAATAATCATGTTTGCTTTGTAGGAGATAATTTTGAAATGGGCACTACACAAACAGGAGGGAACTTAAGGGAGATGTCCATTGTAAGGATGTGAAATATGCTGCCTTTTTATTAAAAAAAAAAGAAAAGAAAAACAAGAGCCTTTATATGTATAAGCACGTACATACATAAAGAAACCAGGAAAATAAATGAAAAACAAGTAAAAATGGGAAGTTGGGATGCATAACTGGGCAAATAAAAGGGATTTAGGAGAAAGAACTTCCACTGAGTATCTTTTGATATTTTTGAACACATCAATATATGGCCTTACCAAAAATTAAGTAATTTAGCCCTGGCTGGT
Source organism: Trachops cirrhosus (assembly GCA_028533065.1). Lineage (NCBI taxonomy): Eukaryota > Metazoa > Chordata > Mammalia > Chiroptera > Phyllostomidae > Trachops > Trachops cirrhosus. The sequence goes on from CM052538.1 coordinate 54,502,518, forward strand.
GTGGCTCAGTGGATTGAGTGCCTGCCTATGAACCAAAGGGTCGCTGGTTCAATTCCCAGTCAGGGCACATGCCTAGGTTGCAAGCCAGGTTCCCAGTAGGGGGCACTCAAGAGGCAACCAATCACACATTGATGTTTCTCTTCCTTTCTCTCTCCCTTCCCCTCTGTAAAAATAAAATAAATAAAAATTTTTTAAAAATTAAGTAATTTCAACTGTGGCAATAATCTCGACAAAAAAAAATAGGGCTTAAGTTATGTCAGTGACTAGAAAAGTAGAGAAATTAAATTTAAGATACCTAGGATACCTAAATAGAGATATCTAGAAGGCAACTGCGAATATGGATCTGAAGGCCAGAAAAAAATTGTTCAGGTGATATTGATGCTTAGAGGCATCCATGAGCATGCATAAATTTACCTCAAGTGAAATAATCAAATAAACAGGCCAGAAAAGTAATTGTATAACTTTAAAGAAGTAAAGAAGTAATGTCAAATGAGAATCCAAAAGGCAGTATTTAAAAAGGGAAAAGAGAGCAGCTTCCCAGAAGTCTGAGGAGAGAGTGCTGCACGAAACATCAAGTGATAACAGTTTTAAATGCTGAAAGTAGATCAAGTAGAATAAAAATGAAAATTTTAGATGTGGCCATTTAAAGTCAACAAAATCAATAATAGAGTGGTGGACTCAAGAGCCAAATGTAATGGTTTGAAGGGTGAATGAATAGGAGTTTGTGATATTTTATATACTTATTTAAGTATCTAAAATTTTTCCAGAAAAGGATTTGAGGTAACCTACAAATAAGGGGCCTACAATATATTATAACAGTAAAATATAGAAAAATGAACATTGAAAATCAATTATGAGGGACATCCCCTTATTTAGGGAAACTCTCTTACCCCTGACTCCAACTATGTAGTTCTAGTGAAGGTTGGTCATTCATAGTACCCTCCCCACTCCAGCCACAGGGATGGTTGAGTACATGATCCAAGACAGGCCAATCAGAGTCCTTCCCAGGATTCTTCAAGAGAGCCCCTTCTTCTGGTAGAAGGGGCTGGGAAGATGAGAGCCAAGAGCTGCCAGCAGTCATCGTTCCAGCCTCATGAAGTAGAGAGTCTGTAGTATGAGAGAATGAAATCAACACGCAGAGAAAAAGAGATAAGAGGTGAAGTTTTAAACCCCACAGGCGGAGGAGAAGGAAATAACTATACTAATAATCAGATTAATATAACTGACCAGATTTGGTTCTAGGCTGCCTGGTAGCCAGAACAAAAGGAAAAACAGAATGTGTGTCATAGAGCTATCAAAAAGGAGAAAGTATACCATATCCTCAAGGGAGACAATTTTCCTTATGCTATATTGTTAAAAGAATTTCTTGTACATGGATCTTTACATAATGGTCACTGAAAGACAAAATAGACAGTGTCCATGATGAGAGTGGTACAGCAAATGCAGATTTCATATGCTATTGTTTAAAATGAAAACTAAGTTATATCTCAAACATTAAGTACAACTAAGACTACACTATAGTAGGCAGTTGAAGAAATAGAAGTATCAAATGGTTTTATTCTTCCCCAAAGTTTGCTAGTGAAAGAAGAATGGCAGAAAGGTGAAAAACATAAAGGGAAAGTATAATCCACAGGAAGATACAGAAATGTTTGTGAGCTGAGTGGGAAAAAACTGGGAAAAGACTACATCACAAGCACAGGTACTTAACTTAAAAACTACCACCTCTCCTTCCTAACATTCCACTAAATGATATAAAAAGAACATAAAACCACAAAGACTAAAAGAACAAAAGGCAAAACAACAATTATAAAGTTTTGGAAGCCAGAAAGGAGACAAGTAGTAAATTACTTAACAGATCAGAAAAAGTTGCTGCAATAACATAAAACCAAAGGCATCTTGGACCACACAGCACCAGAAACTGGAGGAACTTTAGGTATCACGCATGCATTAGGGGCTGGGGGTTGCACACGCACAGAGGTGGGGGATGTATCTGGAAGGGATAGTTCAAGTGAGGCTAAAAAACAACCACACACACACAGACACACACACACACACCACTAAACTCCTTCTACACTACACACTACCAAATACCTATCTCTCTCCAACCCTAGAAAACTGCAGAATGGGTAAACAAGGAAATCTGGATGTGGGGACACTAGGCACAGCTCAGGAAATGGATACTATACTGAGAAAAAAAAAAGACTGAAAATTTAATTCTAAATAGTGAAATTCCAGTAACCACCTGGCTCAAAAAATACTGGTAGCCAGACTGGTCAATTCCAAATGGATGAGTTTTCTCTAAATAAACTAACCAGTTGATGGAGAGGAACCCAGGTATATCACCTAAAATGAAGCCAATCAGCCAACAACACCTACCCGTACACAGAGCATCCAATCAACTTATTATAAACTTGACCACTAAGATTAACCAGATTTTTAAGCACAGTCTTTAACAAGACAGGCCAAAACAAATGGTACGGAGAGACTGAGCAAAAGAGTCCCAGGAGCAGAAGAAAACTTCAGAAAACTGAAACAAAACAACCACCCTCTGATTAATATCTCCATAGAGTTAAGAAAAGATATTGCATCCAAGAAACAAAATCAGAAAATGAAAATATGAGTCATTCAGAGAGCATGAAAGAGCCCTTGGAAATTAACAGTGTAACAGAATTCAGAAATTTACCTTACGGGTTGGAAGATAAAGTAAGGAACTACTTCGGAAAGCAGAACAAAAATAAACACAAAATATAATAATTTAGAAGATTAGTTCAAAAGATCCAACATCCAAACAGAGAAGCATATAAAAAAAAGAAAACGATGATAACTGAGGAAATTCTCAAAGAAATAATTCAAAAAAATTTTAACCAAACTCATGTTCTCCAACATGATTTACCAAATCAAAAGGGCCACTGTGTGCCCAGTACAATGAGTAAGGGAAAGTATACTACCATGATAAGTATGAGAAATAAGCTGGATAAGGAAAAAATACCAAATACAGAGAGAACAATCACATACAAAAGATTAGAAATCAGAACTTCATGGGACTTAAGAGAAACACTGAAAGCTAAAAAGCAATTAAGAATATCTTCAAAATTCTGAAGGAAAAAATTACCAAGAATTCTGCTTGGCCACGCTATCAATCAAGTTAAGATGGTAAAGTTACAAAATGCAAAATCTTAAAGTTTTTATTTCTCATACACCTTTCCCTATGAATCTGCTACAGATGTGCAACCAAAACAAGGAAATAAACCATTAAAGAAAAAGAAATGGGGGAGAGTGAAGGGTTAGAAAACAGGGAATCCAAAATAAGCAAGAAGTAAAGAAACTTCCAAGATGATAGTGAGGAAAGTTCCAGGACTAAAGAGAAACTAGCCCAGATGGAAGAAGGGGAGATGGTACCTAGAAAAAGGTCTACCAGTTTAAAAGGAAAGGAGGAACAGAGAAAGATAGAAAAAAAGGAGGAGAGGAAAGGAGGTGGCATCGGAGGGAGAAGTGGGAAAGAGAAAGAGGAGAGAGGAAAGAAAAAAGGAGAGAGGAAAGGGAGAAGAGACGGTGAAGAGAGGAAGAGGAAAAGGAAAGAAGATAAAAAGAAAAGGAAATTTGAATATATAGGCTATCTGATTCATTAACCAAATGGAAGATTATATGAAAAAAATCCTGCTATACTTGGCTCAAAATTAATAAAATATTTAAATAGTCATGATAATGTAAGTATTACTATTTAGCACTACTGATTAAACCAAAATTTGTATAGAATGAAAGGCAACATCTCAAAGTGAGAAGTCAAAAATAGCTGCTTGTACATTCTTTTTAGAAATATAGAGGTAAATGCCAGAAGAACAGCCCAAAAAAGGGGTGCCTTTGGAGAATGGGATGAAGGTTAAGAATCAAGCAAGAAGGTTCTGTTCCATGCATGAGAGAAGCTTTCGGTACTACCTCACTTTGTAGCCTAACACTTTGATAAACATAAAAATTAAATCTAAACAAAAAAAGGAATAAATAGGAACCATATGCTGGGTAATGCACCTTGCGAGGTACCCTAATATCTTCATTTCTCTTACTAGTTATGTAGGCAGGTTGGAAAAGGATACAAACACGTTTTAAGTACCTACTTCATGTCAGCCAAATTTATGCCAGGCTTTTCTCACAGTAAAAGAAAGAGGAATCAAGAAGACAACAAAAATTGGCTACTTACTATTTCATCTATGGTGATAAGCATTAATCTGTTAACTTTAAAAAATCTCCTCTTTCAAAGTTATAGGAACTTAGGATGCAATAATGAATTTTTTAAAAGCAAATATTAAGCCCTGGTGGGCGTAGCTCAGTGGATTGAGCACAGGCTGCGAACCAAAGCATCGCAGGCTCCATTCCAGTCAGGGCACATGCCTGGGTTGCAGGCCAGGTCCCCATTGGGGACCACATGAGAGGCAACCACACATTGATGTTTCTCTCTCTCTCTCTCTTTCTCCCTCCCTTCCTCTCTCTAAAAATAAATAAATAAAATCTTTTTTTTAAAAAAGCAAGTATTAGATACAAATCAGCAATAAAAAAAAGTTAGCAAATATTAACTCTGAAGGCATTCTATTTAAAGTATACAGGCCAAAATGTACAGAAATAAAAAGAAAAAAGTTACATATGACTTTTTTTAAGCACAAATAGAGACACTTCATACTGTCTTCTTGCACTCAAAAGTCAAAGATAAATAAATTTGAAAGCAATTTTTAATTATGTAGATAAAGGTAAATCTCCAGGAGGCAGAAATAAAAAAGGACTTAAAAGCTAAAAAAAATGAACATTAGTTGAAGCTGTGGGAGTTGATGATGATATCAGATCTTACACCCTAGACCATGGGATTGACTATGACACCAATAAAGACCAATAAAGACTGTGCAGAAGCTCTAACTGGCCTCCCTGCATAAGGACAAGAGCTGGTAGGGGCCTATCCCTACCACCAAAAGGGAAGTTATACTAGAAAAACATGGCCTGAACCACTAAGACTAGAGAAGTAGCACCTATTCAAGGCCTATTCAGGACTTGAATAGAGGAATCACTCTAGAGAAACAGGAAACTCAAGTCTATGCTAAGAGAGTAAGGTCTCTGACTTTAAGTTCATCAGTGGGCCCATATTTTGCAATCTAACAAGACTCAGTAAAATTAGGTATATATTATTGAGTGGGGCTTCCAGGAAAACTAGTTTAAGAGGATAACTCAGCTGGAAGAACAACCACTTTTATCCTTACCCTCCCCCCTTCTTTCTGCCTGGAACTTCATTTGGTAGTCACAATGACTACAGTGCCAGCTGCCATGCTGTGACTGTGGGACAACCCTGAAAATGAAAACCATGTGCTAAGGTTGGTACAGTAGGAAGACATAAAAAGTCTGGTCCCTAGTGACTTCACAGAGCTGTCATAAGAGCTTTAAAATGCCTTTCTGAACTCCTTTTAAATAAAAGAATTTGTAAATTCCTGTTTTGTGGAAGCCACTACAATTTGGTCTTTACTAGCAGCCAAAGGCAATTCTTCCCCCCTCCCCAGATTTTATTTATTTATTTATTTATTTATTTATTTATTTTTTAGAGAGGGGAAGGGAGGGAGAAAGAGAGAGAGAGAAACATCAATGTGTGGTTGCCTCTCATGTGGTTCCCACTGGGGACCTGGCCAGCAACCCAGGCATGTGCCCTAACTGGGAATCGAACCTGCGATGCTTTGGTTCACAGCCTGCGCTCAATCCACTGAGCTACGCCAGCCAGAGCCCAAAGGCAATTCTTAACAGTTACAGAGCAAATGCACACACTCTCACAGCAACATCTTCACAAACTCAAGGTTAGAGCAATGGTGATCTTTTTTTTTTTTCATTAGCTTATCACAAAAATAAAAAGAAAAAGAAAAAAATCCCACTAATTTCCTGTCTTTTTGCTGCTTTAAAAAATTGTTTTTAATTTAACTGACTTTTTTAAAGTAAGAGAAAGAGACATCAATTTATTATTGCACTTGTTTATGCATTCATTGGTTGCTTCTGGTATGTGCCCTGACCAGGGATCAAATCCAAGACCTTCGCGTATCAGGATGACGCTCTAACCAACTGAGCTATCCAGCCAGGGCTGAGGAACAGCAATCTTAAAACAAAAAAAATCCTGAAGATTAGCTCCAATCAAAAATTACAAAGGACATGAAAACATCTACCACCTGAGACAAAAGACTTCCAAAATCTCTTGAGTTTTAGGTGTTAAATATTCAAATAATAAAGGAAAACACATAATGCTTAAGGCAATAATAGCAAGATACTATGAAAAACAAAGCAGTAAACCAAAAAAGCAAAGCAAAAATTCTAGATTAGATTTATTCAGAAAAGAAATCCACTGATTGGATTAACAATAAGCATAAACTTGAAGCCAGACCTAAAGGGATTCTCTGCAATACAGAGATAAGTGAAAATATGAAAGAGAAATTAAAAGTTATGGAAAAAACGGGAATCCCAAATGCGTACACCTAAGTAACAGTTCCAGGAAAAGAAAATTAAGTGAGGGGGTGATATCTGAAAACATAGACCAGAAAATGTTCCAAAATTTAAGAAAAACACTGAATCCTCAGAATGAAAAAGCAGATTAACTCTCAAGTAGGATAAACAGACTGTTACCTTAGTTCCTATTTCACAAGTAGATACCAGAAGACAAGCTAGAATAAAATCTTAACTTACAGGAAAACAACTATGATGCCAGAATTCAAACTGACATACAAGAGCATAAAATAATGATATTTTTAGACAAGAAAGAACTAATATAGCTTACTTACTAGCCAGAAACCCTTAAAAAATACCAAAAATTTTGAAAATGAAAAATGAGCCATAAAGCAGCAAGGGACCTAAGTATAGGAAAACATCAGTAATTTTAAGTCTAAATTACAGGTGGTTATTTTTAAAAACACAACTAATAATTCAGGAGATCAAAAATAGGCCCATGCTGGTGTGGCTCAATGGACTGAATGCTGGCTTTCGAACCGACAGGTCAGTAGTTGGTTCAATTCCCAGCCGGGGCACATGCCTGGGTTGTAGGCCAGCTCCCTGGTGGGGGGCATGCGAGAGGCAACCACATACTGATGTTTGTCTCCCTCCCTTTCTGTGAAAACTGGAAACCTAAATGATAATCAATAAGAAAATTAAATTGTGGTATATTCTGTGATGGAATACTCAAAAAGTAGATAAAAAGAATGAACTAGACCTAGCTGGGTACTCAGCTGTTATAGCATTGTCCCAATACACCAAAGTTATGGGTTCAATCCCCAGTTAGGGCACATACAAAAACCAACCAATGCGTGTATTAATAAATACAACAGCAAGTTTATGTTTGTTTCTCTCTCCCCCACCACTCCCTGCCCCCCATCTCTTTCAAATCAATAAAAAATTGTGTTTTAAAAGAATTAACTGGATCAGTTACATATCAATGTAACTATAACTGGCAGAATACACATACGGTATGATACCACTTCTGTAAAATACTACTAGATGATGCTTATCAATATATAGATGTAGTACAAGTACTCAAAGATAGTGCCCTGGATGGTGTGGCTCAGTGGATTGAGCGTGGGCTGCGAACCAAAGGGTCACCAGTTCAATTCCCAGTCAGGGAACATGCCTGGGTTGCAGGCCAGATCCCCAGTGGGGGCCATATGAGAGACAACCACACATTGATGTTTCTCTCCCTCTCTTTCTCTCTCCCTTCCCCTCTCTCTGAAAATAAATAAATAAAACCTTAAATAAATCAATATAATTTTTTGAAAAGAAAAAGAAAAGAAACGGAGAATAGACTGGTGGTTGCCAGAGGCAGTAGGAAGTAAATGGAGAAAATGAGTGAAGATAGTCAAAATGTAAAAACGTCCAGTTATGTAAGTCCTGGGCGTTTTTACATTATTATACATCGTACATGATAACTATAACTGGCAATACTGTGATATATATTGAGAGTTTGCTAACACAGTAGTAAATCTTAAGTTCTCATCAAAAGAAGAAAACATTTATAACTATGTGAGGTGATAAATGTTAACTAAACTTGTGGTAGTTATTTTGCAATATATACATATTTCATTATGTTGTACTCCTTGAACTAATAAAATGTTATATGCCAATTATATCTCAGCAAAACTAGGACAATATATAGAACCACCTAACAGGCACTAAAAGATAATGGTGGACTCAGACTGAGGAGAGTACAAAAAGTACTTCAAATTAATCTTTAATGTGTATTAGTTCTAAAGTAGGAAGGGATGATTTGAAGCAAATATGAAAGTGTAACATTTGGCCCTGGCTGGTATGGCTCAGTGGATTAAGTGCCAGCCTATGAACCAAAGGGACATGGGTCTGATTCCCAGTCAGGGCGCATGCCTGGGTTGCAGGCCAGGTCCCCAGTGGGGGCCACGTGAGAGGCAACCACACACTGATGTTTCTCTCCCTCTCTTTCTCCCACCCTCTCTAAAATAAATACATAGATAGATAAACAGATAGATGGATAAACAGATTCTTTTTATGTCCTATATTTTTCAGAACTATTTGTTATAATTAAGTATATATTAATAGTTTTACTGAAACCAAATGTAAATATAATATAGCTAAGTATATAATTCACATGGTCTTACAGATTTATAGTGATTAGCTTACATTATATAGCTTCATTAAGCAAAATTCTAAAAATGAAACAGTGTCCTAGACAGGTAATTCAGTTGGTTAGTGTGTTATCCTGATATGCCAAGGTTGTGGGATCAATCCCCAGTCAGGGCACATACAAGAATTAATCAATGAATGCATAAATAAATAAGTGAAACAAGTCGATGATTCTTTCTCTCTCCCTCTCTCTCTCTAGAGGCAATAAATTTTTTAAAAAATAGAATAAAAATAGAGACACTGAAATAGAGAGCAGGCTGGCAGTGACCAGAAGGGAGAGGGGAGGGAATTTCAGGGGAAAAGGGGAAGGGTTTGCAGGAACAAGTGTAAAGGACACATGGACAAAAACAAGGGAAGGGGGGAACGAGAGGGGGTTGGGCTGGGATGAGAGTAAAAGGCAGAAAACTGTACTTGAATAAATATTAAAATTTAAAAAAAAACAAAAACAAACAAAATAAAATAAAACAAAATAGTACAACCCTGGATCAATCCCTAAAACTTGCTTTTGTTTCCATCCAGCAGTTTCTACTTAACAAAGTAAAAAAGCAGGAAGAACTGCAATAAAAAGAGAATAGCCATAGGAAAAATTTACAGCTCATCTCCTGTTGGACAGGAATCGTCATCTTTCATTTACAGCCAGAACTGCAATATCTAATTAATGCAAATTCTTAATGGGCTCTTGGCCATTTTATTTTTTTGCACAATCCAAATATTTAAATATTCAAAGTAGAATATTTAAAATATAAAATATCCTCTATCTCATTGAAATTATATACGTAGATAAAATTTCTAATCTCTTCAGCCTATGGTAATTAATAACAACAAATACACATTAATGACAAAAACAGTCATCAGTATTTTAATCTCCAACTACTGATAATGATCAATAAATAGTGTAAGTCTAATTATAAATTTTCAGCAAAATATATTCATACTTGAATGAATAAAGCAATCCAAGTGCTTTTTTGAACAATGAATGTCTATCTCAAAAATCTTCCCTTAAAAACCAACCAAACTTTTCCTCAACCCCTACCTTTTTTCTTCTTTCCTTATTTTTTAAAAATTCAACCTAATCCTATAATCCTACTCTCTTCAATGTCCCATAAACTAGCATTCTGCCCAGACTAGGGAACTAAAATTGCTGTCTCAAAAACTTTTTTTAATCCAGCATCCTTTGTAGCAACGTCACTATCAACTATTCCTTCCTGAAAAACCAATAGTTTGTGTGGCTACTGTAGCTGCAGGTTCTTCCTTCCTGACAGTTCAGTATCCATCCTTGGCATCCTGTTCTCTTAGTCTCCCACATGTTAGTATTCATCACAGTCCTGTCTTCACTTTCCTTTTCTCCATCAAAAAAGTATTTGGGCCTTGGCTGGGGGGCTCAGATAGTAGGAGCATCACCCGTACACCAAAAGGTTGCGGTTCAATTCCCAGTCAGGGCACATACCTAGGTTGCGGTCCGACCGCTGGTTTGGGCGCATGTGGGAGGCAACCAATCGATGTTTCTCTCTCACATTGATGTTTTCCCCTCACATGGATGTTTTCTTTTGCTCTTTCTCTCCCCACCCTTCTTCTCTCTCTAAAATCAATAAACATATCCTCAGGTGAGTATTAAAAAATTATGTATCATTCAGTTCCCAGTGTTCCTCCTATATAGCTCCAACTTTAATTTGACTCCATTATGTTAACTATAAATTTTCAACAAAAAATCCTAGCAGCATCGAAACCCATGCACCCAAAACAGAAATGTTCTTACTCTTCAATTTTGCTCTTTTTCCTCTTATTAATGTTATTTTATGTTCTATTACTATTATTGGCATCACCTTTCCAGAGCAATCAACCTTGACATTTCAAAATCTTTGATTATTCCCTTTCCTTTACCCAACATCCATTTTTGTCTTTTCATCCTTTGAAATGCTCCCCCCTTCCTTTCTACTCCCTCCCTTTTCACTCTCACATTTTGTATACTAATAGCATCCTGTCTTTCAGATTTCCAACCTCCCCTTTCAAATCTACTCTGTATACTACACCAAAGTACTTGTCTGAAAATACTGTTTCATTGTTCTGGGTTTTGACTCTTCAAGTATCTGTCAAGGTACCACCAGCTCTAAATTCTGCCTTCTCTGAGAAATGAGCTATCCCAAAACCACAGAGATCTCCCTAACTGCGTCTGAACAACTCAACTACATAGTCTAGCCATGGCCAACTGGTGATGTATGCACCTCATCCAAGCCAAACCAGAAGTCTTTTTGTTTGTTTGGTTGTTTGTTTTTCCCAAAGTAACATGAGATTCAGGCTGAGTTTTAATCTCTTAAGATAGTAGGTACAAAAATATTAGGAGCTGAAGTATAGCCATCTTTCACCATAGGAGGCAACATATAACATGTAGTTGAGAGATTATTCACAGCCCAGACTCCAACTAGATATATATTGCTCTTAAAACTATGATGTCCCACCCCGGCTGGTGGCTCAGTTGGCTGGAGCATCGCCTATACACCAAACGTATGTGGGTTAGGTTCCTGGTAGGGGCACATACAAGAGGCAACTGATCAATGTTTCTCTCTCTCCGCCACCCCAACCTCCTCTCTCTCCAAAATCAATAAACATATCCTCAGGTGAGGATTTAAAAAAAACAACTATTATGTCCTTATCCATAAAATGAGAGTAACAGAATAGCTACCTCATAGATCTGACAGGATGATTAAAGGTGATAATTCATATAGAACATTTAGCACCGTATCTGACAGATAGCAGAGAGTCAAAAAAAGTTAAGTAATTGCTGTAGTAAGTAGCAAAGAAAATTTGCAAAAAGAAAACAATGAGGCAGATACAGAGAAAAGCAGAAATAAGATTAAGACTAATTCAATACACTTTCTAAGTCATACACACATTTCCATGTCCTGGTTCTTAGCTCTTGTATGCTTATAATAAAATGCCCTTACTTTACTTATTTTAGCTTAGAGTAAGATTTTGTTTCTTACAAAGGACCCTAACTTTTTTAACTGTGAACTACAAGAAATTTAGAGAAGGCTGTGCCTCTTCTTTAAAACATTTAATTGCCCCCACATCCCACCAAATGAAGCTGAAATAGAAAACATTCTCCAACATACTTATTAAGATACCTACCTTATTCACCTTAATATCTTGACCATACCCTCAGAGAGGATAAAGGAATAAAAACAGGCAACAAGTAGCATTTGAGGCAAATAATGCTAGCATTACACCACTTTCACTCACAATGTCTTTATCCTCCCTCTATTGATACCCACCTTTTCTACTTTCTAATCTTTCTCTGGCCCTGAATCTACTGTCACACCCCCTAGAAGAGTCTCACCTTAACTGTCAGTGTTAAATAATAAATTAAAGCGTAACTTCCTTTCCTTGGTGAGCCATTAACCCCAAATCATAACAAGCTATTGTATTAAGAAGTAAAAAATGAAGAGTAGATCTATGCTACCTCATCAAGTCCTAAAATTTTTATGATTGATTTTATCTTCCATTTGTTAATTCACAGTATGGTAACATTAGAACAATAGCTGTAATTCTGCTACAGTGCATTTTCACACACAAAACATATTAATAGAATATTGCTCTGTATCTCACAGTTCTAGATAGGCTACTCAGCCATTTATCCAGGCAAAAATAAAACACTCCAATGTTACTACACATGTAGAAAAAGTGAAATGTTCTTCAACTCTGTCAAATTCTCTAATCAACACCAAAAATAAGAAACTATAACACTGCAAATGGTAGTGCTTTTATATGATTAATGAAGATTAAATCTATTTCTCCCTGATAGATCCAGAAGTTCAACTGGAGAAATGCTTCTGGCCATAAATAATAAATATACCTCCCTCATTCTTACAGGAGGTTTACAAAAGTGCTCAGAAAGAAGGTAGCCAGCCAACTAAAATAGGAAGATCTTTATGTTGCTTTGCCAAAGGGACTGAATGTCTGAAAATATTAAGCATTCAAAGTTATATGTGCAGATATAGCAAAAAGAATATAAATTGCTAAATTTTCATGTTTTCTAATTAATTAAACAGAACTTGGCAGGATTATAACTTCTTTTGTCTTACTATGGAAGGACATAAGTTAAAAATATGATTAGCCTCTCTGGCTGTTATAGCTCAGTGGACTGAGCACTGGCCTGCAAACTGAAAGGTCACTGGTTGGATTCCCAGTCAGGGCACATGCCTCAGTTGAGGGCCAGGTACCCAGTTGGGGGCATGTGAGAGGCAATTGATTGATGTACCTCTTGCACATCAGGGTTTCTCTCCCTTTCTTTCTCTCTCCTTTCCCTCCTCTCTAAAAATAAATAAATAAAATCTTTAAAACATACATATGATTAGCCAAATTTAACCTTCAAACCAGCAGGTAAGGCTAATAAGCCCAAATACGACTTTATATTTTATCTGTTCATAGTATCAATCAACACATACCTATATAGTTCAATTTTTCAGAAATTATAAAAATAGGTTTAAAACTGCAAGTCAGTGTTTGGTCCAAATTCAATATTTGAACAAAAGACTGACAACCCTTCAAACTGAAATATGAGTTTGTTATTCTGTGACGTGTATTAATGTTTTTGATAAACAGTCCTTACCACTCTGGCTGCTCTCTCCTGAGATTCACATTTCCTGCAAAACCATGGTCCAGTGGGTACTTGAACAATGCCATAGCAAGCTATTGGGAAATAAAATATTTTAAAACATGTTATGATTAAAGAATTATAGAAAATCAAATACCCTTTTGAAGCCCTATTAATTACCTCAAACTATTCATGTAAACCACTTGCTTTGCAGAAAATTAAAACATTCTATATTTACAATCATCACATATTACCTAGCTAAAACTGATGTAATAAAAATGTTAAAATGCCAGCTTTGTTACTTCACTTAAATATAAACATTACAATTTTAATTATTTTTATGATGGAATATTAAGTAAAATTTAACACACGATTAGATTTTTACATAGAGTAACTCAGAAATTCATTAATTCATTCCTATATCTTGTAGTTTAAATACCAAGCATTTTAGATAAATCTAATGAAAATATTTCCAAATCACCTTTCAAAATGAGCAACAGATACTGCAGAAAAGAAAATGAAATGTAAAAGTGAAATTCTTCCAGAATAGGCAAATCTATACAGACATAAAGTAGATTAGTTGTTGCCTGGGGGATTGAATAGAAATGGGGTGTACAAAGTTTCTTGTTAGGGTGGTGAAAATGTTATAAAATTGATTGTGGTAATGGATGCAAAACTCTGTGAATATACTAAAAACCCATGAATTGTACACTTTAAAATGGCAAACTGTATGGTATGTGAATCATATCTCAATAAAGCTGTTATTTTTAAAAAGTGCCTATTTCTAAATGCATGTGAATGTTCCAACAAGTAATATGAATATATATCACATATTTAAGTCTACATGTTTTTTAAAAGTTGTCTTTATATTAACTCAAAATTGAAGTTTTCCCAAAACCCTAAAAACACTAGTAGGTACTTAACATTCTTGGATGAGCACGTTCAAAGGAAATTTGAAAATATCTTAAATATTGGAAGGCCTTAAAAGAGTATAAATTCAGCACAAATTTTTAAATCTGCAAAAGCTAAACTTCTAATCCCTTTTAAAAATTGTAAATGTGTGAGGGTAAAAAACATTCTATCAGCCAAGAAATGCTGCATGAGTGTGAAAAACATATTTTAATTCAGAAGTACTTGTAGAGAAAAAATTTTAACTTAAAAAAGTATTTAAGCCCTGACTGGTGTAGCTCAGTGGATTGAACGTGGGCCTGTGAACCAAAGGGTCACAGGTTGGATTCCCAGTCAGGGCCCATGCCTGGGTTGAGGGCCGGTCCCCAGTGGGGGACGCATGAGAGGCAACTACACATTGACGTTTCTCTCTTTCTCCCTCCCTTCCCTTCTCTCTACAAATCACTAAAATCTTTTAAAAAAATGTTTAAGATTTAAATGAACATTTTCTATATTTAGAGATTACTTATCAAAATGATAATTTATCATCCAATTCATAAGAAATACCTCCACAAATACCAATGAATACTGGAATGCAAATACTATACATAGTAGTTCTAAGATCTTAAAGTGTGTTTCTACTCCTTATAAAAAGAAGCTGTGCAACTTTGTTCTTTAAAAGAAAACGACCTCTTAAGTCTACCTTCCCAGTTCTGAGATTCCATTCTGAAGAACACACTTTAGCCCCATACGTTCATCACTTTATGGCAGATTCAGAAATGGTAATGGGGTGAGTTGGAGAATAACAGGGAGAATACTAGAGCCACCAAAAAGTTATTTAGGTTGTTTCAGCCTCAATTCCTTACCACATGAAATGGGAAAGGTCAAAAATGCCAATCTCCAGAAAACTATCTTATTAGTGTCCTTGGCATTTTGTCTACCAAAAAAACTCACCGAGTGGAAACACCCAAAAATAAACTAGGACGATCCCCAAGTCGGTGGTGGCACCACCACCGCTTCTTTTCTTCAGTCACTTAAGCGAGAAAGTGAACTGCCGAGGCCACTGAACAGCCTCCTCCAGCAACCCAGGCCAGTTCGGCCCAGCCACTCCTGCGGCAGCACACCTGCGACGGCCACCTTCCGCCGTCTTCTCTGCAGGAAGCTCCCAGTCCGAAGAGGCTGCGCCAGAAAGGTTGGGGTGCAGCAGCAGGAGCCTCCTTCCCCAATCTAAAGTGGCAAGGCAACCCCTTGTCCCCCTCCCCCACATCCCAAAGCAGCGAGTGGCGTTCTGAGGCTGATTCCATGCCACAGGAAGTCCCCAGACACACTGCGGCAGACGGGAGGGGGCATGAAGGGGGAGGGGTCTCCACGTGCCCAAACCCACAGCCACAGCCACGGTAACAAGACCGAGGGGAGCACACCCGGCCTCACGCACCCTCTCCCCCCACATCCCCGCACCCCCTCTCCTCCAACCACTGCCTCAGAAAGTCTCCAGACCACGACTCCCGGCGCAGGCGGCGGCCAAATGACACTTGAGAGAGTGAGCGCCGAATCACATGACAGTCCAGGCCACACGCACTTTCTCCCACTTGCACAGCCCACACACCCCAGGCTCCCCGCCGCGGACCCTTGGAGTCAATCCCGGGCCGCAGAACAGGGCGGGGCGGGGGGAGGGGCGGGAGGGAACTGGCAGTTGCTGCCTAGGTGGGGGGAAGAAGCGGTGACGGTTGGGAGCAGGCCGGGTTCGGCCGGGCGGGCGGTTGGGTGTTTACCTTGATGCACCGCGACGCTGCAGCCGTGCCCGTCGCAATAAACCAGCGGGTTCTCGGCCCAGCCTCTCTCGTCTGAGCAAACGCAACAGCCTCCAATCATCTCCTTCATACTATGGGAGACCTCGTCCTCCAGTGACACGGGCCGGTCGCTAGAGACCATCTAAGAGGGAGTTGGGGGACCATTAAAAAACACATGCAAGCCAGTTAGTGCTCCCCCCGCCCCGTACAGCCAATCACCCGCGCCCCGCTCCCTCCCGGCGCCCTCGGCCCCAGCCCGCCGCTTGGCCGCTCGCTCACTCGGGCTTTGCCGCTCAGTCACTCACGTTCCGCACAGGAGTCAGGAGCCATGTCCTTGCTGACTCCCCCCACCTCCCCTCCACCGCCTCCTCCTCCTCCTCCTCGACGTCTTCCCTCCCCACCTCCACCCGGTGGCTAACGCTGGAGCCCGGAGAGGGCACACATAATCAAGCAGGCCTCCGCACAGGCGCACTGGGGGGTTCCCGCTGGGCCAGGGGCGGCAAGGGAGGGGAAGGGGGGCTGCGCTTCCTCCTCCGAGCGTCACTCGGCGTGCGCGCCCGCCCTGCGGCCGGCGTGAAGGAGAAGCCCTAGAGAGGCGAGGCCTGCGTGCGCGCCGCCGCACCGGCCGGCGCGCCTACCTCCCGGCGCCTTCTCCCCGGCGCAGCTCGCGGCACCCGAGGCGTGCTAGAGGCTGGGGCGGTAGGACTAGCGGCGCGCCGTGGCCGAAAGAAGCCATCGGGAGGGCGCGGGGGCGCGCACGCGGGGGCGGGGACGTTGGGCCTGCCCTCTGCAGCGCCGGTCGCGTGGGCTGCGTGTGCGCGCCAAGAAAAACCACGAAAGCCGAGGGAGGAGGCGTCTAGTCAGAGTAGCTGGACGGGGGTTCCCTGGAACTTGTCCCTGCGCTGGGAAGCTACCTGCCGGCCTTTTCCTCCAGAACTGGCGCTTGGCTAACAAGGCTTGGGCAAGTATGTCAGTTTCCATGAAGGATGCTATGCAGCCTGGCTTCCTGTAGTTGGCTGTGCTGACTTCACAGTACTGCCGCAGCCTCTCCGCCCATTAAATTTCCATCCTGGACCTGACCCAAAGTTCAGCCAGTGGAAATGCCACCAACTCTGCCGCCCATTTACACACCCCATTGGCCCCAGTGACAAATGGAAGTGCATCACAGACCGAAGATCAAAAGTCTGTTTAGGGTTATACTCAAGGAACACCAAGGCTACCCTCAGCTTGCTGCGTAAAAAGAGAACAAAATGGTTGTTGATCAATATCAATATAATATGATGATCTGGAACATGCACTTATATGAACTGAGGGGTAAAGGAACCCCAATTTTCTCACTCACCAAGTGATTAACACCATGAAACTGGAGTCCAATTTTGACTAAGGATTTCTCTGATCAGGCTCTGTGCTCCAAATTTAACTATTGAGAATTTAAGACCACTGATTTTTATTTTAAGGTCATTTAAGTGACAGAAAAATTGGGGCTGACTCCTCACAAACAAAATGGATTAGGCCTGTCTGAATAGATTAATTAGCTGGATGCTGAACAGTTTCGAGCTGTAAAATCTTCCACAGTTGCCCTATCCCCTATGTATTCTTGTAAGCCCAATATTGATTTTTAGGCAAAAGTGTCTTGTAAAAGTTTGGCATGAAATAAGAATATAGATACTTTGTTTAAATGACAAGCATAATTATAAGGCAAATTCATGGCTTTGGTTAATATCGTGCAGGTACAAAATGGTTGTTTATCACGAATTAGCAATATAAAGATCTGGAAAATGCAGTTGTACAATGCTAAAGGATGCAGGAAACCAAGTTCTGGACAGCCAGCAAAAGACAGTGGTTTAAGCTTTAAAAGCATTCCAAATGTTCTCATAAAGAAAAAAAACGGTAGCGTGATGGCAAATTAATTGCTAGAAATCCATTTAAGAATAATAGATATAATACCATGTAAGCATATATTAGCAAATCTATCTATTCAAACACTCTAAAACTAAGTGAGAAACCTACAATAATGAAAATCTACTAAAAGTGTAGGATAGAGAAAATATATATACTAAAGAGACATGAAGAAATGAGAACTCAATTTTAGCTCTAATAGTACAGTTAGAAAATGTGACTACAAGATGACATACTTATAAAATACAAATTCTTTTGGGGGACATGGCAACAACTAATAAATTTCTGAACACATAATAATTATGTTCTTAAAATGTCATTGATATTTATAAAACTTAAACCACCTAACAAAACTGTATTGTTTTGTGTATCTTAACTATATTTTATCTTTACCCTTTTACAAGAGATGCCAGTTTTACTGCTCAGGTTCAGTCTCCTAATGAAGAGTAACTCTGAGTTAAAATCAGTGTGAAACTTCTCTTCCCAAACACTGCAGTCAAATCTTAATGAAATAAATTATTTTAAAATACATTTATTTTATTTTATTTTTAATGAATTAGAGCTTAGTTTTTGTGATGAAATTAATTTATATGTAAAGAAGGGTGAGTACTTTACCCTATTCTGTAACACTTAATAAAAGAAATGTAGGTAAATACTTGCTATTTCCAAATCAAAATAAAATCATCATTTGTAGGAGACTTTGAAATTTAGAAAAAAAGAGAAAATATACTATTTCATAAGAACAGGACTATATATAAATAATAGCATCCGATGGAGAAATTTTATCAAAGATGTACATATAAATGTTGCTGAAATAAGCCAAATTACTTAAAACTGATATTTAACTTATTAAATGTTGAGTTATGAAAATTATAAGAAAAATTATAATGGTATAAGTGGGTTATTCTAATTTTAACTCATGTACCAGCTATAGAACTTCTTCTTGTGTTATGTATCAGAAGTGTAATATTTAATATATTTCTATAAAATATTAAGTGAAAATAAAGAATAAGAATTACAAAATAGTTCAGATATATGATTAGTTATTATTCATTCAGTAAACATGTATTGAACATTTACTGTGAGCCAGGGATTCTTTTGGATACAGGAAATAGGTCAGTGAGCAAATTATATTTATCCTTTGTATGATATATATTTATCCTTTGTGTGATACATATATACAAATACATATACAGGGTCTGGCAGAAGTAAGGCCTGCTTGAGTATAGTTGGTAGGGTAGTAATATGGGTGTAATAATTTATAGTTTTAATTTGAACATTTCACATAAAATGTCATATGGTGTGCTTGAGTGTGATATTGTTGTTACAGAATTACATGCTTATGATTTTGTAATAAAAGATTTTATAATAAAAAGGGGGGTTACTTGTGCTGGACCCTGTATATGACAATTGGCCAGGTATACTAATTCTCATACCTCATAATGGATTTAAAACTTTATAATTAAATTCCCACAATTGTTGTTCAAGTAGGTTTTTAAAAATACATGGTAATGTAAAAAATATAGTCCAAGTGACTTATAGAATAACAATAAAAAAGGATAATTTTCAGTCTCAAAATAATGTTAGCCTTTACATTTGATTCTACATTCTCAAAATACATTTTGAAAAAGTATATCTAGTACCTGTTCAATAAAACAAAAGCTTGTTATTTCCAGTATTCTTCACATAACAGCAGCTAACTCATTACTGGCTCATCTACTTCACTGAGGGAAACCACAAAAAAAACTCAAAGTATTTTATGAGGTAACCTCTAACCATACTATAATGGGAAACTGTATTTTTCTCTCTATGAGTATATATCTTCTTATAATGTCCTTTATTTCAGAGACTAGGCACCAAATTTCTGGATTTGCTTTTCCATAATTATTTACATAGATACTTTGAAAGATATATTTAAACCCAAATTTAGTTCATAGGTTAGCATTGCTTATATTTTTTTTAATTAAGGTTTTACTTGCCTTCTGTTATATTTAGTGTACATATACATTGAGGTACATTTCTATATTAGGTATAGAAATTGAGGTATATTTTTATAATGTTAAGACTAGATGCACTTTTCTTAACTTAGGTTCTTGACTTCCACAAAGTATTTAAACTTCCATATTGGCTCTGACACTAAGGTTTTTTTTTTAATAAAAAAGCAATTATTACAATTCACTCATCTATTAAACCTGATCAGAAACTATAATCTTGTCTCCAGATAAATTAGATGAATAACGCAAAAAGGCAATTTTTTATGATCTGTACAAACTTTCAGGTATATCCTCCTTTACATAAAGGAATCTCGGAATAGAATTTTGTTTTGCTTATTGGGTACCCAATGTTTCTCACCATTTATGTGAAAAGTCGCCATATATTTATGCTAGTATGATTAAAATGTTGAGGTATTTCTGCAACTACTTTTGTTATTTGTCTCACAATAAGTGCATACTGTGTCTTTATAGATACAAACCCACACATGACACCTATATTATGGAGTACTAATAGAAATTTCATTAAAAGGTATTCATTTCCATTGTTTTAAATTGATATTTTGTTAATGGATTTAGGGAAATACCATTTAATGAAGTGTGTTAATCTTACTAGGTGATATTTTTACTCACCATACCACCTAGCAAGTGTCTTAAGTACAGTAGGCCCATAATAAATATCCATTGATGTACAATATTGGTGTTTAAAGGCTTGCTGCAGACTGAGCTTTATTCTTCAGAGTAAAGCAAGACTTTATAAGTACAACTAACTAAAATTTCTAAGTAATAACAGAAATTTTAATATATATAGGTTTCTTTAAATATTTTCAATAATTGAAATAAATATAGGTAAAGAGTTTTTATTTACCAGGAAGTTTAGACTTCTCCGTATTTAAATAGCTGTCAAATGTTAACCATCTTTTCATGTAAATGTCATCATTTTCTTAAAAAATCAAACTCTAACTTAGAATGAATCATGATTAATTTTATTGTTAGATAGCCTTAATTGCTGAAAATTTAGTTAGGTAATTCTGAAATTTAAATGGTGTGTAATCTAAATTTTAACTCTTCTTAAGAATCAAAGACTAATATTTACTTTAAATGGTTTAGATTGGTTTGGTTACTCTTGTGTTTGGCTTCAGAGCTACTCCTTTGCTATAAAATTGATATGTATTGGCTTTGTTGATATTTTTTTATATTTTTGGGTAAAACACCAGTAGAAAAATAGTATCCAAAGGATGACTTTAGATAATCTAGGCATTATATAAACTTCAATAACATTTCAGAGTTGGACTAATGAAGAGTTTTTCCATGATGCAACAATACTTAAAAGTGCTATACTTTGATTTTTCAGAGTATTTTCAATATAATATAACAGTAGAAGTGTAAGGTCCATGTTCCTTTTTTTTTTTAGTGACACTGAAAATTTGTATTTCTGTTATGATTAAAGTGACATATGTAGGTGTCTGTTTATAGGAGACAATAAGGTTCTAAGTGAAAAGATTCTGAACACGGAAAAGAGGAAAATCAGGTTTTGAAATGAAAGAGAACCTTGAAGGAAATGAAACATCTTGGATGAAGAAGTAGAAGAAAAAGGAGGAGGAAAAAAAGGAGGAGAAATTAAACTGAATTGCTAAATATTATTAGGACCCCCCCAAAAAAGATCACTTTTTAAGATTTAAATGTTTTCCCCTCTGAAAGGAGCCACTGCTTACCAAATCCAGAAACAAGCCCAAGAATATGTTAATTAACTGCATTGTGTCCCAGAAAAAAGAGGTTGACAAATTCATTTTTTATTCCTTCAATTAATAAACAGTTTGCCTAGTACATCTTAGAATTTTAAAAACTATAATGTGTACATTTACCTCTTGAAATTGTACAGTAACAGTGTCAAGGACCTATGTGGACCCACGGGTAAATCTTATGAAGCTTAACATTCCTGGCAAATTAAACACACAAGCCCCCGCCCCCCATCACTTTTTGTCGGTCTTACTTTACCATAGCGCCTAAGAGCTAGAATGTATGTAATTTTTATACGGTGGCACTTTAACCCAATTAAGAAAACAATGATCATTGGCAAGCAGAAGTGAAAAACATAATAAAATAAAATTAAAGAAAGGATATTTTAAACACTGACCAGGAATACTACATATATCCATCTCCATCCCCACCCCCATTGCAGTCCTTTTTCCCACCCATTTGTTGTTTTTCTCACAAGAATATCATGACTTGTAACATTTTTTAACTTATACTAATATAAAAAATATGCCTGAAACACTAAAAGGTGGTAAAAGATGCATCTTTGACAATCAATTACAAAGCAAATAAATGTATAAAGCTATTCTAAATATTCAAAGACTTAAAAATAAAAAAATGTAAATTGAATCCTAGTTAGGGAGGGGGACTATGGGAGGATGCATGTGTAATAAATGAACAGATTGAGAATACTTAATTTTCCACACCAATTTTTTTCTCTTCAAATTTTTCTACAGTTTGATCTTGTATGAGAATTTCTCCCTCTACCCCGAAATAACTGAATGATTTCCATGAGGAAATGCAAGTTTAGGAAGATCCGCAAAATGAAAGTGTTAAAATGCAAACCACTTCTATAGCATATCAAATGAAAAAATCACAATCACCACAACCTTTAACTAACTCTTAAGGGTTCTCTGCAAACAGACGCTGTTTATGAACATCATCTGTTAACTTCTTTCTTGTAACTCAAAACTCTTGTCAAATGTTGTTTTCATGATGACGTGTAAATATAATATTTCATTAGAGATCAATTCTAATTGGTTTTTAAAAATCAACCTTGGGAAACAGTGCTGCATACACAGACAAGTAGTGGGTATTTTAGATGGAATTTCTGCACAGTCTATTATAAATCTGAGTAAAGTACTCCCTTGCCCTAGTAAGGTTTGGATCAAAGCATTGAAATTATCTCTTCATTCGTTTTCATGCACGATGACTTCGGTCTTGTCTTCAAGACCCGCGAGCACTTGTTGGAAATCTTCATATTTTAAAACTGTGACGTTTGCCAGAAATATTTTTTCCATATACTTCACAAAGGAAAAGAGAGAGTTTCGTACGTGGGTTGCAATTATTTGTTTCCAAAACCGGGTTTTTAAGCAAATGACACATTTTTCCCTTTTCAATTTCACTTTTACTTTGAAAATGCATTTCACGTTAAGAAATCAAGCCTGTTTTTGTTTGGGGTAGCTAGGCCCTTTTAAAATTAGGCTTCTTGCACACAACAAAGAGCTGAATAATAACAAACAGAGACGTGTTTTTCCGAACTCCTTTGAACCCCGAATCCATACATTTAAAGGTATTTAAAATAAGATCCAATCGGCTCTAACTCTCTGGAGCCAGAAAAAAAGCGTACATTTGTCTCTATCTAGTTAGCACTTTATAAGCACGTGTAGGCTGCTTTGCCTCTTCTTTAAAGTGTGAGTTGCAGGCTGCCCAGCTTCCGCCAATTTAGCCGCACGTTGGAAAGCCTCCTCCATAAGTACTGTGGAGTTGGGACCTCTCGCTGACCGTATCTGAGGATTAAACTTGCCGTACCGAACCTGCCCAGCCCAGCCCAGCCCAGCCCAGCCCGAGCATTGGAGTGCGGGGAAGCTAGGGTATGGGGTCCAGTAGGGCTGCAGGACCCCTCCCTCGGGAAGGGCGCACTAGCGAACTGTGGCGCGAGAGCTGAACAATAGGGGCTTCCAGGCTAGGTGAGCCCGGCTCCCGCTTCCTCCGCCGCGCCGGCGGTACGCCCGGCCCCCCGCCCACCGCCACCCTACCGGCCCGCGTTACCACGCTCGCCCCGTTCGCCGCATCCTGCCCGCCCCCCCAATCGCCAGGGCTTGTGGCCCGGGAAGTCGCCTCCTTCCCCTCCCGGTCCGGCCCTCCTTCCTCGGACTCCAACACCGAGGCGCTGCCTTTCACTATTCCAGCTTCCGCTGCGGCTGTCTTCCCGCTATTTTGTTCATATATTTTTTTAAATTTCCCCTTTATTTTCGGAAGTGGCTGAGATGTCTTACTTCCACCTTAATATTAACTTGCGATTTCCCGCTGGAAAATATTCCTCTGGAAACCCCAAATCTAGAAGTGAATATAGCAACTCCAGTAAAATCTTTAAATATCTTTTTTTTTATTATTTTAACGCTGATGTCCTCTAAACTGCCAAAATAACACTTCCCTCTCTTTTTATTTAAACACTGTTATTTTAAACTCGCCATCAAATGAATTTGGACGAGAGGCAGAAAATGTGTCCAGCAGCACGCAGCAAACCAGAGGTTTCATCTTACGCCTCGTGAGACAGGGAAAAGTGGAGGGTAGACCAGGGAGCTTCCAGGGAAGAAAAGGAACACAATTCGCTGGGGACGCAGCCGCGCCAGGCGAGGGGAGGCGCAATGAGGGCGTCCGGGCCCTCTGGCTCGAAGAGGAGAAGCGGGTGTAGAGGGGAGAGGAGGATTTAAATAGCTGGGCCCTGAGGGCGGTGGGCCCGTGCAAGACCTTCTGAGTAAGGATCGCGCATCCGAGATTACTTTGCCTTCTCCACCCCAAAGAACAAAACAAAGTTGGAGGAAGGCAGAGAGAACAACCATCCATGCTTCCTCCCCTGGTTTCCGCTTTAAGACCTGGACTGCGACGGGCCGGGAGAGGGCGCGGGACCAGGCGGAGCAATAGCAGTCAACAGGTCCAGGCCGCGGCCGGGCCGCAGGGCCGGGCCGCCTGCCCCCCTCCCTTCGTTCCCTCTGCGTTCCCCCTCCTCTCCGTCCCCTCCCCCGCAGGCCCGACCCAGCAGGGGAAGCCGGCTCTGCAATCCTCGCCCCACTGGTCTCTCCGCGGCCGCCGAGGCTACGGCTCTCGGAGTGGGGGTGGGGCGGGGGTTCCCCGCCGGAGAATCCTCCCCGGGGGCTGGCGGCAGGGGGGAGGGGATGGAAATCGGGGACTGAGGGATTAACAGGGACTCGAGCTCGGCACGAGCGCGGCCCGCGCGAGGGATCCTGGGTAAAAAGTGGCCGCGCGGCACCGGGAGAGCGCGGAGAGGAGCCGGGTTCAGAGGTCAGGGCCCTGAAGCCCAGCTTGCAGAGCGCCCCCACGTTAACGCAGCGAGCAGGAGAAACCTTTTTGTTTTCGACCGCGGCAGCATGCTCCCCTATTGACCAAGCTGCTTTTCCTGGGCCGATGGAGAGCATAGCTCCAACCCGGATCTCCTAACCCCACCCCCCTGCCACTACCAACACATTACCCAACTCTACCCTTCCTCTCAACTCACTTCCCAGCCCCCCATACTGGCTTGCAATAACGCAGTAAATTTGCTTTAACAACAAGTGGGGGTGGTTGCATTTACTCCTCCCTCCTCTCTCCTCCCCCTCCTCTTGCTGTGGCTCTTGACACTACTACAAACCAGGACTATAAACATAAACATGTGTCCACTGTAACTGGGCAGGTAATATACGGATTTAGGGGAGGAGGGGGGCTTGGTCGTCGCTTGGGGGGCATTAAGAATGTGTTTCACGTGCTGTCCAGCTTTGGGGGCTCCCCTCACCCACCGATAACGCCGACGGCACTCGATCACTTACACATTCAGTCACACAGACCCACAAAGGCAGACTTGCCGATAACCACGGTATCCCAAAAGCAAATACATTTAAACACGAATCTTTCTCCTTTCCCAGCCACTGCTGCCATTTCTTCTATCAGTAAAAAGTAACGGCAAGACTTGAGTCCCCTTTCCTTTTTAAAAATTTTTCTC
The DNA here is from genome assembly GCA_028533065.1 of Trachops cirrhosus. Taxonomy (NCBI): domain Eukaryota; kingdom Metazoa; phylum Chordata; class Mammalia; order Chiroptera; family Phyllostomidae; genus Trachops; species Trachops cirrhosus. Next base: position 54,528,084 of record CM052538.1, read on the forward strand.
CAGATAGCAAATAGAGAACATTTTTTCGACCTATGTAGTACACCGATCTCTTCCCATAGACAGTACCTACACTTTTGTGCGCAGAAATCCTTTCAGACTCCAAGAAAGGTGATTTCAATGCCTAAATTTGAAATCTGGAACGTAAAGGTTGTTTCTTGGGCTTTGCCTTCATGCAACTAGCAACTTCTGCTGTAAGTTGCTGCCACTGGCGCTTTGAAGAGTCGCCACAGCAAGTCTTTATTATTATTATTTAGTCTGTATTTACACTGCCGCTCAATTTTTTTTCTCATTCTCATTTCAACAAGCCTAGCAACAACTATTTAAGGTAGAGTAAAGTTAATCCCCTTGCAAGCTTTTTGGCTTGAAACGGAGGGAGAGACAGAAAATGTTCAGATGGAGAAGTGGTTCCCTTTGTTCTTTCATTGTTTCTCTAGGAACTGGTGAATACAAGGGCAAACACTTACCTTCTCTTCTTTTTGCTCCGAAAACCAGACGTTCCCATCAGCCTTAAAATACACAATCCACCTTGAAAGTTAACTACGGTTGTCGGGAGAGTTTGTACTCCATGCTTTTTCGCTCTCTGCCCTCTTTTAGCGTAGGATTAAGTTGCAGAGCACGTTGCTGCAAGCTGTAGCCCCCCGCCTTAGTGAATCGGTCACGTTTAGGACCCTCTAAGTCCATCCTAATTCTGCCTGTAGAATTGAGGGTATTGGAGCTCTAAACTTTCAAAAGGAAAGGGGCCTGCGACTACCCAGCACACTTACGAATACCGTGACATTTTTTAATCACTATTTTTGTACCACAATCACCAAATAGAATCACCAAGAAATACCATATATTTCTTCGAGGAAACTTTTTTAAGTTTATTCTCAGCAATGCAGTATTTAGATGTAGTAAAAAGGCAGGTTTGTATGGACTTTTAACAGACGAGTGCATTTTCCATGTTTGTTATGCCATGTGTTTTTTAAAACAGGCAAAACACTATTAGAACTGAAAAAGAAAATAGATGTTTGAATTAAAACTTGAGGAATTACTTAAAGAGAGGGACTTATGACTTGTAGAAATTGACCTCAATATCGAAAACTGAGCTTTTCCAAGTTAAAATACTTTATTTTCACCTTATGATTCCTATATTAAAAAAGCAACTTTTGTGGTCCATCAGTGTGTATAGTGCCTGGCCTGGTGGGCATTTTTGCCCACACCTTGTCTAAATCCGATTATGATGTGATTTGTTGAAGTCATGAATATGAAATGATCCTTGGTATCCATAAATGCGAACTTGGGGTTTTTTGATCTCCCGCTTTTTTGTGTTCGCCCAGTAGCTGCTACAGTGGAAGACTGTGATTGGCTCCAGTGCTCCTAGAAGGATTTGGGCTGAAGCCAGGGGAACAGAACCAGAGGATTCCCTTTACAGAGGCCATCAGGCCCCACATGTCTTATCTTTCCCTTCTCCCCTCAAGGGTGCTCAGAGTTTCAGAATGACTTCAGCAGCCCATAGGTAGGCCTCAACACTTAGTGTCAGCACTTCAGTCTCTACACATTTGGCCCTTATGGAAAATAAACAAAAAATGGTGCAACACAAATAAATTGTGGTTCTTGATATCTGTGTGTTATTTAATATGTCAATGTTGAACTCTACTTTCTCAGATTTTTTTTTCTATATCCCGAATCAATTGTTAGAGACCCTGGTGTCTCATAGGAAAATATTGCAACAAAACAAGATAATTGGGGAGAAAGGCGGTTGCAGTAGGAAAAGTGGCTTTTCTTTGATAGCATTTAATTGGAATTAAAAGATTCTTGGGCTGTAAACATTCTTTATTTATTCAGTACACATAAGTAGGTATTGTTTCATCACCATCATAATTATGGTGTCCTTTAAACTGGCTGATAGCAGGAAAGATAAGGGAATGTGCCTGTAGATTCAGATCAGGTCTCCCTCCTTTCTTCCCCTTCCTCCCTCCCTCCTGTCTGTCTCCACTACTCCCACCCCCATTCCTTCCTTGATCACTAGGGTCCCCCATAGCCCTTGAGATGATGAGAGCAGAAAGATTTTGGCTTATTTCTTACATCATGAAAGTGATTTGTACCACACTCTAATTTGACGAAATCTATAACCTTCTTGTCTCCCATGTTTATAATTGCTTTTTTTTAGCTTGCAATATCTGTTATCTGAAGAGTTGCCTATAGCTCACCTGTATAAAATCTTGTCCACTAGGGTTTGTTGCTTTACCTTTGTCTAATTCAAAAAAGCACACTCTTAGGGCTTTTTCAGAACAAAGCCTCACAAAAAAAAAAAAAAAAAAAAAAAAAAAAAAAAAGCCCTTTACCTCCAAGGATTTGCAAATTTATAAAGGCTGCACAGAATTCAAGATGGGTCAGGGGGCAATAAAAGGGTAGAAGGTCACTGCATTTGGATTATGGGTCAGTAGATAACATGGCGTATATTCTGTGTCCCAAACTTCTGTTCAAAACAGGATTTTTAAATGCCTAAGAACAGAAGGATGGGCCCTTTTGGAGATTTGCCCTGTTTTGTTTGGATGAGACAAAAATAAAAAATTAAGGAAAATATACTAAGTTATAATTTAAGTTGTTCTTTAATTTAGCCATTTCCTCTTCCTCCATTCTCATGTTCCCCTTCCAAACAGCAGAGAACACACAAACAAGATTAGGTAAATTTAGGTAAGAACTGTTGTCTACCACACAAGCTTTTATTGTTCTATATCCTCAATTCAGCCATATGAGGTTTTAAATTATTATTATTTTAGTCTTTGTTATGTTGTAAGTATTATAGTTACTTTTGGCTAACAGTACAAGGGGCTTCTTTTATTCTTCTAACTAGTATACTTACATTGTTGAGACCTTTGTGATGTTGCTTGGTCTTTTCTCTCTGAAATCACATTGAACAAAATAGGCCCAGCAATCACTAAAACAAATGTATATGGTGAAGAGTTAGGCAGTTAGGATGATGGGGGGTGTGGCGATCCTCATTTAAATTACGTATGTATGGATGAAAGCTTGGGAAAAAGGGATTATTTTAATGCTCTTCAGTACTTTAATTATATGACAGTTGTAGTGTAGAAATGCAAAAGTACTCCTGGGTTTTCCTTCAGATTTTCAAAAGAACTTTCCCCATTAGTAAACTACTTCTGCAAATTGCTATTGCATTTCCCAGCTAACCATTTAAGACTGTAAATGCCGTGTCCATTACTTTGCCCCAGAAGAAAAAGGTCAGACTGAATTGCAATGGTACTTAAACATAAAATACAGTAAAAATAAATCAAAATAGATCATCTGAAGGTAAATTTGACACATTCACACAGGATAAGTAAAGACAAATATGTTCATATCCTCATAGCTTATCACTTTAAAAACTGAAATTGCTGATTTTTTTACAATAAATACAGAAGCGAACATTAAGAATGTATTTCTAGCTGTATTTGCCACAGAGGATTCTCCTTTAGCAAGCAGCTTTGTTTTCAAAGCTAAAACTCTTTTTATAATAGTGTATAGATTATGCATTCCTCACTAAGTAAATAATCACATTTAACTAACAAACTCAAAGCCTATCATATATACTCAATAAGTAATTCCCTGGCCCCTCAGAGATGGCTATATACATAAATGTTAATTTGGGCCTATCCACCAACATATGTACATGGGTTTGAGAAACATGGAAGTTGATATATCTTTTCTTAAAAAAGAATTTGAATACAGTCTATCATCTGAATTGGGTTCATCTTTGATTGTAGAGGTGGCTGACATGGTCAACAAATTTATCAAAGAAATCCCCTGGCTTTTGAAGAATTGTACATCTGGATCTGCACATCCAGGCAAAGTAAGTAAATTATTGCATAACTTTAAGCATAATTGATAACAGACACCTTTAATTTTTCATCCCCATTCTTTGGCCAGCTTTCACATTAATAATCTAAGCCATAAATGTTGGTAGCTATTGATCGAACTCCCCTGTGTGCATGCAAATCCATCTTAAAGTCCCCTGCCTTTCATGTGTGAGCGCTCAGGGGCCTCTCCTAGATCTTTTTATCGGGATCGACCCCTAATGTGCCTGGAGAAGACCCCGGATATGCAACGTGTGCTGATGGCCACAAGAAAGCTGTCTGTCACATTCTCTGTGTGTGTATGCGTGTGAATGCGCGTGCTCACACCTTCACACACACACACACACACACACACACACAACGATGGGGGAAGTTAAAGGAACAAAAGAATGTATTAGACAAGAAGAAAGCGGTGTAATAGGAGTATTAAAAATGTATAAGTGTGAAGATGTCTGGGTCCACACACAAAGATATTCTCATAAATTGTATATATAGACCAATCCCCAAATCTCCCAGCCTTTATATTTCTCTATTTGATCCAATAGATTGTACCCTTAGTTTAAAGAAATACTTAATATTCTTCTTGTTTTAAAAACTACCTATATTGCCAGAATTTTAAAGATTGTAAAAGGGGAGAGAAAAAGAAGGTAATTTTTTTTGAAATGGTTACTAAATCATGTTGCCATGTGCAGGAGGGGTGTGTGTGTGCAAATCTAAATAGGAATTGAGAACAATTACCTGGCCAAAAAAAGGGAGGGGAGACACTCTAGCCAACCTTTTGTAATAAGCTTTTTCTGAATTTACTATTTCTTGGTGGTTTGACTCTATGGTAGAAATCTTAAGACTGGGGGAGGGGAATTGCCCAGGGGTGGGGTGGGAGGAAGAGGGCTGGCACTATATAAGTGCATCAGGAGGAATCTTAAAACGACATTATTTTTGCTAGCAATAGAAAGACTCTGGTCATTCTACTTTAAATAACAAACACCAGTGTTTGCTTTTCCTGGAAACTTTGCTTTCTGCTTAGACATTTTGCATTTTGCCTCCTGTGAAAGTGAAAGAGAAAAACGCGGTGTGATGGATCCAGATGCAAAAGAAAGCCAACTCGGTGGATGGTATTAGCTGTGACGAGGCATTGTTCATTGCTGCCTCTCGGTTACGTTTAAAGCCTGAAATATCACGAGATCCATTCAATGATCCTTCTCTCATTCAAGGGACAAAAATGTAATTTGCTGTAGCTCTGATTTCTTGGATGGAAATGCTAGCCTTAGATTTCAAAGGCAAGAACTAGACATCGTGGTTTGTACACACATTGATTAAGTTGAAGAGCGGCGATTACATCTGTGCTGAGTGCAACAGTAGTCCAGGGCTGACTTTTCAAATCCCAACCTCTGAGTTACAGACTCTCTTAAATAGACTTCCTTAATTTCCGGATGCACTTCTCGAAATTCCCAATTCTCTTCAAAATTCCTGGGAAATTACAAGGGAGATGAGGTGGGGGTGGGAAACTATGGCCGAGATTTCGTGCAAACTACCTTTTTGTATGAGATTCCTCTGTTTGTATCTTTTTTTCTTCTTTTTTCTGTTTTGGAACAGTACCTGCCTGTGGTAGCCAGACCGGAGGAGTGGAAACTGGAACTTTTTAATGTGAAGGAAGAAATCATTTACAATTTTTTTCTTGCAGGCACTGAAATATCCGTTTATTCTTTTAACCTGGTGGAGGTGTCTATTTTTGAAGGAACAAGGAAATATATATGCCTGGGTTGCTTTTCTGCTGCAAACACCTAACAGTTAAGAAGATTTTGCTGAATTTTGCAAAGCAGCCAACAAAGGGCCTTGGGATCGTGGTAACACAACTGGGAAGACCCTTGTTCTCATTTGGCAATATTTTGGATATCCTTGAAAATGACACTAAAATATGCCTTAATTGACTAAGAAGAAGTTAAACAATATTGATATTTATCCAAAGTGATTTTTTTTTTAAAAAACAGATGCTTGGTTTTCATGGGAAAAAATGGGAGTTGTGGAAGACTCATTTAAACTACCAAGTAAAAGCGTAATAGACCACTAAAATAGTCTGCATCGTATATCAGCACTTTCTTTTCATCATTGTTACGTAAAACCTCTGGAAGTACCTTGGGCGGTTTACGTATTCTATTCTTTGCTGCAGAAGCAAGCTGCTCCCTGGAATTCTGACCTGCGGTAAACAGGACCCAGGCAAAGGCTGTGCTGGGGACTCTAGGACGATCCCGCCTCCAATCCAGCCTGGTTAATTGTGAAAAGTGTACACATTTCTAGCTTATCTATGCTTTGTTATGGGTCTGACGTGAAACTACCTCCTCCCTAACACCACCCCCCAGCAGAGAGCCCAAATCCACTTGAATTGTTACAGTGTTTTGGAGCTGGAGCCTTGAACTGCTTCCTTGGTCAAATAACTTTGTTTCTGGTTGTAAAAAGGCATTGCAGGGGGGGGAAAGGAAAATCGAGAGAAATTCAAAACGTAAGTCCATACTGGGGCGATTCACCGCGCGGGTTTAACTTTGGAGCTCGCAGCCCGTCTCCTTCCCCATTCCCATAAGGGAAATACCAGGCTATTCTGCACATTTTCACTTACGCTCTATTTTCCAAAGGAAAAAGGGGGTGGGGTGTATCTATTTAGGCTTGATAATGTTTTAAAAATGCTTTTCTTTGAAATGATAATAGCTGTTGCGGTAAAATGCAAATAAAGCAAAAAATAGGCGATATTCCTTTAAAGGCAAATATACAGGGTGTTTTTTTTTTTTTTTTTTTTTTTTTTTTTTTTTTTTTTTTTTTTAGCGTACACACACTGGTTCAGATGAAGTCTGTGAGTCAGGCTGTTTCTGAGCTCCGATAGTTTAATGGAAAGATTTATATACCGACTGTATTATTTACTTTGGGAGGGGAGGTGGCAATATAAGGGTATGCTAATTAGTGGGAGATTTTGGGGGGAAGGGGTGGAATATCAATTTTTATTGCATCACCTGTCAGGAGTGTCCAATCAGCGCTGGCTTTAGGGGAATTAATTGATGAAGGTGTCTCCGGACGAGCTCACTTCACTCTGTCATTTTATTTGTAGCTAAAGCAGCGGCGGGAATAGCAGCTGCACTTCTTTTCTCTTTCTCCCTTCACATTCCATTATCATAGTGCTCCAATGGAGAAAGAAGAAATAGAGGGGCCCAGGTACTGATCTGCATCGGGACTTACACTAACACACTGGCAGATCAGAAACCGGATGGTTTTTAACGTCTTTTTTAAAAAACGAAAACAAACAAACAAACAAAAACAAGAATCAAGTCAGTGTAATTTCATGTGTTTTTTTTTTCCAATAATTTCGCCTAGAGTTTGGCACTCCCTTCGCCGGGAATAACAGTCTTTGTTATTTTATTAGCAGGATGCCTTGAGACACACGCAGCATCTGGTGGAGGATTAACATACATACATGTGTATGTATGCGTCACGTATATATTTGCTGCAAATGGTGGGGATCATTTAGTGCCCGAGATGGGAGACCTGAAGTCAGGTTTTGAAGAGGTGGATGGCGTGAGGCTCGGCTACCTCATCATTAAAGGAAAGCAAATGTTTGCCCTTTCCCAAGTCTTCACGGATCTGCTGAAAAACATCCCGAGGACGACCGTGCACAAGCGCATGGATCATCTGAAAGTGAAAAAGCACCACTGCGATCTGGAGGAGTTGCGGAAACTCAAGGCCATCAACAGCATCGCCTTCCACGCCGCCAAATGCACGCTCATCTCCCGGGAAGACGTAGAAGCCCTCTACACCTCCTGCAAAACCGAGCGGGTCCTCAAGACCAAGCGCAGGAGGGTCGGTCGGGCCTTGGCCACAAAAGCGCCTCCGCCAGAGCGCGCCGCAGCAGCCGCCGGCCCCCGCCCGGCTTTCTGGAAGGACCGGCACCAACTTTGGCGGGGCCTGAGCGGAGCCGCGCGGCCTCTGCCAATCAGCGCACAGTCCCGGCGCTCGGGCGCTGCTGCCGCCGCGCACCCCGCCGCCCATCTACCTCAGATTTTTAGCAAATACCCAGGCTCGCACTACCCAGAAATCGTGCGCTCGCCTTGCAAACCCCCTCTAAACTATGAAACTGCCCCGCTCCAGGGAAACTACGTCGCTTTCCACTCGGACCCGGCTTATTTTCGGAGCCTGCTGTGCAGCAAGCATCCGGCCGCTGCTGCTGCCGCCGCCGCTGCCGCAGCCGCCGCCGCCGCCGCTGCTGCTGCCGCCTACTACCAAGCATCCGCGGCCGGGCCCCAGCCCAAAGCGGCAGAGGGCGCGGGCGGCCCCGCGAGCCTGACCTACCGCTGCAAGCGCAAGCGCGGGGGCGCCAAGGACTGCCTGGTTGCACCTCCCTCCAGCGCCCGTCGCCTGCTGCTGCTGCCCAGGTCCTACAAAACCAAGGCGGCGGCGGCGGCAGCGGCGGCGGCGGCGGCCGGAGCCACTTGCCTGGAGAGGTTTCATCTGGTTAACAGCTTCTGCCCGCCTCCCCACCACCATCACCACCACCACCACCACCACCATCACCACCACCACCACCACCACCACCGGGCCCAGCCGCCGCCGCAGAGTCACCACCCCCCTCATCACCACCGGCCTCAGTCCCATCTGGGCAGCTTTCCCGAGAGCTGCAGCAGTGACTCGGAGTCCAGTTCCTACTCGGACCACGCAGCCAATGACTCTGATTTTGGCTCCAGTTTGTCCAGCTCCAGCAACTCTGTGTCCTCGGAGGAAGAGGAGGAGGAGGGAGAGGAGGAGGAGGAGGAAGAGGAGGAGGAGGAAGAGGAGGAGGGGGGCAGTGGGGCCACGGATTCCAGTGAAGTCAGCTCGGAGGAGGAGGATTCGTCCTCAGAGTCGGACTCCAGCTCTGGCTCTAGCCAAGTGTCAGTGCAGAGCATCCGTTTCAGGCGCACCAGCTTCTGCAAGCCGCCCAGCGTACAGGCGCAGGCCAACTTCTTGTACCATCTGGCCTCCGCTGCAACAACCAACCCCACTGCTTTCGAGGATGCCGGCCGATTTACCGACCTCAAGAGTAGTGTCAAAGCCGAGTCGGCAGAGGAGTGGACTCTGCAGAGCTGGGCCTCCAAAGCGTCTCCGGTGTACTGCTCGGCCAGCCTGGGGAGTTGTTTCACAGAGATAAGGAACGATAGGGTATCTGCGATTACATTCCCACACTCTGAAATTTCCAGTACTGTAAAGAGAACTGACCTGACAATTAACTGCCTGGCAGAGGGGGCCTCTTCACCTAGCCCAAAGACAAACAATGTATTTCCACAACAAAGAATACTCCGAGAAGCTAGGAAATGCCTGCAAGCAACTCCTACTACACACTGTGCAGATAACAACACAATAGCTGCTAGGTTCTTCAATAATGATTCTTCAGGAGCAGCAGCAAATTCAGAAAAAGATTCCAAAATCTCCCCTTGTACTGAATTTGCTACGGATTTGCCCCTTTTGCAGACTAATCCTGGGGTAGATACAGCAACTGCAACAAAAGCGGAGAATCCCTGCACTGACACAGGCGACGAGACACTGCCACTTCTGCACAATATTAGAATCAAAGTCGAAGACAGTAGTGCTAATGAAGAATATGAACCTGACCTTATTACAAATAAGCTAAAGTGCGAGTGCAATGATACAAAGGGTGAGTTTTACAGTGTGACTGGAAGTAAAGAGGAGGACACCTTACTAACCACAGCCAAGGAAGGGTTTACATGCCCTGAAAAAGAAACTCCTTCCTTAAATCCACTGGCTCTGAGTCAGGGCCTTTCATGCACTTTAGGTTCTCCAAAACCTGAGGATGAGGAATATAAATTTGGTGCCAGGGTGAGAAAAAACTACCGGACACTAGTCCTGGGAAAGCGATCTGTACTTCAGACACCTCCAGTCAAACCAAATTTGAAATCAGCTAGAAGTCCTCGTCCTACAGGTAAAACTGAGACACATGAAGGAACACTGGATGATTTTACAGTTATAAACAGACGCAAAAAGGTAGCCAGCAATGTAGCATCAGCAGTGAAAAGGCCATTTAATTTCATGGCAAATTTTCCTTGTCCACCATCACTCATTATTGGGAAAGATGGGGATTTGTGGCCTGCATATTCTTTAAACACCACTAAGGATTCCCAACCTCCTCACAAGGCCCATCCTATCTGGAAATGGCAGCTGGGCGGTTCTGCAATACCTCTTCCACCTAGTCACAAATTCAGGAAATTTAATTCATAAAAGTGTTTTTGGAAGATATTTTCTTGAACCGTATTACCTTCCTTTTGTTGTAAACTGCACAGGATGGTTTGTACAAGTCCATTAATGTGTTACACCCCTTTTGGAGTCCTGGTTTATCGCATTTTGAAGACAGAAATCAAATCGGATTACTTTTTTTTCCATTGCGGGTTTTTTTTTTTTTTTTTTTTTGGAGTAGGGTGGGGGCGGGGTGGGAGAATGGTTGGTTTACATTCCACAGACTACTTCAGGCTAAAGACTCAAGTAAAACTCAGTTATTACGGTAGAGCTGGAACACTTTACTGTTTCAATGCTAATAATGCACCGGGTACCTCAATTCAACTGCTACAAATAAATGTCAAAAGGTTGAATAATAAATATTACAATGAGCCATTAAGTTTATGCACTAGATTTCAGTCCTAAAAGTATAACTTCATTCAGTGAAAGTTTGTTAGGCTACATGGTTACACAGTGAAGTAGCAAGAAGTTTCTGTGAGCCCAAAATGTTCTCTTCTGGAGTTCATTTGTGGGGTATCTTTCACTTTTTCTCCCCTTATTCCCTCTCCAAAAGTTGTTGCACTTAATTTTTCCTTTTTTGAATGGAAAGATTGGGGAGTCCTAATTGAATGCTAGTAAAAGCTGCCTCATATATACTGAGTAAAATAAATATGGGATTGTATTTTTTTGTAAAGGGTGTGATTTTACTTTTATAGCTACTCCTTGCAATTGGAAAAGTCCTTTTTGTGTCTCACCCAAAGGTTTTAAATAAGGTGACTATTACTATTGTCCTGCTTACCTTTGTAGTCTGAACGTGACTCCTGGAACTTGCAAAACAATTAAAATATTTATCTTGAGAGCAGGATATTTTATGGTCTGACTCCTAATAGTGACAAAGCATTAAATACACACAAGAAAAGTTAAATGGATCAGAGTTGTAAGAATACCCCAAATGAAAAATAACAGTTATTTCAGGGTTTTTAGTACCAGAACTCAGGCACTTGGATTTTATTGCATTTTACTTTTTCTGCATCTCTCTAAACTTCTGTTTTCAGACCATCCTGTGTATAGAGCAGGAGAGTTTGTACTGCAAGTGACAATCAGAGGTGACTATCTATATTTGCACTTAAAATCAAAGTAGTTCAACATGCAAATGGCTAGGGTCTAGCCATTGCTAAGGGCCATGCTGGTGTACAATGTTGTGATGATGGAAGCAGTAAATCAAAATTATGGAAATTTGCACTGTTGAAAAGCATGCTTTAGCTTTATTTTCAATTAAAAACACTGTTTAAAATTCCTGGTTCCATACATTTTTACTTATTCCTGACTGAAGAACGGTTAACAGGAATGAATGGTTTTGTTGACATTTTCCTTTGTGATGTTTTTGCCTGAAAGAAATGCATTTATTGGGTGTAGTGTTTTGTTGTAATATTATGTGATGAGGCCAGTCATGTTCTGTGCAAAACACTGGTATATTTATTCCTAAATGACAACAAAACTTTGCAAACTTGTTACAAATCAAGTACAAAAAGTTTCAGGTTTAAAAAAGTGAAGCAGAGATCAATTGCTATTGTAATGAAAATTAAATCTAATAATTTTTGGTCCACCTCCCTTAGCCTGACAAATTATGTATCTCAGATCTTTCCCATCTGAAACCTATGAGGCTGCATCTATAGGTCATAAATCACAAAACAAAACAAAACATCAATGAAATATTTACTGTGTGAATTTAAGTCACTATTTCTCATGGAATTTCAGTCCTTTTTCCCCTTAACTTTTTAATTTCTTCTCCCTTTGAAAATTTTCTTTTGTCTATAAATGTTTCAGATAGCTCTGGATGGTCTCAGTTCTAATTGCTGTATATGCTCTGTGGTTTGACTCTTATTGTAAAAGACAGAGGCTGAGCATACCTGCATCCAAATACATTGGATGGAGTAAACAGATGCTTTGAACTGCCTCCATTCCTTTCCTTCTTGAATATTGCCAGATGTCCTTTTTTTATTGGCATGATAGATATGGCCAAAGCAAAAATTGGGGGATGTTATCCTTGAATTCATGTTTGTGTGTAATTCCAAAGACCAGTACAAGTTACAGTTAAAGCCCTAGGAAGCTGAACAATTGGCTTCTCAGTCTGAGTTCCTTCCTCTTTGGAAGGCAATACAGAATTTGGGTGCAGTGAGTTGTCCTGCAAAATCAATCTGTAAAAGTGTGACATGCACACACTGGAAGTCTGTCATTTCTAGCCTTTAATTACTGCTAAGTCAAGAAAGTTCAAAGTATGATGACTACTATATTTAGACTAGTACTTTCTTGTTGGTTATGGAATCACTGTTGTGAAATTATAAATTGAGAATATATTTGAAGCCTACAGACTTTGGGTGTGGGTAGACCATGAGATGAAATAAGCATACTTTAAAACAAATATACCCTATGGAATTTCTGACATAAAATATCAGCCTCCAGCTTTGACACTTGGTCTCCAGCCCTCAGAGAATCAATAGTTTCAGTTTATAGGAGCTGGAGAATGAGCAGCATGGAGGCCGAAGCATTCCAGAGTGATACCATCAAAAGGAAAGAAATTAAATAGTCAACACAAATTTCACCCCACAGTACTCCTACAAGCCAGCCAACCACAGCAAAACTTGAGTTGGGGCTTCTGTTGGGAAAGTGTAGCAAAGGGTATTTAACTTGCAGATACAAGGTATTCTTTCAATTTCTGGTAGTCGCTTAGCTGTTTGCCCATTCTGCTGTGGGAATTATTCTCAGAACAGTTTATTTCATTTGGTTGTCTTATGATTAATGACAATATCTAGATTTCATAAGATACTATAAATGTCCCATTTGTTCAGAAAGTTAAGCCTTATCAAGAGAAAAACAAAAGTTACCTCCATTGACAGATTACATTCTTACATTTAAATGTTTTCAGGTGATAGAATGTTTTTTTTAAGACACTATATGGTCCCAGGGTCACTGATTCCTGTCTAAAACTCAACACTCAGAGACAGGAGGAAAATGCAGGAAAGGGCCCTTTCTCTGACTTTTTGAGGAAACACTTATTTTGTGTCTCCTAGAAAAGTGGTTTCCTGATAAGTCGATGAAATGAAGATTTAATTATTCTTTAAAGATATGTGTGCACTCTGTCGTCCACAGCCAGGTTATCTGCCTTTTTTTGAAAAGACAGCTTGCTTTTACTCAACAATTTACTTTTTAAAGTGGGTGTTCTTTCCTACTGGCTTACTTGATTACAGTGGAGTAATCTCAATAATGGTTGTTTATTTTAAAATCAACAAGAAGGAGCCACCACTAAACAGCAAAAACAAACTAGATGAGTTGGTGTGTGGATTTTTATCTTATCTGTGTCTGAGTGACTTTAAATGGTCTAGAAATTCCTCAAAGTTTCAGTCCCAAGAATTAGAAGTTTTTGCTCATATGAGAATGATAGTTCTGTTTGCATGAAGGAGGAGATGTAGATGAATTCCTCAAAAGCATTTTTTTTCTTTCAAAGAAAACAAAAATCCTCATGGTAAACAAAACCCCATTTTTTAAAAAATAAAGCATTAGCTTCTTCAAAAGACAAAAAATGTGGTGAGTTTTGCTTCACCTTACAAATAACTTCCTGCTGGAAATGATGTGAAAAGGGGAGTTTCTAGAGCCAAACTAGGGGTAAAAATTAAAGGCTCTCCATCACCTAACCTTAGGAAATTGGCGTGGAGGAACAGGACGTTCACCTTAGGGAGTCCACCCGGTCGCCCTGACTTCCCCAGGATTTTCCCCATTTCTGGAAGAACTATTTTTAATCCTAGCTTTGGTTTTGGTTTGCTCCCTAGGCCAAAGGGCATTTTGCAAACTAGCCTTGGGGTGGGGATCTAGGGCAAATCTAGGAGGTGGGGGAGGGCTGCATTTTACCTGTTTGGCAGGCCCTCTTTTGCCACTAAAAAAATAATAAAAAGGAAAAAAGGAAGGGGGGCCCAGCTATCATTCTTTGCCCAAGCCCTAGGCCTCCGCTCTTCTCTCGCTCCTTTTCAAACTGTGGCGGCCTCACAAGCTCCTACTTTAAAAGGCCTGAGATGTTTTGCATGAAGCCCTCACAATAGGGGTTGAGGGAATTGACAGTTTCAAAAACAAGGCGTTCAGTTCTTTCCAGCTGCCGGTCCCGTTCTCTCGCACCAACTCCTCGCTCCTCGCTGCTGGTGGCGTCCTCGGGAGCCAGCGTCCTCTCCCACCCCGCCAGCCCGCGCCCTGGCCGCCCCACCCCGCCCCTGGGCTGTGTTTGTAAACAGGGGTCAGTGTCCGGGGGCAGCCGGCGCGGGGTTTGGGGCAGGCGGGCCGGCTGGAAGGCAGGGGACTGCCCGGGGGACGAGCGGGTTTTGGGGTCGTTTTCCCCCTCTCTGTCCCCCCAGGTGCCGATCTCTGGCCATCGCGCTGACCCGGGGCAGCCCTCTGCTTTCTGGCCTGGGCCACCACCACCAGAAAGATGTTTAAATGCCGCCATTTTGCAAGATGGCAAACCAATGTCTTTGTGACCAATTTTTCCCTCCCAGATCTTGCTCTCCTCTTAATTCTTGACCCTTTCGCTCCCCGGGCGAAAGAGCCCGCACCCCGTGCGCGGCGCTGCTCCTCTAGGGCAGCCTCACGTCCCAGAGCTCTGGTGGCCGGGCCCACTCGGGGCAGTGGCGAGCGGGCGCACAGCCGGACTCGCTCTCCCTAACCCACGGTCGTCCCTCAGGGCCTGGGCCTCCTCTCCTCACTTTGCACTCCTTTTGTGTATTCTGGAGTCGCCTTCCACCCCCGCACAAGCACTGCAGTCTAGCACTTTCTCACCTTCGCGCTCTGGCCTCATCTCTCTTCCCCAAATGCCCCAGTTTTTTGTTTGTTTGTTTGTTTGGTTTTTTTGCCACGGACGGAGGGCTGGCAAAGACCTCCAAAATGAGGGTGTGGAATGCAAGTGGCAAAGGGATGGGGCTTTACCCTGGGCGGGCCAGCGTGACTACGAACGTCCCCTGGGAATTGGCCCAAGGCCAGGGGCCAAGTCCGGGGAGGGCCGAGCCGAATCCCCCAATGGGGAAAATGTGATGGGCCGAGGCCTGCTAGGGTTAGCGCGGTGGTTCCTTGTTCCTGAAAGTGGAATGATGACTTGGAAACGGGCAATGGGAGACAGTGACCTGGAAAAGGGTTGGAGAGGTTGGTGTGCAGTAGAGCAAACAAAGCTGCTCCAGGAGAAAGAGGGGAAACAGAGGTGCACGACAGTTAGGTCACAGGAAAGTGCAACAAGCTTGTTTTCCCGGGTGTTTAAAATGCAGCCCTAGTTGTAAAGTGTGTGAAATTACGCACTGGTCTCTTAAAGAGTGCCTAATTTATAGTAAATAGCAAGGTCTTTGTAAATGGCTTTATTATGTTGTTTCTTGTTAATTGTTGAGAAAATCTCCATTGTTGAGCGTGAAAGGCTTTATGAGCTAACCTGGTCCTAGGCGCAATCAGAGGGCAGTAAATGGCCGCTCCGGCGCAGAGGCCAGCACCCAAGCGACGCCGGCCCAGAGCGCCGCGGCCTCTACCTGGGAGGAAAGTGGCCAGGCTTCCAGGCTTTCATAAGGGAGGAAGCGTGTTTTGAACTCGTGGGTCCCCAAGAGCAGCTAGTCGAGTGCAACCGGAGAACCGGGCGGGCCGGGGAGACCCAGGCGGCGAGGGCCGCGGGAAGGCGGAGTAATCTGGCGCCCCTCTCCGGTCCCAGCCTCAACCCTGGACCCGAGGCCCCATCTCAAGAGCGCTGGGATGCAGTGGGTTCTTGGGCTTTGTCTTCGGGTCTCAGCCTCGTGGAGCCGTGTTCAACCAAGCCTGAGGAACGCTCCAAAACGCCGGGCCTGGGGCCGGAGGGGCGACAGGCCGAGCAGTCCCTGAAGGGGAGCTCCAGAACCCTGCCTGCGCTTCCTCGTCTTTTGTTTAAAGCCTTCTCACTCCCTTTCTCTCTCACGCGCGATCTCCTCCACCCCCCCCCCCCATAAGAAACCTGAAATGGACTCAGAAGACAGGAGAATTAAGGGGTGTGTGTTTGCGCGCGCGTTTAACACGGAAACAGATTTCTTCTTTAATCTAAACGGATAAGGCATTCCTATCTCCTTTGCCCATCTCCTCCACGTCTCTTTCCAGCCAGTTGGGACCCGGGAAGGGTACGGGCAAACCCAGGCAGGCGCTGGGATCATTAGATTAACTTTGAGGCAAAGACCCACCGGGTCCTGCAGGCCTGGAGAGGGCGGGAGCAGAGCGCCTCCCTGGGCTGGTCCCTGCGTCCTTTCCAGGACTTAAGCCCCGGTGGGTCCGGGGAAAAGCAGCAGCAGCCTTTCGCAGCTTCTGGGCTCTGGCAGTGCAACTACAGGGAAAATAATTTCTTCGTGAGCCTACATTGGAGAAAAAATCTGGGATAGGTGGACTGTACGTAAGGGTTTGGACATTAACAAATGCAAATCTCAATAAAATGTTAATTCCAGTCAGAAAACACTATATTCAGTTATCTGCCTTCCCTTCTAAGATGGCCCTCTGCTTGCGCACTCTCGCTAGCACCAAATTAGCTATTACGTGAAATCCCCCTGGGTGTAAAGCACTTGTTTCACGGATTCGAGTACTACCCATATTAAACATGCACTTTCTGCTATTCCTCTTGTGACTGTCCTTGCTTCTTCCTTCTTTGCGGAGAGTATGATGCATTTTATTTTAGCCCAATCGATGCGTGCAAATACTGGGATAACACAACCTACACTTCTGCCATGGAGGCTGTTTTCAAAATTGAGTTTAGGGATCAATACTTAGTCGAAATGCTCCACATTGCATGAATTCACCAAATTCAAGCCTTGGGGTCCCAAAGCCCTTTCCTGGCAGAATAATGCACTCGCAGGCAGTAACTGTGGTTCCACCATTCCTGCTTCTCAAAACAGGATATTTTCATCATGTGTATTTGGCTTTCACTAAAGATCACTCCAGTTTGTTTGCAAAAACACAACCCCAAAACGTGTGGAGTTAAACCCCTGTCCATGGCTTCCAGGCAGGGTTTTCTCTTACACTTGTATTGCTGGTTGCCATTCCTCTTTCTCTTCTTAGCATCTAACAGCAGCACCTAAAATTGCCATAGTTAGGATGCTCTGAAAACATTTGCCCAGTTGAATGCATGTCTCACTAGTCAGGGAGCAGCCCTCTCCTGGGCCACTATTTGACTTCCACGACTTCTTCCCCCAGAGCCTATTTGTGTGGGTTGCAGCACTGCCAGCTCTCTATTCTGTGGCAGCAGCCACGGCTGCAGGGTAGACTGGTGCCTAAAGGGGGTGGGCGCTGGGGGATGGGGGTGGGAAGGGCAGTGATTGCCCCCTTGCAAGGGAATGAAGGCTAGAGAAATGGAGGAAGAGAAATCTCGAAAGGGCATTAAGAGAGCCTGCTGCCCACAGATAAGTGTATGTGTGTAGTCTGAAAAGAACTACAGGAGAAACAAGCCATGTACCTAGGATATTAAGGTATCCCTGATTCCTTAGCTCCTGCTGCCTGGAACTTCCTTTAGCTGAGACAACTGGAGGGAGACAGAAAAAGTGGAGAGAGAGTGGCAGGCAGCCTGGAGGCTCTCCAGTAAGATCCAGTTATTCACCTAATCAGTGTCATCAATATGTTTGTGTTTGACCTTCTAGGAAGGAAGAGGCTTAGCAGTCAATAGACTTAGACCCTAAAATATCTCCAGTCTAGCAAAGGACAAATGCTCACAGGTCTGCAAATGCCCTCCCCCGCCAGCCAGGATGCTCAGAAGGAAGAGAAGGAAACAGAAGGGAAACAGTCTAAGGGCTGCCTGTCCTCTTCCCCAAGCCATCAAAATAAGGAAATAAACTCAGTTTTCCTGGAGACTGGGCTATTGGACAAGCACAGGTAGGGCACTGAAACATTGGAATATAGTTTCCATTGTTAGTGCTTGTCCTCTTTAAGATCAGTTTAAATTAGCTCCAGGAACAACACAATCTTTGTGGTAAGTGATGAACAGTAAAGAGGAAAAAAATGGTATGGAAGAGAGGCTGCACTAAGCTCAGGCAGCAGCCCTCCCTCTTCCCTGGGAAAGTTAGAAATGACACAAATATGTAAGAGATCTATCTCAAGGCTACAACTTGGTCAGTAGGCAAGGGTTTCAGTCTCTGAAATGACTGGAAAGGACCTAGATTCTCAGATCTCCCAAGAATAAAGTCACATATTACATTCATTCTCCCTCATGTCTCTCTTGCCGTCTTTTTCCTTCTCAAATGAATACTCTGTCAGTGGTGCAAATGTGAGAGATTACTTTTCTTCCTTTACATTGGATTCAAATATACAGATCAGTGGATGGTAAAGCTTTCAGATGCCTAGTTATTGTATCCATTCAAAGTAAAACCTGAGTGGTAGAGTAGGAATTGTCATGACCAGGTTTATCTACCTTTTACCCCTTTCCCTTTATCTTTTTTCATTTCTCCCACCTTCTTAGCTTTTCCTCTTCCCCTCCTCCTCCCTAACCCTTGCAACCAGGTGAAGGTTTCATGGGGAAATACCAATAGTTAGGAATACTTTTTCCAGCGGTGGAACCAGGGTAAAAATCTGCAATTAAAACAGTGCTGATAGAGGTCGAGTGGGAGCCTGTAGTACCCTGAGCTTCCTTGCTGGGGTGAGGGGCCAGGACTTCCCAGCCTCTTGTCCTCCCTGTGCTGAGCAATTCCGGTTAGGCTATAAAAAACAGCATGTATCTGAAGACCAGGAGAGCTCAACTCTATAAACACATGGCTATGGCTCTAACGTGGAGTACATTGCCAGATGCAAATGCACAGAGATGCTTTCAATTTTGTACCAAGTGTTACATATCATGTGGCAAATTGGTCTTCAGAAAGCCAAGGTTGATTTTTTCTGTTAATAATAAAGACTTTTAAAAAACAATCTTAAATATATATGGTTGATAATTAAAAGGGGATACATCATTACTACCAGAGTATTTCTGATCTGAATTTAAAAAGAGAGGTGGTACTTTTTGACCCTCCTAAATAAGGAAAAATTTTAAGTAGAAGATCTTGTTTAACATTTTTATTTAGTTGTTTTGCTGTACAAATAATTTTAAGAAAATAAAAAGATTTTAATCTTTGTGTCCTTTTTTAAAAAATTTTGTTGGTTGAGAGAGAGAGAGAGAGATCTATTTGTTGTTCCACTTATTTGTGCATTCATGGTTGTATCATGTATGTGCTCTGACTGGAGATCAAACCCACAACCTCGGCTACCAGGATGATGCTCTAACCAACTTAACTACCCAGCCAGGGATTCCTTGTGTAAACTAGAAAATTATTTGAACACTCCTGCTATCTTCTTAGAAAAACTACTGCAGAAACATCTACTTTACTTAAAACATCAGCATTACATATCATATACATTTCAGTCTGTGGTTTGTAATAATTTAACATTACTATTAAATATGAGGAAAATAGAATTTACTTTGTGTAACTCAAATGGGATGAAATATAACTTATTTTGTACACCTCAGAGGGTTGCAAGTGCTTTTAAAATCTTGTTATTTTTGTCAATCTTTAGCTGGTTTATCTGAATAGGATATGGTCCTACATTAACATGTGGGCTTAAATATAATATTCTGACACAATGGAAGGATTTCTAGATGAATTGGAAATAACCTCCTTGTGAATTTCCTGTCTCTTCCTGCTTCAAACCAATGTTTTAGTGTGTACTTTGAGGTGAATTTTACATGTGATCTCCTTGAAGGAAAAAAAAGTGCAAAAATTAATTATTATGAGAAAAGCAGGAAATTTTAAAATAAATATTGTTAGGACCATTGATCCCATTTACCTGCTACAATGTGAATGGAATGATTATGGCTGTTCCATTGACATGGTTTCTTCATTCACGATCCTGGCCAAAGGAATAGCATGTCAATGTGTAAAATTCTAGCAAAAGATAAGCCATTACAATGGAAATCGCGATGTGCAAAGTCTCATTGAAGCCAATGAAATTGAGTGTAATATCCATACTGCATTCACATCTGCTTGCCCCAGGATTTAGTATGGGGCTCTGCATTGAAATGAGATTATGCATATAAAATGTCAATATAGAACACAATGCCCAATAAAACATTAGAAAAACAACTTATAGCACATATACATGGGCTTTACTTAAATTTTAACTTCATGTGCAAAATAAACTACTGTGCCATCAGAACACTAAATCTACAAAATATCCTCACTCTGGTTTTTCATGCTTTTTTCTGCATGTTCCCTCACACCCCCTCCTATCCAAACACAATTCTTTTAAGGGCACTCTTCAAATCATCTAACAATTCCCAAAGGATATTCTAGGAGTCTCTTAAAGTGTCTTTCTAAATTAAAAGATCCCAAACAATTTAAGTGCATTTCTGAACCAAAAATATCAGAAAGTATTTGGACTTGCAAACCCATGGGTGAAAAAGAAGAAAGGGACCAAAGAGAAAATGCCCCTGCAGTGGATTACAAGGTTATGGGACAGGTCACTAGGAAAGGGAAATAAAACTGAATGTTAGGTTGTGCTTGTAAATTATGCACCTTTCAGGGAAAGCAGTTTTAAGGTCTCTTCACTCCAGGGTTTTTTTCCCCCCATCCATTTTGCTATTAATTCTTAACTCTTGCTAGGCAGCTCTTTAATGAGGTTGTTTGCGGCAGGTTAATTTTCTCCAATCTACTGAGCTCCTCATTTTCCCTTTTAAGTGCCATGCTGCCTAGAGCTTTCAGTGTTTTCTGTACTAGAAAACAAAATAAACGTTAAGTTACGAGACTGGCCTGAGAATTAAAGGTGTTATGTGGACAGAAATACAGAGAGCCTGGACAGTTGGGAGTGGGAAGGGAGAAACCAGGTTGAGGTGGGGGTATGAGGGAGAGAATTCAGTCTTAGGAGAGCAATGACCCTAGGAGTGTAATATATTAAATATTGCAGTGATCGATTTCAATACCCCAAGTGGACACGGGAATAAAAATTCACCAACAAGCTGAAGTGATTAGGAATGCTTTGTTGCAAGGGGAAAAAATGTGATTTTCTTCAGATCCTTTTTGTTCAGGTTAGAAGAGGCCTAGACAGTCCAAGCCGAAGCCCAACTCCCAGTTCGGGATATAACTCTAAAGGTTAGTCACATCTCAGTTGTGCTTCTGCTTGGTGAAAAGATGGGCCTTTGTACTAAAGAGGATTAAATATCAACCACAATTATGGGCTGGTCACTCTAGGAGCTATCCTCCCAAATCAGAGGAGAGTACGTTTTGGAAAGGCTGCTCCCTTCCTGTGTTGTTAGTCTTTGTTTCAGCTCTGGGACAAAGCAGTTGATTTTGCACAGTTCTTTCATTAAAATCTGGAGAGAAAATGCACAGTATGGTTTACAGAAGGTTAATTCACAATAGCTGGACCTTAAAGACAGCCTTTGGTGCTATGTATGGATAAAATATTTTTGAAATGTCATTCTGGGGCCAAAAGTATGAAGCCGTCATATATACAGGCATAAATATCTATTACCACACATGATTTTGTTTGTGATTTCAGAATTGGGTGGGATTTTCTTTTCTTTATTTCTACCAAGCCCAACTCTTAGACATTCATGCTATGAACTGTGTTTCTCTCAGTCCAGGAATCTGTTTAGGGATTTGCCGCAGTCACTGAGGAGGCTGCTTGGAGGGAGGGAATTGTTTTCAGTCACAGCCTAATGGGCAAGGCCTGGGCTCTTCACACTGGGGACACCAAGTCTGCTGCTAGGGACACACTGCTGGATGCCGACATGCAGCAGCAGCAGCCACAGCAGCTGCCTGCTGCCTCCTCCTTCAGTGTGGTTGCCACAAATCTGGAAAAGACATGCAGCATCATACAAAGGATTTCTTTAATGAGGATGAGTTCCTCAGAGTGACTGGGGGTTGTGGCTGCTGCTTAGGCCTCTTTTTCCCTCTGCCAGATCTTTCCCTACCCATTATAGCCTTCCTTATACACTAGCCTGGCGTTGGAAAGGGTACCCCCCAGCACGCACCACCACTCCTTCTGATAACCCAGAGGCTGATGTCTCTTTTACCCTGAGTAAAAGAGATGGACTGGAAGGTCTGGGTGCTGAGCAGGCTGGAATCCCAAAGTCGGGCAAAAGCAAACACTTTTGTGTCTCCCCTCTTCTCTGTCATCAGTCTTCCTGTCTTCTCCCATGTTAGTTACCCAAATGGAGCATGGTCTTAGGGACTAGCTATATTTCTGTACTCAGATCTCCTTACCAGGGAATGGTTAAGGTAGGAAAGGGAGCCCTAAGCATCCCCATTTCCTTTCCATCTAATTTGGACTGCCCAGGGCTGGGTAAAGGCTGAGCTTGGTTGTGCAAGTAAGAACTTAGGCTCCTGCAGCTTGAAACTCCCAGGCCCTCTGTGAAATAATGCCTGGCTACAGGGAGGCTATGCTGCCCTATAGAGCTGTTTATCTTCCTAAAGCTACTTCTCTTTAGGTTGGTTCCATTCAGGTCCAGGAGCAAAATATCACTCAAAAAAGTTACTTTGGGAAGCTAGAGTTATTGAAACCAGTTATCTGTCTTCTGGAGTGCGGGAAAGATTGAGTTACAGGCAATTGGGATAAATGCTACTGTCCCACTTTAGCCCTCTTTTATTCTGTATCTTCCTCCTCCTCTCCTTCCTCTTTTTCTAAATCATGTCCAGAAGAACAAGCAGGTTGAAAGCAGGATGAACTTATACTGTGAGGGCCTGCTGAAGCTGAAAGGAACCCTGGCTGTGTCTGGGCAGGTGACTCTGAGTGCAGAGATTCCTGTGTTTGTGTGACTGGGGGGTGATTTGAAGAAATGGAATCTCCTGTGGGGGAGATGATATTCTGGTGGGGGCTGTCCCACATCACTGAGAAACAGGTTCCGTGTCCAGGACCTAAGCTTTGGGATCCTGAAAGCCTGCTCTGCTATAGGGTGGGTACCTGTTGCTTGAAGCTGCTCCAGAGCCTTTGGGCCCCTTCCCTATTGTAAGTCTTGTGGGTTAGGTCTGACTTCCCCTGGGGCTGCTGGATTCACCTGTCATTACGCTCACTGCCCAGGACCCTGACAAACCTCCACAATGGGGGTCTGAAACAGGGTGCTTAAGGTTCACTGATCTGTGTGTAGAACTTTGCAAAACGGCAAATAAGCGAGAAAATTTGTCTATTCTTGTGACGGAAAATACAAGTTTACTCTCAACATGGAAGCATGAGAAAAAGAGTGGGGGGAAACTTCTTTTAACCAAAAGCCCCACTGTAATCTCCAGAACAATTTCATTTCCTTTGCAGTACACTGGCTGCGCTAGCCGAGGCCTCAGAAAGGTCAGGGAGGAGATGGAGCTTAAAAGCGTTGGTGGGCAAGGAGAGAGGTGGCTAGGCCCTAGCAAGGTCGCAGGTGAGGGCCAGGCCGGGTGGCTTGGAGGGGACTGACAGGATGGAAGGCTGCGAGGCGGGGGCGAGGTGGGGGTGGAGAGCGGAGATACAACTTTTGTAAGGTTTTGGTGTTTTCAAAAGAGGTTTTCTGAGGAATTCTCTCAGTCTGCCTCCAGGGCAGCTTGCTTGTCTTCTACTCCGCCCCTTCTCGAAGGGCAGGTCCAAGGGAGCTCCGGTTTCTGAGAGGCCCCGCGCCGCCAGGCCTGGGCGGACAGGCTTGTCCGCTTGCTGAGAAAGGGAAAAGCAAAGCGCGCACCTCTGCTTGTCCAGGCGAGGTGCATGTTTGTATTGAGGGACTGCGGGTCCTCGGGGAGTCCAGCTATCACCTGCCTGCTCGGTCAACCGGGCCTGGTTGCGAGGATAGGAGATGTTGTCCCCGCGAAGTGGCTCCTGCGAAGGGTAGCCAAGAACCTGGTTCTTGGCTCAGCACGGCTGCTGAGAATCCGCGGGCTGCAGAAAGAAGCACGTTCTCTCCCCTCCAAGGGGTAGTTGGAACTTTTGAACCCTTTACTTTAAGGTGATTGATTGAGTTCCACCAGAGAGCGACTCCACCCCCTGTCCCCACCTCCACTGCCTTCCCTTGTCACCTCGGCTCTAAGTGTGAGCGCAGGGACCAAGAGGGAGCCAGGCTGGTGAGTTTGGAGACAGGCACTGAGAACTCGAGGATTTGTGCAAGAAGGCGCGTCCAGCAGACCCAGCCCGAGGCTATCGCAACTTTGGGTGAATTCTTATGTGAAAACCCATAATGGGAGGGAGGTTTTTGCTTCCTTCCCCACAGCCCACTATATGAAAAATGTAAGCGACAGTTTCTCTCTTGAAACCTCTTCGCAGCCTGCCTCTCTAAGTGGAAGTCCTCGCAGGAGCCGGGCTCCGCACTGGGCATCTTCAGGGAACTCAGGAACAGGGCTCAAAGCCTCCACCAGCAAAGTTGATCATTAATTCGGGCTGCTCGGGACGAGTGACACACTCAACGCCTTTGGCTTTGGGAATTGCTCCAGAGCTGGGAAGGAGGCCCCGGGCTGCGTATGGGAAATCAGAGTTGCAGAGGCTCCCGACGTGTGTGAGTGGGCTGGGTAGTGCTCCAGGGGCAAAGGTTGGCTCTTCCTGGCCCCCAAATAAATTCTTGGTTAACTAGTGTAGACTAAACACATTAGTATTACCAAATGGGGTAAAACAGACGGGGTTGAAAGTGGGGGCATGTCAAATAGACCCAGACCCTGTCATACTTCTCCTCGGGTGACAAGTCAGGGTGCTTCCAAGATGAAAATAGAAATGTAACATTCAACTGGACGAATTAATTTTTGACGGATTTACGGTATGATTTGCTTTCAAGTGGTATTCATTGGTTCTTTCCATCCATAGTGTGGCCCAAAGACAGATATATAAACAAGCACTTTCTGCTTTTTGGAAACCCCTTAACAGTATCTCCCAAAGAAAGATCAAGACACTTTGTGAATTTTCCCCAGATAATGCCTCATATTCCGAATGACTGATCAGAGAACTCCGGTATTGTTAAATAAAATGAGAGGAAGGCAAGCGAGGTGGGAGTCGAACAATGGCATTTCTGAATCAGTTTGCTTGATTGACATTTGGGAGCTTCATGACCCCAGGGAACAGGACTCATTATGGTGAATACACCAAAACATCAACCAAGATTAGAACTCTAGATCCTGATTTAATCCCATTTCAGTCTAAATTATAGTGGGAAAATATAAAATCCAAGAGGAGAGAATTATCCCATCATATATTGACTTAAAGTTTCATTACTTTAGGAGCACTGACAAGTAAAATGTAAGGGTTTGGTGGTGTGGGTACTAAGAATATTTAGGCGGTATAAAATATCTCATACTTACTTGGGAAGAGATACTGGAGAAATACATAGGTTTTTTTCCCCCATAGGAAGTTTTTTTTTTTGCATGTATGAGAAAAATATAACCCCCCTCCACTGCATAAAAAGTGAGGATCATCAACGAATTGATGGTAAGAAATAGATACCTACCTTAAAGGTGGAATCTAATTTTCCCTTATTATTTGGAAGACTTTCCTATTTCTTGGTAGGGGATTTCTTTTTAATGTCAAAGTTGAGTTAAACTGTAAATGTAACCCAGGAAATTGTCTTGGATTCATGATGGAAAAAGGGAATGTGTTTGAGCAAGTCTATTTTTAACTACAGAAAATTGTGAGATAATGTGGGCTGTGTTAAGTAGGTGGGAGTATAACCTATGGCAACTTCACTATACAAAAATGTTTAATTCTTCAATGGAATTTATCCTCAAGTCTCAGAAACTCAAAAGACTGGAAATCTCAAGTATTGTACTAAGTTGAACCAAGAGGACACAGAAAGACAAAGTTGGTAAAAGATATAGTTATATTCTCCTATTTTTTTAATAGGTAATCACAGGAAAGGGGAATTAACAAGATGATATAAAATAGAGCCAACATGTTATAAATAATGGAATAGAAAGGGTTGATGCACAATATAGCTTCACAACTTTATATTTTGAGAGGTAGCTTTTAATGAGAAGTCTCTGTGTTGTATGGGAACTAGGAATCCTAAGAATTATTTATGCAGCAAGAAGGAACAAAATTAATTATTAGGAACTTGGTCGGTAATCACCAAATAAACTCTGAGCTTTGAGGTTAAAAATAGACGACTATCTCCATGTTCAATTATACAGTATCAATTACTAATACAACTGATGTTTCAGCGTCTCAGGGAGACCAGATACCACCTTCTATGGAGATATCTTGGTATTAATTAACGACTGCTTTATTCTCATTATTCACAAGGAAAAATAGGGGTCGTGTCACATTAAAATTAAGATTATCTTAGTTTATCTGGGCTCTTAAACAAAGATCATTCAAAGTAATTATATTTTGAATTAAGAGGTAGGTAATTTACCTCATTATATTTTTTGCTCAAAGATAGAAAATAAAGATCAGAAATAAGCGAAGTTTCATTTTGAAGATAGAAAGAACCAAACAAACATGTCTTGACTTTTGCAATATTTCCCTTGCTAAAAGGGGAATGAGGGAACTGTAAAAGACGTGACTTTGCAAAGTCAAGTCCTTTTTAAAAGACTCGGATCGAAATTCTTGCTATGCAACAAGGATTCAGGTTTGATTAATTTTCTGCAAGCGACGTGATGGCGGTGTTTTAAGAGATTAATTAAATGAAGTGATATGGAGCAGGAATTCAACCTGCAGAGACGTCCCTGACGCTTTGTGGGGGAGGGAGGTGTTGTGAGCTAGTCCGGAGCCCAAACTACCGGTTTTCCCGAGCTTGGGACGCAACTCCCGTCTCCCGGAGAAGAACGCGGAATTTGGCAGGGCGCCCGCCGGGCCGCCTGGCATCCCGAGCTGGCCGCCAGCTCTCGTGGGTGGGGACGGGGTGTGTCCCGGGGAACCCGCTGCGGAGAGAACTTGCTGGCGCGCCTCTCCTCAAGCCAGTAAGGTCCAGGGTCACGCAGAGAGGCCGGAGGGGATTCCAGGAAGCCTGGAGCTGATGGCCCCACGCCGCCTCCACTGCTCCAGGGGGTGAGGGACGCCTACTTTGTGTCCGGCTCGCGCGGAGCCCCTTTCCTGGTCACAAGCTTGCTGGGTGCGTGGATGGCACTGTGTGAAGGCTTGAGGACGCGGAGGGCTCAGCCTGCGCCGCGGCCGCCCCGCCCCGGGCGTGGGCCTGCAGGGCAGTCCTGCCTCGTTACCTCGGCCCCAGGACTCCAAGAGGCCCTCACAGCTCGGCCGCCCGGCCACCTGGCCACGTCCTTCTACTTCTCCGCTCATTTTCCCGCCTCCGCCTCTCCACTCCCCCCGCATTCCTGTCCCTTCGCTTCAAGCCGCGCCACTTTTGCCCGAGTAAGAAATTAAGTCGAGCGCAGTTGTAATTGTTCTCAGGATACAATCGCGGGAGCTCTCGGGTCGGGCACTGCTGAGGCAAGGCGGGAGACACCGGAGAGGGTGGGTGAGCTGAAGAGGATATTGGCTTGCAATTCGCCTTCCCGGGGCTCGAACCACGTTGTACCCTAGTCTCCAGCTGGGGGCTCGGGACCCAGCCGGGCTGGGTTGAGCATCCCTGGGCTCCACAGCGACGCGGCGGGGGCGCGGGCCCTCCGCCGGCCCCAGGAACCTCTTCTGAGGCTAGTCCCGGGAGTCGCGGCCTAAAAGCATCCCTGGGGACTCTCTGAGTCGCGGAGGCAACGTGATTTCTCCTTCCCCTCGCTTCTGCCTCTACCAGCCTCTACCCAGAGATCTCAGAGGTAGCGGGGGACTGGGAAGGGAGGCGGGCAGACCGACGGAGGAAGCCTGGAAGCGGGAGCTCGGGGGTTGGCGGGGCCCGGGTCGGAAAAGCAGCTTCGGGAAGCGAAGGAAGGAGCCATCAGGGGAAGGCTGGGGCTGGGGAGTTGGACGAGAGTCCCTTCCCTTCCAAATGGCGCACAGGGACCTCTCACCAGGGAACCCCCCCACCCCCCTGCAGCTCCCAACCTCGAGAACAAAGGGTCTGGGAGGCAAAGCCCGGGTCGGGGAGCGGAGGTGGCGCGAGGCAGGCGGTGGGGGCAGGGAGGGCGCCTCCCCAGATTCCCTCTCGCGGCTGAAGTGTGGAAAGCTCCTTCCAGCCGATGCTTCACTGAGGCAGCTTCAAAATCGGTAGGGTTCGGGTTCCTTACCTAACGGCTGCACTCGTTTCCTTCCTCCCCCAAGGGTCCCCACCCCCTCCCGGGGCGGAGGACCCGTAGTGGCAAGGCTGCGGCGCAGGGCGGAGCGGGCGGAACCGCAGGGCAGCAGCGCCTCCTGCAGGTGCCAGGCGCCTCCGCAGCCACGGTGCCGCTCCCGCTCTTAAGGTGGAACTGACCGCGTTCCCACCCGCGCGTTCTGCTCTCTGGCAACCCAGGTTCCACCGCGGCAAGTCACCCTCACGAAGCAGGCCTGACCGTCCGGAACGGTTGGAGTCTGCTGGACCTGCTGCTATTTCATTGATCTCTTGGACTCACTGCCTGCAGAACCTCGTCCACAGATGCCCCGCTATCGATTTCGACAATCAGAGTTGATAGTCCCTTGCTGGTGTAAAAGGTATAAAGGATGTGTAAGTCACGCGTCAGGGAAGAAAGACCAGAACGAGAACGACGTTTCTGTAACTTGAAAGCAAACTTTTATTTCGTTTGCGAAAGGCAGAAGGCCAGCGGGAAAGGGTTGCCGAGGCCTGACCTATCCATGGGTGTTTCGGATCCCAGTGTTCTGAATGAGACTGCCTGATCCCAAAAATCGCGCTCAGCGCTCACTCCCCGCAAAGTCGTGGGCAGGTGCGGGTGCAAGAGCACGGGAGGAGTGGTGGGCCCTCAGGGAACCCTCCCTTACACATCTCGGGCGCCCCGGCTTCGCCTAGGCTCATTGGGATGATTTATTTATTTGGTGAAAGCAGGGAACGTGAAAGGATGAAAGAGCAGTTTTCCTGTTTAAATGTGAATGTGAACTCATCGTTTCTTGAATGTGTGTCTTCTGTGAGCTCGAGAAGCTTGGGGAAAAACTAAGAGCCCTGAGCGGGACGAAGAAGGTAACTCGTCCCGGTGCGATTCGCAGTCAATTTCTTTCCTTTGCTCCGTGTCCTGGAAAGGGGAACCCGAGGGGTTGCCCCGGGAAGACCTTGGGCTGCGGAGGAGAGCTGAGGCCGGAGCGCGAGCGAGGCTTGAGGGAGGGTTCGGAGGAGGGAAGCGAGCTGTGGCCCCCGCATGAAGTTTACTGGCACGTTGGGAATCTCCCTTCCCCAGGGGTGCGGCCTGGGCTTCACCCTGCTGGGCTCGCCCCAGGGAAGCCGCGACCGCGGGCCGGCCGCCGCGCGGGGAAGCTGGCCCCGGCAGGTGCCGCTGGGTCACACCAGCCCCAGGGGTTGCAAACCGCAAGCGAAAGTCGAGAGGGGCTGGAGCTTTTCCTCTAATCCGTTTTACACTGTGAAAACCGCAAAGCTGTCGCCTAGGCGGCCACTTTTAATTGGGAGGCAGACAGACGAAAAACGAGAGAGCTTTCTTTGCCAATGTTTTCCCTTCTCAACAACAACAAAAAAAGCCTGTTCTCTAGAGGAAAATCGGGGCGCGCTTGCGTTTGCTCGCTTCGGAGCCTGGACTGGGGCGAACAGGCGCGACGGCGCCCCGGCGCGTGGGACAGCTCGGCTGTGTACCTCTCCCCACGCCCTTCCCCGGCTTCTCACGGCGTCGGTGTCCACCGCCGCTCCACGCAAGTCCCATCGCGCGCTTTCTCGCTGAGTCTGAAGGGCAGATGTAGACGCTAGGGTGCTGGGGGCTCCGAGCGCGTAGAGTTGGCCCCAGATCAGGTCCCTCGAAGCTCAGGCGGGAAGAGTAGGCGGTCAGCCCCCGGGCTCGGAGACTTCCAAGCGGACCAGGAGAAGCACTTCCAGACGCACTTCGAGTCTCTAGCCGTTTTCCCTGGGGAAAAGCAGAAGTTGGTGGACACACTGTATAGTGCCAGAGCCAACTTTCAACTCACCGCGCGACCTGCTTGGGGTGCTCAGACCCTCAGGGGGTCCCCCAGAGAAGCGAGGAGAGCAGAGGCCGCAAAGAAGGGGTGGGGACCACCCGGGACAGTGGGTCAAATCCCAGGGTAGCAGATGCCCCCTGCCCAAGTTGATGTGTTAAGAGTTCTACGTGGAAAACCATTTTGACAAACTTGCGGTTGTGGAGGTAGGAAGAGGGAAATCAAAAGAAAGAGAGAGATAGACCTTTATTTAAAAATAAAATGTAGGAAAATGGAGTGGTCAAAGTGTAGGGAGGTAGGAGGGAGGAAGTAAGGAAGCACGGAGAAAAATTCCCTTCTTTGTTCTTTAAAAGCCTGAGCATTTTCTTTCAAAATCAGAATACAGAGAGGTAACCCCTCTTGGAGCATGTTTATGTAATTGAGAGATACTGCTTACTAGTTCACTTTTAAAACATGTGCTGGGTTCAGAAAAGTTTTTAGAAGGTTCTTTCTCACCCAGCCCCCTGTTTGAAGCTCAACTCATTTTGATATTAAGCAGATTTGATAAAAATTTCAGAAGAGAAAAATGTGTATACACATCTGTACGTATGTGCATATGCAACAGAGTTTGTATGCCCTCTAATCTATTTCTAAGACAAGAGATTCTGTAGTAAATTAAACACGATGGCTGCTTTTTTCCTAGTGTTGTCACCAGAGAGAAAAGTCCTGAGTTATCTTTTTCTCTACTTCCCATTAATAAACCTCCTAAAAGAGATAACTCCCATTATACAATTGTAGCTCTCCCCTCACCCTCTTTCTGGCTTTCTTTCTTTCCCACACAAAACAGACACATAGAATCCCACACAAAACACACACATGTTTTGTGCAGACTTTTCCCTAATCAGCTGGTAATGTATGATCTATAAATTCATGCCCATGTTTTTAGTTTCCTTTGAAGTTGAGAACAACACTGTTGAGGATCTGTTTTGTTTTGTGCTGTGTGTGCGTTTCATCAGGGATCTTTGGTAAACCAGTAAACCTTTGCTTTGAGTTTATTTCTTTTTGGCTAAATGGAAATAGCATTAATGAAAGGTTTAATCAGAATTCTTGTATCAATATCAGCAAATAATACAAACAAATCATAATTGTTCCAATTGTTCAATATGATGACTTCCCATTTGCAGTCATATTTTGGCAAAACTACTTTACATTAATTGAAAGTGACTGAAGTAGTGTGTGCATTCTATATGGAGAGATTTATTCCCTGAGCTTTACCTCCAACAATTTAAACTATCTGGTTCAAATTACTTAATTCCTCCTGAAGGAGGGGAAAATTAGGAACTGTAGAATAATTTGTGTTTTTGACTTTTTCATGAAGCTTTAATTAAATCTGATTTTTGTGAAAAATAAAACTAAAACAATACATTAATCCCTTAAGTGGTCTGTATAATAATATGTAATTGTTATTTAAAAATGTGTCCGAAGTATATTTAATGAAACTGGATGAATACAAATATAACTGTTAAGTTGTTTTTCCAGTGTTTTTTCTTCCCTCAAATGTAAGAGAGAACATACACTTTTATGTGTTCTGATAATAAGAAAACCATTGCTGGTTTTCTCAGAGGAGCACAGTTATTGAAGGACAATGCCAAAATCATTAGATCACTGTCAGCTTTCTTATCACATCATTGTCTACATGAAATTCCATCTTAGACCATACACAAGAATATTATGTTTGTTTCAGGAGCTTGAAAATACAACAGAATTTGAAGTATTGAAAATGATTCTTAGTGGACAGTATCTTAGAAATTGCAGAGGTATGTATCTCTTTTTGAGATGTCTTTAATAATGACAAACTTAATAATGTTGGAAAATAAGGAAAGATTTCAATAGCAAGCAAGATGTGATGAATGGACACAAGGAACAACAAAGCTATTAACAAAACATGCTAACTTTGAGAATTCTGTCTAAATTATTATTTTTCTTCCAGTGCAGTGGAGGACACCCAAGTGCTTCAGTGTTCATCAGATGCAGGGTAATAAAAATGTAAGCGATGGCCAATGGACTGTGTCTGCAAGATGATTGTTAGTGTAGGTGAGTGAGTGCACTGAAACACTTGTCCCTGTTTTAAAAAGGTCTGTGGACTTCAGTTGAGATAGGGTAAGTTTGTAGAAAATTGAGGCCAAGAAGGAGAAGAGGGAAAGAAATCTAAGAGAGGAATAAAGCAAATTCAGTAATTAAACACTATTTGTTTTTTATTTTAGATTTGACTTCAGTCAATTTTTCCTGCTAGCTATTTAGATGAAATAAATGGAATATTGCTTAATAGGCAGATGCTCTAATACATGATTTCATCCTAAAGGATCTGATTCCTGGCATCCAAAGGAAACTGGAATTCAAGTTAGTATTAGAACTTGAATTTGTTCTGCTAGAGTGAAAATTGGTTCCATTAAGCGTCAGTCACAGAACTCTTACAGACCTGCCTAGAGCTGTGGATAAAATGTATCTAACTAGCTGAAATAATACAGTCTTGAGTAATACTGGATGTGCTTTGGGAAACCATTTCATTTTTTAAATGAAAGTTTCCTAATTTTATAGTCCTCATAAATCTGGAACAAGTCTAATTAAGGTGATCAGGGTGACTGAAAGCTTAATGCCTGACCCTTTGGAGATAACATAGTAAGAATAACTTAAAATGAGAAACATTCAATTGTGTGCAATCTTTAGCAAGGATTCATTCCTGGAAATTTTTCTTACTCACTGGCCCATACTTCCTTCTGATTGCAAATTTATAGTGCTCTGGGGGAAACCCTTGGAAGAAATGATATATCCAAAAGCTTAAAAGTTAGTTTCTGAGTATATAAATGAAAATCTAAACAGCCACAGAAAAGGAAATCAATTGTATCATTATACCCAATTATATCCAATATATTAAGGGGAATTGGGAAAATGTGAATATTATCCAAAAGTTTGTAATATATTAAATTTAGGAGGGTTTCAAATAAAGTTGTCATAATACACATGTGGATTTAAATATGTAAACATAATGATCATTTATAAATGAAATAAAACTGATTGGAACCATAACTTGTTCATTATATGAAAATATTTGATAGCTTTCATTAAGTAATTAATTGCACATTATAAGAATTTAAAATTTTTTAATGAGAAAACAATATCAAATTCAATAGAAACATTAAAATAAAGTCAAATTCTCCTTAATTTATCATAGAAATCTGCTTTTTATTACTTTTCCTTTGAAGTGGAAAATTTGATAACTTACTATTTGGCACCAATTTCTCCTTCTATGTATTTTGTTTTATTTACTTGTGAACAGATGTTATTAGCTAAGTCAATAATACGAAATATGGTGATCATAAAATCTCAGAAGTAATGTTTTGAGGTGAATGGTATTTAAATTTAGAAGTATTTATGGATAACTCAGAAAGCTTACTTACTTTAGTTAATTATTTCTTATTCTGGACTCATGCCGCAAGAATTTTAATAAATTTTATCTACAAATGGCAGATTTTCAAGGCATGTAAAAACAAATGCTGTCTTCTACAATTTTTGTACTTTGGGACTTGAACTGAGTCTTCCCAAGTTCTTTAACACATGATTAAAAGTAGATGAAAAGAACAGTTTGCTTTTCTTTTGATAATTAAGGAAAAGATTGAGTAATATTTCTCCAAATAATTTTTTTTTAGTTTTTACAAAGTATCTGTTGGTTCCAAAAATCATTGACCTACAAAACAGGCCCCATTAAAAGTTAAGGCCAACCAGCTATTAAAAAGTAGTTCTGTAAACTTTACCAGAAGTTAAATGTTAGAGTCCGGCTCTTTTTGGGGTTTTTCCCCCTCTAGATTCAGAGGGGAATGCTTTGCCCTGTGGGAGCCTTGCTACTCCCAACAAGTATGGGGGAAAAAATGCAATAGGCAGTTCCAGGAGTGTTGTTGCCTTTGACAGCTTGTCTCAGGGAACTTAATATTCTAGGTGGCAGTTGGCCAAAGTAAGTAGGAAACTTAGGTACTGCCAAGCTACAATACTGATGAAAGT
Source organism: Trachops cirrhosus (assembly GCA_028533065.1). Taxonomy (NCBI): domain Eukaryota; kingdom Metazoa; phylum Chordata; class Mammalia; order Chiroptera; family Phyllostomidae; genus Trachops; species Trachops cirrhosus. The sequence goes on from CM052538.1 coordinate 54,562,124, forward strand.
ACTGCCATAGCTAACTAGAAAGTCAAGGAAAGTTTCTACATTAAAAAGAATTAGAACTTGAAATTAAATGGTCACTGGTGAGGGAGAACTACTTCTGGTATATATGTGTAGAGGGAAGGATATACATTTGTTGATTTTTATAACAATCTTATAGGAAGGCTATTTGGGAATCAATTTTATTAAAAAATCTTATAACAAAGCTATTTGAGGATAGATTTGTTTATTTGATTACTACTTCCCTTTATGCTTTAAGAATTATGTCATTAACAATACTTAACATTGGACTGAGCTATGAAATAATACAGTGTGGATCACGACTGTTTTTATTTAAAAGATTTTATTTATTTGTTTTTAGAGAGAGGAGAAGGGAGGGATAAAGAGAAAGAGAGAAACATTGATCTGCAGCCCCTCTCACGTCCCTAACTGGGGACTGGCCTGCAACCCAGACATGTCCCCTGACCCAGAATTGAATCAGCAGCGTTTTGGTTTGTAGGCTGGTGTTCAATCCACTTGGCCACACCATTCAGGGCACAGTAATTGGTTTAATGGCCACAAGTTGCTAACATTTCATAATTTGCAGCTCTCGGCAATGTGACTTTGCTGTTTTACCCAGAAGTGGCATCTATTCTTCATCCCCTGGAATGTGGGCTGGAAATGTGACTGACTTTGACTAGATGGAAATGGTGGAAGTGATGTTGTGCAAGTCCTGAAATTTAGGTCTTGAGGAGCTTTGAAACTTCCACCTTTGTCCCTTCGGAATGCCATGTCATTGAAGAAGCCTGGGATGAAAGATCAAGAGGAGAGAGTGTCCCAGCTGCCTGAAGTACTCGTGTTGAGCACAGTCCCCAGTGCCCCAATGGGCTGAATGTTGCTACATGATTGAGCCCAGGTAAAGTCAGCAGAAGAACCAACTACACAGCAAACAGAATCATGAAAAACAGCAATTCATTGGGTTTTTTTCTTTATTTTTATTTTTGACACTATTGCAGATGTTCCCATAGACCAGGGGAGTCAAACTCATTTTCACCAGGGGGCCATATCAGCCTCTCGGTTGCCTTCAAAGGGCAGAATGTAATTTTAGGACTGTATAAATGTAACTACTCCTTAACAGTGAAGCGAGAGCTTGGCACTGCTGCCAGGTAGAAAGAAGGTGCCTGGTAGGATAAAATGAGGAGGGCTGGATTCAGCCCAAGGGCCTGTGTTTGCCACCTGTGCCATAAACCATTGTTTTTTAAAAAAATATGTTTCATTGATGATGCTATTGCCCCAATGTTTCACCCTTTGCCCTCTTCCACCTGGTACCCTCATTCTCTCCAGCAATCCCCCTTCCTTTGTTCATGTCCATGGGTAATGCATATAAGTTCTTTGGCTACTCCATTTCCTATACTGTTCTTAATATTCCCCTGTCTATTCTGTACTTACCAATTTGTACTTCTTAATTCCTGCACCTTTTCCCCTATTCTCCCCCCTCTTCCCAACTGATAACCCTCCAAATGATCTCCATATGTATGATTCTGTTTGCTTAGTTTATTTTTTAGATTCGATTGTTGATAGTTGTGAATTTATTACCATTTTAATGTTCATAGTTTTGATCTTTTTCTTTTTTAATCTTTTTTAAATGTATATATAATGTTTATTTTTATTTATTTTTTTTTATAAATTTATCCCATTTTTTTTAAAGATTTTATTTATTTATCTTTAGAGGGGGAAGGGAAGGAGAGGAGAGAAAGGAGAGAAGGAGAGAAATATCAATGTGTGGTTGCCTCTCATGGGTCCCCTGCTGGGAACTGGCCTGCAACCCAGGCATGTGCCCTGACTGGGAATCGAACCGCGATTTTTTGGTTCGCAGGCCCGCGCTCAATCCACTGAGCTACACCAGCCAAGGCTAATGTTTATATTTTTAAGGTTTTATTTATTTTTAGAGAGAAGGGAAGGGAGGGAGAAAGAGAGGGAGAGAAACATCAATGCATGGTTGCCTCTTGCATGCCCCCTACTGGGGGTGAGGGGACCTGGCCTGAAACCCAGGCATGTGCCCTGACTGAGAATTGAATTGGCGACCCTTTGGTTCGCAGGCCAGCACTCAATCCACTGAGCTACACCAGCCAGGGCTTCTTTTTCTTAAATAAGTCCCCTTAACATTTCACATGATAAGGGCTTGGTGATGATGAACTCCTTTAGCTTTACCTTGTCTGGGAAGCACTTTATCTGCCCTTCCATTCTAAATGACAGCTTTGCTGGATAGAGTAATCTAGGTTGTGGGTCCTTGCTTTTCATCACTTTGAATACTTCTTGCCAGTCCCTTCTAACCTGCAGTTTCTTTTGAGAAATCAGCTGACCGTCTTATGGGAACTCCTTTGTAGGTAACTCTCTGCTTTTCTCTTGCTGCTTTTAAGATTCTCTGTTTATCTTTAACATTTGGCATTTTAGTTATGATGTGTCTTGGTGTGGTCCTCTTTTGTGTCCATCTTGTGTGGAACTCTCTGTGCTTCCTGGACTTTAATGCCTATTTCCCTCACCAGATTAAGGAAGTTTTCTTTCATTATTTTTTTCAAATAAGTTTTCAACTTCTTGCTCTTTCTCTTCTCCTTCTGGCACCCCTATGATTTGAATGTCGTATGTTTGAAGTTGTCCCAGAGACTCCTTAGCCTCTCCTTGTGTTTTTTGGATTCCTTTTTTTCTTCCTGTTCTGATTAAATAGTTTTTTCTTCCTTATGTTCTAAACCATTAATTTGATTCTCAGCTTCATCCACTCCACTGTTGGTTCCCTATAAATTTTTCTTTATTTCACGTAGTGTAAACTTCATTTCTGCCTCGGTCATTTTTATTTTGTTGAAGTACCCAATTATTTCCTTAAACATCCTAACAACCAGTGTTTTGAATTCTGCATCTGATAGATTGTTTATCTCCATTTCATTTAGTTATTTTTCCAGAGTTTTGTTCTGTCCTTTCCTTTGGGCCATATTTCTTTGTCTCCTCATTTTGGCAGCACCCCCCAACTCACATGTTTGTTTGTATGTATTAGGTAGAGTTGCTTTGACTCCCTGTCTTAGTAGCATGGTCTATTGTAGAAAAGTGCACCAGTAAATTGGATGGGGTGGAGCCTTAGATAATCACCTGGGTGAGGCCATCTGTGTGAACCAGTTTGATGGAGTCTCTGATACCATGTCTCAGCTCTGTGGCTCTGTGTGTGGGAGGGCTCAGAAAGGAGACAATGCTACTGTCTAAACTCTGGAGTTTTGTCTGGGAAGAAGCTGTTCCCTGGCACTTGCTCTGATGCCAGACACTTCAATTTTTCCCTGCATGTCACTGGTGCCCTTCCAGCTGCTGCCCTTCCAGCTGCTGCCCCAGTGTTGAAGCCTGGTGGGAATGAGACTGCACAAGCCCTATGTCTGTTGCAGGCCTTTTAAGAGGAGACTCCTGAGAATCCTGCAGTTTCTTCTGCTTCCCCAACTGCCACTGGTTTTTACAGCCAGAAGTTATGGGGACTTATCTTCCTGGCAGTGGAACCCTGGGCTGGGATTTCTTGCTCCTGAGGTATCCCTCCTGATTGTTATCCAACACACATGGGTGTGCAACCACCCACTCTGCATCTCTGGGTCTCCACGCATCTCCATGTCTCTGCCCCTCCTACCTGTTTGGATGAATGTGACTTCTTTAATTCCTTGGTTGTCAGACTTCCATACAGCTAAATTTTTTGATGATTCTGGGTGATACTTGTTTTGTAGTCTAGTTATAATTTTTGCTGTGGTTGTGCGAGGAGGTGAGCCATGTTTACCTATGCCTCCATCTTGACCAGAAGTCTAAAACATTGTTGTTTTAAGGCACTAAGCTTTGAGGAGAGTTGTTGCACAGCAGTAGATAACCATACTTGTCTTATTATCTGTAATTATAACGATCATATAAAGTTGAGAGGGAATTTGTTGATATAGCAAGTGTCTAAATTTTGATAAAATTAAATAGCTCAGTTTTTTAAGAGCCTGAGTCAGCATATGTGAAGCCACCACAGGCTCCAGGTTACCATCTGTGATTGTTATTGTGATATTTAATTTTCACTCCTGAGGCTGGTGAGATTTAAGGAAGTCACATGATTTTATACCATTCATACAGCAACTTAGTGGAACAGGCAGGGTGGTTATTATCCACATTTTAAAGATGAATAAGCAGGCTTAGGAAAGCAAGAGTGCTGAGACCAACAAAATGCTTGAGAAAGGATATCACTGGGGAGATGTCAGTGAGCCTCATTTTTCTTCCTTGGAAAATGAGGGATTGTATTAGAGAATTTCTGAAATTCCTTTAGTCATGTCAGAGTTCTCAGGCTGGGTGATATTAATCAGAGCCAGTAGAGAGAAGGAGTCTGAGACCAATAAAAACAGAAGCTGAGAGAAATCAGCCTGCATGAGGTCTAGGCATCTGGATTTAATGGACAGACATTCATTTACTTCATTCATTCAACGATAATTTCCTAAGTGTTTTTTATGAGCCTAGCACTATTCTAGGCATTGGAGTTGCAGTGGTGAATAAACCTCACAAGTGCCTGAGACTTACTTTCTGATGGGGCTTATGACAACAAGTAAATAAATATCAATTTCAAATATTGATAAGTGCTATAAAAAACAAAAGAGTAACCCAATAAAGGGTAATGGTGCTGGGTGTAGCAGGCACTGTAGAGTATGTGGTCAGGGAATGCTTTTTTGAAATGGCATTCGACAGATATGGGTTCAAATCCTAGTGCTGCTACTGATTAGCTACGTGACATGAAACAACCAGGTTACTTACCTCTCCGAGATTCAGTTTTCTTATCTGTTAAGTGGTTAATCAGAAAGGGTTGTTGTGTAGAATCAATGAAATGATTCATGTAAAATGTCTGGTATAGATATGTACTCAATAAATACTAAGTTCCTTTAACTCTTCTTTCAATTGATGTGGCAAGCCCAGGCATGGTCCCAGTGTTCTTCAGCAGGGACACTACTGGCAACTGGATGCAATAATTTATTGCACAGGACTGCATGTGTGCATTGCTAGATATTTAAAAAACCTTGTTCCACCAACTAAATGTCAGTAGAATTCACCAGTTATTTTGCTGATCTAAAACCATCCTGTACCAGTTAGCTTTTGTTGAGTAACAAACCATCCAAAACATAGTGGTTTAAAACAAAATATAAGTATTTTTTCTTCTGATTCATTAGGGTGGTGTGTGGGTCTTCTACTCCAAGTCAGATTGACTGGGGTTGAATTGTCTAGAATGGCCTTTCTGTATGCAGCTTCAGCTGAGACCACTGGGATGGCTGGGTCTATCTCCAGGGGTTTTTTATCTTCTGGGAGATTAACCTGGGCTTCTTCTATAAGGTGGTTGCAGGATTTCTAGCAGGAAGTGAAGGCAAGCCCCGATACATAGGCATTTTTGAAGACTCTGCTGCATCACCTGTGCTAATGTCCTGTTGGCCAAAGTAAGACATATGGCCAAACTCAGATTCAAAGTGCAGACAAATGGACTCCAACTCTTGATGGGCAGGGAGCTGCAAAGTCATGTAGCAAAGGAACATACATACAGCAATGAAAAAAAAACTCTGTGGCCATTTTTTCACAGTTTATTGAAGTTCACGCTCTAGATACAAATTATTCATTCTTTCCACACGTGAAATATGCTTATGTACATTGCAAGTCCTTCAAAACTCTTATGCCAATTTTTGTGTCAGACTTAAAAAGTTTATTATCTTTTTTTAAAAACAATTTTTTAAAATCCTCACCTGAAGATATATACATTGATTTTATTGGTTGCCTCCTGGATGTGCCCTGACCAGGGATCAAACCCACAATCTTTTGGTGTATGGGATAATGCTCCAATCAACCAAGCTACCCAGCCACGGCAAAGTTCACTATCTTTTGATCTGCAGCAGATCTTAATGTAGATAAGGCTCTTTGGGTGTGGCTATTTTTGTTCATTTTAAAAAACTGTCACAAGATAAATATTACATAAAATTTACAATTTTAGTCATTTTAAGTGTACAGTTCAGTGGTATTAAGTACATTCACTTAGTTGTACAATCTTCATTATCATCCATCTCCAGAACTTTTTTATTTTGCGAAACTAAAACTCTGTACACATCCAACAACTCCCTATTTTTCTCCCTGCCACCCGCCAGCCCCTGACAGCCACCATTCTGCTTTCTGTCTCTGTATATTTGACTACTCTAAGTACCTTATGTGAGTGGAATCATACAGTATTTGTCCTTTTGTGACTAGCTTAATTTACTCAGCGTAATGTCTTCAAGTTTCATTCATGTTGAAGCACGTGTCAGAAGTTTCTTTTTAAGGCTGAATAATATTCCATTGTATGTATAGACCACATTGTATTTATCCAACTGTGTACATAGCAATCACTGGTTCATAGCAATCCTGAAGTCCAATTGGGCACATGCAGGCAGATCCTTTCTCTGTGACAAGGAATAGTCTTTGATTGTGGCCTGGCTTTGCTCTGTGAAGTGGCTTCCTAGTTCATTGCTCTTTGAGGCTCTTAGTTCCATCCTCAGGGATCTTGGCTCTGCTTCCTAAGACATCCTGTTTTCCTTAAAAAAAAAATAGCCTGTGTTTGTAGCTGAGTAGTTTCCTCAGCCTGCTTCCTACCCATAGAAAATTGGGGGCCAAGAGGTCTACTTGCAATTTGGACCAACTCAGTCTCTTTTAGTCTGAGCTATACAAGTCCCTTAAAAAAACTGTGGAAGGACTTCCGGCTAGGATGGAGGTGTAGGTAAACACACTGTGCCTCCTCGCACAACCAAAATAAGGACAACAACAATTTAGAAAGAAAAAACAACCAGTACTGACAGAAAATTGAACTGTATGGAAGTCCGACAACCAAGGAGTTAAAGAAGAAATATTCATCCAAACTGGTAGGAAGGGCAGAGTCCAGCAGCTGGGCTCAACGGGGTTGCAGCAAGGTGGTGGCTGGTGGACCCGGGGCGTGCAGGGCAGCAGCTGGCAGACCCAGCGAGGCAGCGGATTGTGGAGCGCAGTGCAGTGCACAAGGCGGCTGGCAGACCAGGTGGTCCCATATTCACGCATGGATGAACCAGGCGAAACTGGGGAGCGAGACAGGCTGTGAAAACCAGGGTCCCAGCATGGGGAAATAAAGCCTCAAAACACTGATTGAAAACACCTGTGGGGGTTGAGGTGCCAGGAGAAACTCCCAGCCTCACAGGAGAGTTCATTGGAGAGACCCACAGAGTCCCAGGACATACACAAACCCACCTACCCAGGAATCAGCACCAGAAGGGTCCAATTTGCTTCTGGGAAGTGGGGGAAGTGACTGAAATCTGGCAGAGAGCTGAGCAGCTGAGCAACCACCATTGTTGCCTCTTGGACCCCTCCCCCACATACAGCGTCACAACCCAGCCACTGGGTTGCCCCGCCCTGGTGAACTCCTAAGGCCCCGCCCCTCACTACGTAACAGGGGCGCTGAAACAAACAAAAAAAAATGGCCCAAATGAAAGAACAGATCAAAGCTTCAGAACAAATACAACTAA
>CM052538.1:54570146-54585627 GCA_028533065.1 Trachops cirrhosus
GGAGAGAGGGGGAAAGTACAGAGAATAAGTAGCATAGATGGTAGGTAGAAAATAGGCAGGGGGAGGGAAAGAATAGTATGGGAAATGTAGAAGCTAAAGAACTTATGACACATGGACATGAACTAAAGGGGGGGAATGTGGGTGGGAGAGTATGTACAGGGTGGAGGGGAATGAAGGGGTGGATGGGACAACTGTAATAGCATAATCAATAAAATATATTTAAAAAAGAGTAATTTCTTAATATATTATTTAATTCTCAGTCCATGTTCAATTTTCTCCAATTGTCTCCTTTGCACAGAAGGTTTGTTTGAATCAGGATCTAAAGAAGGTCCATATATGTGTTTGGTTATATCTCTTAAGTTTGTCATTATTTACAGCAGGGGTGTCAAACTCATTTTTACTGGGGGCCACATTGGCTTCACGGTTGCCTTCAAAGGGCTGAATGTAATTTTAGGGCTGTATAAATGTAACTTCTCCTTAACAGTTAAGTGAGAGCTCGGTGCTGCCACCAGGTAGAAACAAGGTGCAGGGCCAGATAAAACAAGGTGGTCACCAGATTTGGCCCGTGGGTCTTGTGGTTGCTACCTGTGGTTTATAGTAATTTTCACTACTCCCTTTAAAAACTATGTATTTGTGCCCTGGCTGGTGTAGCTCAGTGGATTGAGCGCAGGCAGCAAACCAAAGCATCGCAGTTTCGATTCCCAGTCAGGGCACATGCCTGGGTTGTGGGCCAGGTCCCCAGTGGGGACCACATGAGAGGCAATGACACATTGTTGTTTCTCTCTCTCCTTCTACCTCCTTCCCCTCTCTAAAAATAAATAAATACAATTAAAAAAACTATGTATTTGTTAAAGGAAGCTTGTAATATTTCCCATGGAATTTTCCATATATTGAATTTGATTGATTATATCATCATGGTGTAGTTCAAAATGCTTTTCTTTTCCCTGTGTTCCCTGGAAATTGGTAATAATAAAGTCTAGAGGCTTGATTAGATTTTCTGCTTCAGCTATTGTTGTGAGTTGGGTGGCAAGAATACTTTATAGGAGGTGCAGTTACTTCTTAATGCATCCCATTAAGTGACACATAATATCCAGCAGGCCCCTTTTAGTGATGTTACAGTTGATCAACAAATTTCAGTCAAAATGCTAGTGTAGTTTTTTATCTCCATTTCTAGGATTCTGACCTGAGTTGGGGGCTGGGCTGGTGGACAAATCTAATTCACAGACCAGGCTGCACTCAGAATTACCCTTCCTCTGGGACCAGGGAGGCATTGTTACTGGGCCAAGCTTGTGCCTGACCTTTGATAGCTTCCCTTGAGTGGTAGAATTTCCCAGGAAGCTATTCAGAACCTCAGGCAAATAAGGATCCTGCTGGTCTGCCGGCCAGTCTGCCAGATCCTTCTGAATCTTTCAATGAAGTGAGGAAAGTCCAAAGAGATTTGTCAGGATGTGTGATATTAGATTTCTCTAGCAAGAATGCTTGCCACTGTGCCCCTTTCCAATGAAAAAATTCCCAGTGATTGTGTCTAAATATGCAAAACAAAATGAAAATTCAAGGCAATTTCACGCAAAAATATTAAGCCACAAAAACTTATTGAGAAATATAGGAGGGCTTTTCTTTTCCTTTATGGTCTTGAGTTATACAACTTGCCCTTTGAACTGGATAATTTGATTGTGTTGTCAGCTCCCTTGGGCAATTCAGATTTGTCCCTAGATTATAATGACCCTCCTTCTCCCCTCCATATATGAAGATAATTGTGTTAGCTTCAGATATCTTAAACCTATAGTAGAATTTCTATTACAGTAGGCTTTAAATATAGGAAAGTTGTTTTAAGTAGATTAATGAATATGGTAATTTAGTTTTGAACTAATTTGACTCAGCTGCTAGAGAGTTCAGCTTTAGAAATTAAGACACTCTATACATGTTTTTGTCTTTTATATGATTTTGAGATCCTCTGTGAAGCATGAGATTATAGAAAGCAAATGCATCTGCTCCACCTTCATTTCTCCTCGTAATATCTTGTGTTTGGGGATGTTTCATTTCTGTGTCTGATTTGCTGGCTTCTTCTGTGTGAAGTGCTTGATTTCTGCATTCAGGAAGTCTTCCTTTTTTTCAGAAAATATTTGTTTTGTTCATAGACAGTATTAAAAGGTTTGAAGAGGTGGTACAAGGTATTTCACAGTTTTTTTTGAATAAAGTGGGCTTTTCAAATTTTTTCCATCTTAGGCCTTTTTCTTTTTCTCTTTCTTTCACTAAAAGCTAAACTCAACACAGTCCCTCAGGGAACTTTATCTAATACATCATTGTTTCCACAATACTGAGCACAGTGCCTGGCCCATGGCAGGTGTCCAATGAATGAATGAATACTTACTGAATGAGTTAATGAGTGAAAATGAACTTTGGGAATTTTCTTCCCTTTTCCCACCCCCAAATTTCCCAACTAGGGCACCCGTGTTGATGCTGGTTTTTATGAAACTCTGAACATTGAGTATAGCCCACGCCTTTTGCCTGGAGAAATTTAGAGATTTATTTTCCTTAGGTAAATGTTCAGCTAAATTCATATCACTAACTCCAATTTATAGGTAATATTAGAATCAAAATGTTTTGGCCAAGGGCTCTGGTTATGAAAAAACTTCCAAGATTAGTGTTAAAGACACTGTATTTCCTGTGGCTACTGTAAAAATTGCCACATTCAGGTGGCTTAAACCAACAGAAATTAATCCCTTCATAGTTCTGAAGTCAAAAATTGTGAAATTGTTATCACTGGGCTGAAACCAAGGTGTTGGCAGGGCTGTGCTCCCTCCAGAGGCTCTGGGGGAGAATCTGTTCCTTGTCTCTTCTGGCTTCTGGTGGCTGCCAGCACTACTTGGCTGCTGCAGCTAAAAGTTTATCAATCACTTTTCAAAAGTAAGTGGACAGAAAAGAATGCAAAACTTCAAGACAAACATTCCATTAAAAATTGCTGTTCGTAGAAGACAGTATAACTATCTGCTAGAGCCAGCAGCCTCCTTTTCTTTTCTTTTTTTAAAGATTTTTTCTTATTTTTATTAATTTTGAGAGAGAGAGAAACATCAATTTTTGTTGTTCCACTTGTTTATGCATTCATTGGTTAATTCCTGTATGTACTCTGACCAGGGATCAAACCCACAATCTTGGTGTATTGGGAGGATGCTCTAACCAACTGAACTACCCTGCTAGGGCCAGCTCCCTTTTGTTTTCGTTGTGTACAACTCTCTCCCTGAGCTTTAGCAGATAGAGCCCACAATGCCCAGGTAGGGACCCTAATGCTCTACCTCTTCCATAGCAGTTGGGCTTTATGACTCAATTCTCAGTATTCAGTGTGTGTCAAAGAGGTATGAGCAACTTCCATATCACTTTCTTAGAGAGAAATTGCTCACCTACTTCTTTTTGTTTCCTTTTTTTTGGGGGGGGGATGGGGGACAGGGTGCTGATGTGATGGTGAGCCAGTCTGGGCCCATAGGTGAGCATATCACACTCTTGGATGGTAGAATGATGGGACAGATGGCCTATTGAAACAGGGCAGCCTTACTACCCTGTACCACTCACTTACCTCTGGGAAACACAAGAGAGGGAAATAAACTGTATTGTTTGAGTCATCATTTTGGGGTCTCTTTGTTACAGCAGCTTAGCTTATCTGTGAAATAATACACAGACAGAATTAGGGAAGAAGTTTATTTCTTGGTTTCCACTACTGTTATTTGTCTCTTTGATAAAACATGTTGGATGACATATGTTAATATTGCTTTGGCTTGCTAGATAATTTTTAAAAAATCAATTCTATATACTTCAAAATAGTTATCCCAAGCTGTGTCTGAGTGAGCTGATTATTTCCTCTCTTCCATACTTATGCTTGTTTAGAGAGTTCTGTTTTGCTCTGAGTTGCTAGAATAAAATTTTCATTAGTTCGTATGAGTGTTATCACCACTCTGTGTTTATCCTGAAATAGCCTGTAGGGGACTACCTCATAGCTTTCATAGGAAATGTTAAATTCATGTGTCCAAAGTGTGCTTAAATTCATAAATAACCTCTGGGACATGAGCTGAAGAGAATTTCTCTTCAATCCTATTGGAAACAAGTGACTTCTTTTTTCTTTTATAAAAGAGAAAGATTTAAACAATTTTTTTACAAAAGCCATTCATTTCAATTTCAGTAATTCCTCACTTCACATTGTCAATAGGTTCTATGACTTTAATTGAAACAATGTATAATAAAACCAATTTTCACTTCTGGTCAAGATAGCTGTGTAGGCAGACATGGCTCACCACTTGCACAACAACAAAACTGCAACTAAAATATAGAACAACCATCATTCAGAACTGACAAAAATCTAGCTGAATGGAAATCTGACAACTACGGAATTAAAGAAACCACATCCATCCAGACTGAGCCGGCAGACTAAGATTCCATCAACCCGGTTAACACTGTTTGACCTGCCTTGGAGATCCCCAGAGACTCTGCCCCACCCAACTTACAGGCCCACCCAAGCTACTTTTCCATATGAATGGCTGGTCTTTGCTCATGAGTCACAACTTCCTAAATCCTCTCAAACAAGCAGTAGTTGGCTTCAGTGAGCCCCAGGCCTGGAACTAGCAGCCTAGATCCACGATTTGGTTTCACCTAGAAATCTCCAAGCCTAGCATTAAGTAGCAGCCATCTCAGATTGCTTTATAGCTCAGGCAGGGTGGTCCTTGGCAGAGCATCGGTGGGGACTGATCTTGGCCTGCACAACCTGGCAATCCCCAGGGCCAGCGCACCCAGTGGACTGCTACAGACCATTTCGAGTATTACCACCATGCCCCTGCACAGCTGATTCTCCATGGAGGGTAGAGGTTGGTGGTAAGTGGTCATAGCCAATCCTTGCAGCTGACTGGCCTGGGTAAATCCTTCCCATTGCTCTGCCACCATTGATCTAAGCAACCAAGGTTCAACTACAAGAGGAGGGTGTACTCAGCCCACATGAAGGGTATACCTCAACTACCCAACTTGGGAGATAGGGGAGGCTGTGCCACTGGACTCTGCAGGACACCTACTGCATTAGGCTATAATACTAAGACACAAGTCAAAGCAGCTCTACTTAATACATAGAAACAAACACAGGGAAGCTGCCAAAATGAAGAGACAGAGAAACATGGGCCAAATGAAAGAACAGATCAAAACTCCAGAAAATGAACTAAAAGAAATGGAGATAAGCAGTCTGTCAGATGCAGAGTTCAAAACACTGGTTATAAGGATGTTCAAGGAACTTAATGAGGACATCAACAGCATAAAAAAGATCCAGTCAGAAATGAAGGATACACTAATTAAAATAAAGAACAATTTACAGGGAAACAACAGTAGAGTGGATGAAGCTGAGAATCAAATCAATGATTTGGAACATAAGGAAGCAAAAAACAACAAATCAGAACAACAAGAAGAAAAGAAAATCCAAAAAAAAATGAAGATAGTGTAAGCAGCCTGTGGGACAACTCGAAGTAATCCAACATTCCCTTCATGGGTACCAGTAGAAGAGAAAGAGCAAGAAGTTGGAAATCTATTTGAAAAAATAGTGAAAGTAAACTTCCCTAATTTGGTGAAGGAAATAGACATGCAAATCCAGAAAGCACAGAGATGGATACAAAGAGGCCCACTCCAAGACACATCATAATTAAAATGCCAAAGGTCAAAGATAAAGAGATGGGGGTGTGTGGGAGAATGTGTGTGAGATAAGGGGATTAAGAAGTACAAATAGGGAGTTACAGAACAGCCATGGGATGTACAGTACAGTATAGGAAAGGGAATACCCAAAGAACTCACATGATGACCTGTGGACAGGAACAAAGGTAGGGGGATTGCCTGAGGGAGTGGGGGGTGCTGGGTGGAGGGGGGCAAAGGGGGAATAATCAGGACAACTGTAATAGCATAATCAATAAAATATAATTAAAAAACTCAATTTTACTTGAGTCAATTGATATAAATAAGAGTTTACTTCCTACGGCATTTCATCAAATTATAACAAAATGATGCTGGACAGAAATGATGTTGACGACCTCCTGTATTGATAAATTTAAAAATAAAGTGAAAAGAAAACAAAATAGTTTCATAATCCTACTATCCAGTTAGCAACTTGGTATATATCCTTTCAGTTCTTTTTATTTTTTAGATTTTATGTATTTATTCTTAGAGACAGGGGAAGGGAGAGAAAAACAGAGGGAGAGAAACACTGATGTGTGCAAGAAACATCCATCAGTTGCCTCTCCCATGTGCCTCAACCAGAAGCTGGCCTGCCAGTGCCCTGACTGGGAATCAGCTGGCAACCTTTCACATTGTGGGATAATGCCCAACCAACCGAGTCACACCGGTCAGGGCTCAGGTCTTTTTCTACCACTATAAGTATAATTACTAAAATCAGACTATACTGTATACAGTCTTATAACTTCTTTCTTAAAAGAAAAATCAAATATTTTGGTATCTCAATTCAACTAAGGTGACTACCTTAGTAGAAGCCAGACTGGGCTTGCACTGAGGGAATGTGGATCTCCTATGGGGTGAACTTGGGTTTAATATGTAACACATGCTATAAGTCTGTTAGTGGTGTGAGGTAGGGAAGGAGCAGCACTGACTTATCTATCATCTGCGGAAACATTGGTGATGATTTATAAGCATGGGAATCTGCTTAGTCTATTTTATGACTCCACTGAACTCTGATTTGCGTGCTACTTTTTCTCTTTGATTATAGTGATGAGAGAGTTGTTTGTCTAGTTCATTCAAAATAATCCATATTGTTCCTATGCATCGTACAGTTTTTCATTTTCAAAAAGGCAAGAGGACTAGACTGTAGCTGAGTGCTGACCAGATACCAGGCACTATTTAAGCACATTACAAAATAACATTTAAATCTTACAAAACCCTATGTGGTAGATAGTGCTAGTCCATTAGTTCAATTTTTCATATTAGAAAATAGGGACTCAGAGATATTAAGCAACTTTGCCAAGTTGTTAGAGCTAGTGTCCAAGCTAAAATTTAAGCCCAGTCTGTGATTTCTAAGCCCATCTTTTAATTACTGTGCTTATTCTCTCCCAGAGTGAAACTAATTCTTTTGCATCTTATTTTTCAAATACCCAAACCCCATCAAATCTGTGATACTATAGATTGTAAGATGCATCATTATTTTATATTCCAATAACAAAGAAAAGTGCTACTAACTGTAATTATAAGATACATCTCAATTTCTGAGACATATAATGAAAAGTATGTAAACCTTAGAATCAATAAGATATGACAAAATTGTAAAACCATTTCTTATAGAAATAAGAAGCTAATGCTGTGTAACCCACTTGCATGGGAGGAGCTGCCAATGTGACTACTTGGCAGGTCTAGTATATTCTCAGGACGATCTCTAGCAGGCAGGACCATACATAATTTTCAACTCACTTGCAGAAATAGTGGTTGTGTGGTTGGATTTGTTGCTGCAGTTGGATAAGTCATTATTATTCCTGCCAATGGTCCCAGAAGCTTGGAAGCACCAAGCTGCCTAGAGCTACTTGAAAATAATAATAGAAAAAGAGAATAGGGGAATAATGGATGAGGTATGTGCAGCACTTTGTATCTGTGACTCTGAAGGCAGGACATATACATCTAGCAGTTCTTTCTCCGCGGTGATGTATTGGACAACTACAATAGCAACATTTTGTGGTTTCTAGGAAATATCAGCCAAAAAATTATAACTGAAGAAGGAAATTAAATCAGTCTGGCAGAATTATTCCAGGAGTGTGGAACAAGACCAACAGAGGAGTAAACACTGAATCTTGAGAAATGCCTGCAGTGAGCGAGTAAGAGAGAGAAAAGGACAAAGGTGGGGGAAGTGAGGGGGAAAGAGGAGAAAAAACTCCACAAAAGGGCTAAATCACAGAAGTCAAAGGAGGGCAGTTTCCTAAGGCAGAGGTGGCCACTGGGGGTCAAATACTGTAGAAGGGGTCACTGACAAATGGCTGTTGGTCAAGGAGTTCAATGGCTCTCAGGCCAATAAGGAAAA
Source organism: Trachops cirrhosus (assembly GCA_028533065.1). NCBI lineage: Eukaryota > Metazoa > Chordata > Mammalia > Chiroptera > Phyllostomidae > Trachops > Trachops cirrhosus. Next base: position 54,578,179 of record CM052538.1, read on the forward strand.
ACACAGGAAGGCAATTTGAAAGCAGAGAAAACTCCTTTCCCCTTTATTAGTTTATCAGAAATGTTGTAAGGTGAGGGTGGGATGGTCTTTTTGCACCTGGATGAGCAGATCCACACAGTGTTAGTTTTTGTTTTATGGGTCTTTTCTCTGCCGTCTGAGCTCACTTTCCTCTGTCTTCTTAAATCTTCTCCTCACTTGACACCTGACACCTCACTCTCTGGATTACCTCTTCCTACCTACCCAGCTAAATATTCTCAGTCACCTTGATCTGATTCTTTTTCTGCTCCCTGCACCTCTAGTGTTGGACTTTTGCTCTGATTTTAATAATAGCTTTGTCCTCTCCCCTATCTTCTATATACTTTCTTTGGAAAAATCTGTCTTATACCCATGGCTTCAATTACCACCTACTTGTTCTTGACTCCTAAAACATGCTTCCAGCCCAAGCCTCCCACCTCGATTTGACTCATCTTCCTTACCACCCTCTCTTCCTTTCATTCTCCTATTAGATACATTTTGCAGTCTACCTGTAGCAAAGTGTACATGGCCCAAGAGAATGTACTTTAGGTATTAATTTTGTCGTTAGCTTGATGTTATGTTTTCTGCCCTCATTTTTCGCTCTCAGTTTGCAAAATTTCTTACCTAGACTTCAGTCATTTTCCTGTCTTTTGTCTTGGTTCGGTTTAGCTTTCCCAGGGTAAGCTCTGTAACAGGAAAATCAAATCAAATCTGATAAAAGTTCTTCTGTGTCTCACCGTTGCCTGCAGGTTAAAACAGAAACACCTTTCCCCGGGACATAAGTCCCTTCACTTTCTGGCCTCTGACCTCATCTGTGCTCATTTTCCACTCAGTTTTTGACTCAGGAATGCTGAATTACTTGTAGGCATTGCTGTCACGTTTCATGCCTCTGCTTGAAGTGTGCCCCCTCCCCGATTTACTCTGCTGAACAAACTCATGCTGGTCTGCGGTCTCCCTGCAGCTCCTTCCTCTGACTCCCTGTTGCTCATCTAGGCTGAATATTAAAAAAAAAATATCAAGTTCTTTCTTTTGAGGTCAGTTTAGAAATATTATTTTATTTATAAATCTAGCAAATCCCAACACTTTAAAGGTGGGCTCTGTTTAATATTGGGCCCTTTACAAAGCTACACTTTTAAGTACTTGGAACAGCAATTACGACCAATAAATATGTTGATTCCTTTTTAAAGTAATTCAGGTTTGGCTGTTAAAACTTCCTAAATGCTTTGTTCTTAAAAATCTGATAATTAAACATATAATATGACCAGGCTTAATTGTAGGTGTCAATATTGTATACAAACTTGGTAAAATTTCAATTTAAAGTTGTAAGTTTAAATTAATTCTGCAATTATATACATCAAATAGAAATTATGGTGTTGATAAACAACTCTCACAGGCCAAATTCTATTAAGTGTTATGGGTATTGCACTATTAATATATACAGATTCTTTAATACCAGGATATTAATAATACTAGTTTCATTCTCTCAAATATTTCTATGTTTAATTCTAAATCCTTCCAAGGTTAAGTTTGCTTACCCACTAAACAACAATTGCAGTTAAGGATTGCCTTCTCAAGATAATTTGTTGAGGAACGCCACAGAATCCATGTCTGCGACAAGCTAGGAATGCCCTGACCTGAGTCTAGTTGTGATGTCAATGACTCCGTAGCATAAAAAAGGTGGCCACATATCCTCTAGATTCAAATTATTACCAAACCTTTTATCTTCTTACCATTAGCGAAGCCCATATTCTTTGATTGGATTTTGCATGCTAATCCTTTCTCCTAGCTCTAAAGACCCTTGAACTTGATGGAATTTTGCATTTCTCTCCATAGATTTCCTGTTTTTACAAATATTAAAATTAGTTCCAACTTATTCATGGAAGAACCTGGGACATGTAGTAAGTGCACAACAAATGTTGGGTCAAGTAATGGTACTGCTCAGTGTCAGAATGGATACCAGGCAACACGGAAGGATTTCCATAACTGCTACGTATTTTTTTCTCCCTTCAGAAGCATGCATAGTGGTTAAAGGAATGGGCTTTGCCGTTGGGCTGTCCCTGGATTCACAGTTTCTGACACTTAAGAACTCTGTGATGGACAAATTGTTAAACTTTAAAAAAAAATCCTCACCAAAGGATATGTTTATTGATTTTAGAGAGTGAGGGAGGGGGAGAGAGAGAGAGAGAGAAAAACAGCCATGTGAGACAGAAACATTGATTGGTTGCCTCCCATATGCGCCCTGACAGGGAATTAAACCTGCAACATTTTGGTGTACAGGGTGATACTCCAACCAACTGAGCCACCTGGCCAGGGTTAAACCTTTCTTAAATTAAAAAAAAATTTTTTTAATTACAGTTGACATTCAATATTATTTTATATTAGTTTCAGGTTGCTAAAACTTTCTGAGCTTCAGTTCATCATCTGTAAAATGAAGTAACAGCATTATTTTAGGTTGTTGCAGATTAAATTATACATTAAAAAGTTTTTTTAAATACTTACCCAAGGACATGCTTACTGATTTTAGAAAGAGGGGAAGGGTGGGAGAGAGAGAGGAAGAGAAACATCGATTGGTTGCTTCTCATACATGCCCCGACTGGGGACCAAGCCTTTAACTCAGGCATGTGCTTTGACCAGGAATCAAACCCTCAACCTTTTGGTTTACGGGACAATGCTCCAACCAACTGAGTCACACTCAGTTATATAACTGGCCAGGGCTAAACTATACATTTAAATACATATATACAACATATGTGTTATGAACTGAATGGTGGCTTTCAAAAGTCATATGTTGAAACCCTAACCTACAGTACCTCAGAATGTGATTATTATTAGGTGATGAGGCCATTAAAAATGTAATTAAGTTAAAATGTGACTGTTACTATTTGCCCTAATCCAACATGACTGGTATCCTTACAAGAAGGGGAGGTTAGGAGGCGCAGAGAGACACCAGGGGCATGCTTGCACAGAGAAACAACTGTGTGAGGAGGCAGCGAGAGGGTAGCACCTGCAAGTCAAGGAGAGAGGCCTCAGAGGAACCCAACCCTTGATTCTGGACTTCCAGCTTTCAGAAATGTGAGAAAATAAATTTCTCTTGCTAAGCTACCTAGTCTGTGATAGTTTGTTATTGCAGCCCAAGTAGACTTTATATATATATATATAAAATTTTTCTGTATATTGCTTATCCTTCGTAGACTAATATATGGTACATATAAGGTGGGGAAAAAGTAGGTTTACAGTTGTGAATACATGAAACACAGAGTTTATTCTTGTATTATTTTTTGTTAATTATTGTATTATTTTCCATACTAACAACTATAAACCTACTTTTGTATTGCTATGTATATACATACAAATATATATATGTGTGTACATATATACACACACACACACACACTCATACACACTGTATATGCTGAGCACAGTGCCTAGCTCAAGAAATAGTAGCCATTATAATCATTATTTGCCTTTTCCAGTGAACCTGCAAAAAAAAAAATGAAGGTTATCTCACAAGTCACATGAAAATTGTTCATTGTTTTCTTGGCTCAAAGTAAGTTAGCAGAATTCCCTTAACTCATGTCTGCCTGAGCTTTAGCATTTGTGCCTGGGAGCCTTTCCTGATCTGCAGGCAGATATCTTGGCTCCTTCTTTGGAATCTGGCCTCCACTGTTCCCCAGGTAGTCATCATCTGTCCGCCTATCTTCCTCACTGAAGTGGCCTCCTTCATGTTTGTATCCCAGGCACCTAGCACAGTCTGTCAGGGAATTCAAGTCAATAAACTGTGAAGTTGAGTTCACGGAGAGTTTAGGTGTATTTACTTTAACTTGTTAACAGCTGCAATGATAACATTGCAGGTTAGAGAGCATCTTTCACATCTGTTCTTAAATCTTTCCCCATGAGTCAGCTGCGGAGCCTCCCGGCATTTCAGTGAGCTGGGGGCACCCTTAGCTGCCTCAGCGGGTAAGACACAGCCTGTTTCACTTTCCAGAGTTCATGTGACAGAGGACTGGTCACATTTGGGCATGCATGATGTTGGCTTTATTGACCTGTAAATTGCAAATATCTTTTCTCATAATGAGGTTTCTGAAACAGTCCTTGTTTTTCAGAAACTCAAGCAATTAACCCAGTTGGACTTGGCAATACCCGGTGGTGAAAGGACAGATATTTCTTGTGCTACTGTTTCTGTTTATGACCGGGTAGCACAAATTACTGAGGGAAGAAACATTTAACTGTCATTGTACATTTTATTCCCATGTGTGACTTGGCAGGTCGCTGACATTGTTCTCTCCTTGAAGGTCATCTTGAACCTTATGACTTTCTGACTTTCCTTCCAACTAAGCCACAGCACAGCTTCTTGGCTACCTATTATTTGCTTTTAGCAACAACGAGCCATGAGCTGTCCCAGCACAGAAATAACCAGGATGCCTTTTGTTTCTTTGGTGACTATTATATCACTGCTGGCTTTCTTTATTTAATGAGAAGGTAGTAGAGAAAAAGTGATAATAACTATCTCACACATTATGAAGGTATTTTTATAAAGCAATCTTATACTCGAAAACAATTTTAGAATACATTAGAAAAATATAAGAGAAAGAGAAAAATAGAATTACTGTAAGAAAACATAAAACATTAAATTGCCTTAAGAGAAAAATCTACAGTGTAATTAAATGAGTCATTATTAAAGTGTTTTTCATAACTTAAAAAATTGTTTTATGTATACTACCACTGAAAATAGATGGGAGTAATAAATGAAATATAATCTTTCCCTATTTTCTCCCTTGCATATCATTACACAAGCTGACTATTTTTGCATTCCACACTCACATACACACTAAAAGAATTAAGTACTGTCCTAAAGCAGAAGAAAAACAAGGGTATATCAAATATACGCACTGCCTACTAATGTATATTTATTTCAATATTAACATGCCATCAATATAGGAAACATATTGCACCTAACAGATAATGGTGATTTCCATCATATAAGCTAAGTATTCATTAGTTCTTACATTTTAATCACAAATTGGAATGAACATTAATCTGGTCTAGCAATAAGATGGGTACTTTGTTTTGCAAAAAAAAAAAAAAGAGTCAGGTGTTACTCATAAAGATATCTACCAGGTGAAGAAAAACAGTGGTGCAGACTTCTGGCTGTCCATGAATCTCGGTTCTCCCATTCTTGCTCAGAATTAGAATGGCAGTGGGGATCTCAATTGCATTGCCAGAGACTGCATTTTCCATCCCCCAACCCCATTTATAGCAAAGTCTGGCCACATGACTCAATGGAATATTCCAAGAAATGTTAGGAGCAACTTCTGACTCACTCTCTGTAGAGAAAATCTCTGGCTCTGGACTCAGCTCTTTCCCCCTTTCTTATAGTCTAGCTTGGCCACAACTCCAGCAACCTTGGCAGCTGTGTTGGAGAACTGACATCAGTCAGCTCAGAATGAGGGTAAACTGACTCAAAAGTCTCAAACTGGATTATTAGATGAGCAAGACACAAAAATATCTAATCAGTTATTGAGTCCCTTTTTTTTCTCTTCTAAATTTGTTGCCTTTCTGTCTCTTTCTCTGTATAGGACATTCTAACACCGCTACCTGAGGTTGGGGTCTTCTCATTTTTGCGTTTAGACTCTTGTTAAGGGTTCCTCTCTGGCCCCACCTCTTTGGCACCATTCTGTTCAAACCCATCCCTACTTTTGAGCTCCTTAAAATGACAATCTGATGTGGTCACTTCCAAGCTAAGGTCCATGGTACTTGCTTAGCCTGGAGGCATGGCCCTCCCTTCCAGCTAGGACAACTCTTCTTCTACAGAAGCTTTTCAAGGTAAGAAATGAATTTAAAGAAAAGCCCTCCTGGCTGGTGTAGCTTAGTGGATTAAGCGCAGGCCTGTGAACCAAGAGATCACGGTTCGATTCCCAGTCAGGGCACATGCCTGGGTTGCAGGCCAGTTCCCAGCAGGGAATGCACAGGAAGCAACCATACATTGATATTTCTCTCCCTCTCTCCTTCCCTTCCCCTCTAAAGATAAATAAATAAAATCTTAAAAAAAAAGAAAAGCCCTGGCACCACACAATTATATTCCAAAAAATAAAGACATTTTCCTAAAGAACAACAATACCACATCTCACCTAATGAACTTAAGAAGAATTCCTTAATATTATCTGAGATTCAGTCTGTATCCAGATATTCTTGTTTATTCCTAAAGTGGATTTTTATACTTGGTTTTTCAAATTAGTATCCAAAGTCCCCACATTGCATTTCACTTTTATCTCTTAAGTGCATTTTTCCCTATATCAGTGTTCATCTCACATTTCCTGCATTCATTGATTTGTTGACACCACCATGTCATCTGTCCTATCTAATGAATACATCCTAGATTTGTTGAATTTTTTTGTCATTGTGGTGTCATTTAACTTATTCTTCTGTGCCAGATCTTTTAGCAAACATTTCAATTTGGCTTAGAGAATACCTTGTGAGTTCTGGTTCTGTTACTGACTGTATTACAGTGGACAAGTCATTTAGGTTCTCTGAAGTTTAATCACCCCCTGCCCCAAATCAATGCAAGCCTTTATTTTTCTGTCTGAAAACTAGGGATGGTAATAATTTGTTCTATTTTTGGGATGCCACAAAAATGAAATATATGAGGTAAATATTTACTGTATTTTTTGGACTATAAGACTCACCATTTCTCCCCAAATTTGGGAGGAAAAGGGGGGTGTGTTTATAGTCTGAATATAGTTTTACATTTACATTGGTGAAATATTATGTTATTTATTTTAAAATATTTTATTGATTATGCTATTACAGTTGTCCCATCTTCCCCCCTTCACTCCCCTCTGCCCTGCATACCCGCTCCCACCCACATTCCCCCTCTTTAGTTCATGTCCATGGGTCATACATATAAGTTCTTTGGCTTCTACATTTCCCATACTATTCTTACTCTCCCCCTGTCTATTTCCTACCTACCATCTATGCTACTTATTCTCTGTACCTTTCCCCTGTTTCTCTCCCTCTCACTCCCCTGCTGATAACTTTCCATGTGATCTCCATTTCTGTGTTTCTGTTCCTGTTCTAGTTGTTTGCATAGTTTGCTTTTGTTTTTGTTTTAGGTGTGGTTGTTAATAATTGTGAGTTTGCTGTCATTTTACTGTTCATATTTTTTTATCTTCTTTTTCATTTTTTTAAATATATTTTATTGATTATGCTATTACAGTTGTCCTATTATCCCCCCTTCATTCCCCTCCACCCTGAACACCCTCTCCCATCCACATTCCCCCTCTTTACTTCAGTCCATGTGTCATAAGTTCTTTGCTTCTACATTTCCCATACTATTCTTGCCCTCCCCCTGTCTATTTTCTATCTACCTTCATTGCTACTTATTCTTCGTATCTTTCCCCCACTCTCCTCCTCCCACTCCCCTGTTGCTAACCCTCC